>KZ613940.1:2300876-2824414 GCA_002865655.1 Hyaloscypha variabilis F | reverse complement strand
CCCTAACCCTAACCCTAACCCTAACCCTAACCCTAACCCTAACCCTAACCCTAACCCTAACCCTAACCCTAACCCTAACCCTAACCCTAACCCTAGGAACCAAGGGAGATCTTTGGCAGTAGTTGCCAAACATATGGCCTCGGAGGGCTATCTCGATCTGGACCTAGATGATCATAAGGATAGGGATTTTGTGGGAAATCTAGAAATGGATCTTTTGGCTGCTCGGGAGATTCCCGAGGCACGTCTTACGCGCGGTGCAAGGCAAGCTGGAAAGGGAAAAATGAAAAGTAATCTGTAAAAGCGCTGTCCGGCGGGCTAGCATTGAGGCTCTTATATTCCTCAATTATTGGTACTACCTTCTTTGAAGAGCATCGATTGAAATAGCTTAGCATCTTGGAATGCAACGACACATAATAAAATAAGTAAAATGATTGTGATTAATTATACTTGTGTCTGGGTTGCATGCAAAGCCGTATCTCATGTCAGAATCTATCGCATTCACCATCGATCCTCGGCAACCCAACGATGAGTCCCGGGTATTTTCAACGCTATAGATGTTGAGTGTCTTATCGATGGCTGATATAGAATTTTGAAGCTGCAACAAGAACTTCAGGATACCCTGCATTGAATGAATTCATTCATCCCTCTGAGTTTGCCCTAGAATGTGACAAGATCTCACGAGGTGTCGAGCTCGAAATGAAGGTTCATGGAGGGAGTCTAAGGTATCCTGGGATGCGAGGAAGAGATGGGGACAATTCGAGAAGAGTAATGAACAGCACAGGGGCAGATAGATAGGCGAGGGGACGTCATAAATTTCTTAAAGGGCAGGAGAATGCTAGTGTTCTGAAGGCCTTTTTCACACGAGAGATATGGGAGTCAAATAAAAGCTAGCCTTAGAGAGAAGCATTAAAAGTTTCACAACCAACTTAGCTCGCTATCAACCACGTGAGAAAATACCAAAAAGAACAATGTCCGGCATTACCTATGGAAAACAAAACGCCTAAGCAAGCACCTCATCTAAGAAACAACCGTCAGGCAGTAGAATTAGGCTCTGGGCATCGCTGCTACTGAATACCAGCAATGAACTGGATAATACCATTATCCGTATCATTCTCAATGAATCCCGAATCTACCATTGCATTGTTACTCTCCACAGCGACCGCAGCGCAGAATATTAAGCAGAGTCTCAGCATTTTTTTATTTTAGAAAAGCTTCTTGTTAACCGATGTAAAGACTTGTCTGCCGACAATCTTCTGCGTGATGAAAGACAAATTTGCTAATACCTCGAGGTCCTTTATACACTTATATCGCCATAGTTATCTCCTATCCAGAGATCACAAGCGCAGACTTCGGGATCTGGGGCTGAATCGTGTTCCGGAAGGATTTTATCTACGACATTGTGAGTGCATAATACGAGTATGCGGATTGTTTTACAAAAGGCAAGGTTTCAAACTGAGAGATGGCGTTTTCGACAAAAAGAAAGGGCAACAGCTAACGAAATGAACGTTTCTTGGTCTGAGAAGTCTCAGGGCACCGTATACTATCACGCAAACAATCAAAACCATAAAGTAGAACAGCCAATACGGAACAGCAGGATTGAAACTGTGCAATGAAAAGGGAAATATGCCGTAGCGAGACAGGGTCGAAAAGACACGAGCTTTGGACGTGACATTGCTAAAAAGTCAGGATGCAAGACCGTAGGAGTGTGAAATCTGCCATCGAGACCACATGGACCAATTCATAACATCCGAACATGCGGTTTGCCGAGCAGAGCTGAAATTCCAGACTGGACTCCTCCCGGCCGTGCCACGATATCAACAACGCCCCTAGCCAAGACTTACCATCGAGATGGGTTTCTTCGCCTATGCCCAAGGATACCCCGCTATTGCCACGTTACAAGCCCAATGGCAGATGATCTTCAAGGTAGCCATGCAGCAAGCAGTGTATCGGACATAGAATCGTCACGGATGACGACTTCCGCATGAGATGAGAAGCCAGGTGCTTCTCCTAACTGCCATCGGAAAGCGAAATCATGAATATACAGTGTTCGGAGAAAACGAACGGAAACGTCTCAACTGAACAGCCGCCGGGACAAAATCGAAAGCGTCTATTGCAATCATCAGTGGTATATACTATGCTAGCCCAAACTATATCCAACAAGCGAATGATGCAGAAAGCCAAATGCGCCAGGTACGCCGTCACAGGGATGCAACCATTAAATTCCTCCTCTCGATCTTTCCGATATCATTATTTTCACGTCTGTGGCAGCGGCGGAGGCATGTCTCCATCTTCCCCAATGTCAGCACTCTTCCGATCTGGCCCAACGACTACGTAGTCGGATTCGGATTCACCTTCGCTCGCATTGGGAGTGTCATTTGGAGTCGGCGGCATTGCCCCTGGCATAGCAGCAACTGGGTATGAAGGATGCGTCTCTTGCTTCCGGCCCGATCCCGGCCTGCCACCCCTTCCCGACGCTGGTCGTTCCGTCGTATTGGGGCGTGAAGTGTGTTTAAATTCAGATGAGAGGGGGCTTGTGGGGCTCTCTGCTTTCGTTGGGCTGGGAGAAAAGGTATCCTCTCCGAGCGCTGGACGTGGTCGCGGACTGGATCTGCCAGACGATGCTGACTTCGCTGGGCTAGCTCCTGCACTGGCTGCCTTCTTGAGGCGCTCTTCAGTGGCTCGCAGGCGGGCTTCGAGAGCTTCGAGCTCAGAGGTTTGGTTGGAGACTGCTCGTTTTCTGGACATACTTTGTTAGAAAGGGCGCCCATGGGGATACGGCGACATACTTCTCCGACACAGCTGCATCGAGATCTGCTATACTATTGTCGATCTTGAATAGATCGTTCAGTGCCAGAGAAAAGGATCGAGCCATGGTCGACTGCGGTCTTGCCTTTGAAGGCTTCCATTCTCGGTCGAGCTCGTCGTCAGACATGTTGCGTTCAAAGGATGGAGTATGAAGGTGCTATAAAGATGCGGTAGGGAGAGAAGAGGTTCCTTGGGAGGAGGAGATGGAGAGGCGATCTTGTAAATAAGGTATGTAGATCTGGATCTCCAAGATTGGCAATAATAAGGGGTTCGGGCTAGCTTTGGTGTCTCGGGTCGTGCCTTCTTGCTGTTCCTTTTGGGGATGCCGTTCCAGAAAAGGGGATGCTGAGATCAGGCTGGGCAGAGCAGCAGGATGTCATGCAGCATGATCAGTCGTCAGGTATTATTAGGATGCTGTTAATGCGCGAGTCCAGGCCGGCGTCAGGAGGGAGAGGCAGCTGCAATCAAACCAGCGGGCGCCAGCCATATGCCTGCAATCTTGAAGCACGGGACTGGGTCTAGCATGACAGTCAATTTGGCGCCTCGGATGTGAGGCATTAGCAGACGAAGTCGGAAATTGAGTGTTGAGGCTGATGCGAAGAGCAAGTGGGAGAGGGGGGTTTTAGGAGTAGACCTGTATAGAGAATGAAATGCTTCGTTTCGCAGCTGTACGACGGACAAGGGGGAAGCAGCGCTCTATGCTGGGTTAAATGTGGGTTATGACGGCTATGGAGTACAGTACAAAACGAGAAAGTTACCGTGGTTTACCCTCTCTCCAAGATCGGGACGACGACTTGAAGTTTTGCTGACGGTAGGAGAGAATAGAGAGATAGCCATACATTTGAAAGCAATTTATGGGCAATTTAATTGAATGCATATTCAAAGCGATCTGGGGGAAAAGCTTTAGTCACATGTTCTAGTTCTCTAAGATGCGCTCGTTTGAGGGTGTGGTGACGAAAGCCGTTGACCACTTGGACTCTGGAGGCATCCCGACCGCACCGGCCACCGTACTCTGCATTCAATTTTCTCGCAGCTTCACGACACGTCAAGTCAACAAAACACCGTCAACTCCATGCGCCCCATCAACCATCGCGCGAACCAGCTCACTTGTGCGAGAGCTGCTTCCAGGCAAGCTTCACCAATTCCCATCGCTCGCGCTGTCGCTGTCTAACTCCTGCAAACAGACCACCGTGGCTCCCATCCTCCTCGACAGCTTCGCCAGTCCCCTCGATCGCTGGCGAGGTGGATACTGTTCGGAGGGTATGAATAGCTTCGCGACTCCATACACGCCTCTCGAATGTCTATTGCTGTTCCAGTCACTTGCCGCATACGGCACCGAAGACCAAGATTTCACGCGGATCTCCGATCTCCTGACGAACAATCCACTGATCAAGGATGGACCCACGTACGATGCACAGAGGTTGAGCTCCGATGCGCTACAACAGTTATATCTTCAGCTTCTACGGGATGAGTTGAAGGCCAAAGAACAGGATGGGCGTGAAGAGGGAGGCCAGGCAACTTCTAAGAAGCGGAAACTTCAAAGTCCACCACTTCCAACTTTCAAGGACGCGCAGCAACACAAAGATAAGTTACCGTTGCTTGTGGACAGACTCTACGCCAGGTATCGCGACTACATGGTCCGGGCTATCCAAGAGGATGAGAAGAGATATGCTGAAGTGCAGGGAGACATTGGAGAGATCGAGAGAGGCGAATGGGATGAGCGGATACTGAGGGATGACCAGGCTTTGTCCACCAGACCAAGTACTGTTCCTACGGAGGATGCTCGCCCAAAGACAAATGGCGCGCTGACAGAAGCTCTGCCTCAAGAGACACGGGCAACTGTCGAAGACCCGCAGCCAGAACTCGTCGAAGAGCCAATTCAGCCTCGTGCTCCGGTATCACAAACCGAGAAACATGCAGAGCCACCAACGATCACAGATACTGGGAAAAGCCCTGAAGGCCCTCAATCGTTGCCGAAGATACCAGATCCGCATCCAATTGAAAATGAACCTCAGCCAACAAATGTTCCAAGACCTGCAAACGGCGGTCCACATGGGCCATCCCCACTTCAAACAGAGCCACAACAGCCTTGGAAATGGGAACCTTCTTACAACCCACCGAACCCAGTCGCTGCTCACCCATCTGGTGTTCCGTATCAATTCAACCCCTCTCAGCCTCCTCTTCCTCATGCCTACCCAGCTCCACCTAGAGGTTCTTTCTCCACTCCCAATAGCGTGTCTGTTCCGCAACCTCATATACCATCATCCCCGATTAATACTCCGCATCCACACACACAAGGTGTTTTGTTGCCGCCCCCGAACGGCATTGGGAGATCTCCCACCACTCCAGGGATGCCTCTTGATGCCCTAGCTGATATCGCAGGCCAGCAATTTCGTGCACCTTCGACCACCCCTATGCCGCAACAGTATGGGCCGCTTCCAGGGCACTACCCCCCGCCATATCCACCCCAATCGCGCCCAATTCCTGGCAATGGCACACCTCAATGGACGCAGTCGTACATACCACCATTCCCGGGTCAATCTCCGCAATTTCCATATTCCCCTACTCAGCGTCCTCCATTTCCCCCTCGGCCAGATCTTATTCAACCAGAGAATAGGCAGTACACATCTCCGTACAATGGCAACCAAGGTCCACGACCACCAGTCCCAGGACAGATTCAAACACCCAGGCCACGTCCAAGCCTTCCCCATACTCCATTCTCGCAAGGAGGTGTGCTATCAGTAACTGGCAGTGGGACGAAATGGACGCCCAGGGCATCTGGTGCAAGTCCCGGAGTTACTGTGGCACTGGATCCACCTCCAATGGAACCCCTCAGTCCTGTTCTCCGCCCCAAAGCGCACCCCGAGACTTTGAGAAAATCTAAGAAGAAGCAAATCAAGAAGTCAGATCAGCCCAAGCCGGGCAAGGCGCCCAAACGTGGGGTACAGCGTACGCGAGCAGGAAGTACGGCCTCATCAGTCATCGCTGGGTCTTATAGAAGTCAGTCGGTCATGTCTCATGCAGACGAGGACGAGCTGTCTCTGGACAACGATGTCCCTAGCCGTCACGTGAAGGAAGAAGTCGCAACCCCCCTTGGAATCGACGATGCCGGCGATACTACCGCCGATGAATCTTCTACGTTACCTCGAATGCCTTCGAGGTCCGGCCCATCGCCTCGACATTCTACGAAACGCAAACGTGCATCTAGTCTCCCGATTGAAGCTCGCTCGGCTGGTCCACCTGGGCACGTTATGTGGACTAAAGCTTTCCCCAAAATATCCGCCTCGGCCCTGGAATCCATCTCCGGCCACCGAAATGCAAGTACATTTGCAGCGCCAGTGAAAGAACGTGACGCCCCTGGCTACACAAACATCATTCTCCGCCCCCAAGATCTGAAGTCCATTCGCAATGCGATAACTCAAGGTTCTCGTGCGGCAATCGCGGCTGCTCCCGATGATATGAATCCCAACGCTTCCAATATCTGGCTGCCCATCTCCGAAGACCTCGTTCCTCCGAAAGGGATCATCAATTACGCGCAGCTAGAAAAGGAGTTGATGCGCATGTTTGCCAACGCTGTTATGTTCAACGCCGACCCCGATCGCGGGTTTGGGAAGAGCTGGCAAGGAATTGGAAAAGGCAAAGGTGACATTGTTGGCTACGAGATCGATGAAGACGGAGTGATCAAAGATACTAAAGCAATGTTCACAGATGTCGAAAAAGTCGTCGGCAGTCTGCGGAGCGCTGAGCGACGGAGTGAGGAGATGAGAGAAAGCAGCATGGCGAGGGGAGTCGGGGATGATGACGAGGTTGATGAACTGGCTGGAGATGGCGATAGTCATGCAGGTAATGCTGGAAGTGTGGCAAAGAGACGGCGCAAGGCTTGACTTCTGGCCAGATTTGACCACCTGTAGTTAATATTGCGATTATTGCTCCATAGGCCACGGATGTGGTTGATTGTAAGGGGACAGCCACCACATGCAAATGAAAATACGATATCCGTTGCAAACCTCTTAGCCTTTTTAGTGGAGGCATTTCCCTATCGAACTTATCAATTTTCGGAGTAGTTTCTAGCATTTGAGGTACGCATAGACATACATATTGCGGGGATCTTGAGTGCGAGGATTCCATGTTTGTGCTTCAAGAGGCATCGTTCAGTTTCAAATTCAATCTTTATAGCGTATTTTCGTATGTGACGTATTTCTGGAGTCAGCTTCAAAATCTGTATGTCTCTTTTTCAGGCTCCACGTGCTCGCAACACGATGCTCGGCGGCCAGAGATCCTTGGCTCCACCCAACCCCGCTCTCCCCCAGACTTTTGCTAGTTACGTAAAATGCCTCTTCAATCCAGATCTTGACAAACGGTCTGTTGGCCACGGGGTGCTATAATTAAATTTTCATGGCACAGGATGTTGCTTTTAGTCAAGGCAAATGCACGATTTATAAAAATTCTGCGCGATTGGATGTTTGGTGCTTGGCGAGTCAAGCGATGATGCCAAGTCTAACACCAGAATTTCGTGTCGTGATCACTGCCGACTCGGGAACCATCAAGTGTCACAATTTCATGGGCACTGGCCTAAATTTGGCCTTGGGCAATTATGACGAGAGATGAGATGATTAATGGCTCGTGCGTGAGTTTGTACATAATGGCGGGACATAAAGATTCTGTTGAAGACGATGCTTCGTCGTATTTTATTTGCCAATTGCAATCTCAATCAAAATGCAGAGCTTAAAGGATTGGAAGTCAGTCATGCTTGGAACGGATTCTTACTCTCCTGGCAAATCACTACTGGAGCGACTTCCGAATGAATTATTGTTAAAGATACTTGAGTTATTGATACCCCAACACCCAGCGACCTCATCCGTGTCTAGCGAGTGGTTCATGTCTGAACAATTACCCTGTAAGGATGTCCTTTCCTCCTTTCGAGGGTATTTTGTTGTCCTAACTGTTGACAGCTTCAATCAATGACACTCATCAAATTGTCTCTCTGTCTCCCTGCCTTCAGGTTTCTCGCCGCATATACGACGTTGCTCTCCCACTAATTTACCGCGATATCAAATTGGTTGAAAGATGCAACTCCGAGGACTCATACAGCCGACTCCTTCGCTCCATAGACTTGAATCCAAGTCTAGCATCTCTAATCCACACTCTCGACCTTACTGAGTCCCCAGGATCTGGTCTGTCTGCTCTCCTGCCTCGATCATTGGCACTTTTGCCTCGCCTACGATCTCTTCACTTGCAGCTTGGCCAAATGAAGCAGCTCAATCCCCAAAATATTCGGGATGTATTCTTCGGCATGCCTAATTTGGAGACGCTGGTTATCGAGAATAGCTGTCCAGACACTGATCCCAATTACCTGTTCGATGTTCTTCGAACTCTGGAATCTATGAATCCGGCTATCTCATCCAAACTACGTTCTCTGGCATGCAGGACCGGCCTGAGAGACCATCTCGCTGTTGCGGATGAAGATATCTTTAGCAATGTTCTCAAATGGTTCCCAAATCTTCAAGCTCTCGATCTGGCACATACTCCGATCGACTCCAGATCGCTGCTGGCTATCAACGGTAATGCAAGATTTCAATTCTTGCGAATAACCAACTGTCAAGATAGTACCAGCTATAACCTGGCTCATTTCCTGGCAGCTCATCCATCGGTCAACAGCTCATTAGTTGTGTTCGACGGCTCAGGCGTAGAGTTCACTCAAGAAGAAACCACCACGCTTCTTGAAGGTTTCCCCTCGAGTCTGCGGTGTTTAAATCTCAGGAGGTCAAACATGGCATCGAGTCAGGTCCCACAACTTCAAAAACTTTGCCGCCACTTGGAGGAGCTGAGCGTAGGACATGGCCTTACCATGGATGACGTAGAAGCAATTCTCATGCGACCACGATTTGATTTCGATGCTGCAGTTCCCCGTCTTTCGTTAGATGGAGTACGAATTCCTAAGGATGAATCGGAGTATGAGCTTGTCCTAGGGCCAATGAGAGACGCTATCACTCTCTGCAAGCTGCGACGAAGACTTGCATCAGTTTCTGGTATTCATTGCCACAGTACTGCAAAAATGTCTCGTGTCAGGTTCCTCGATATCAGCAGCCTAGATGCAGAAGAGCAAGGAAAGATGACAAACTCGGTGTTGTTGGGGGAACATTCAGCGCCTTTGAAATTCATTGTGGCCTCGAATATTAGCATTGAGGATTCACATGGCCTTCAAAAATTGTGTGGCAGCTGCGGGTGGCGAGATAGATGGTGTAATGGGATATTTTGGGTTGAAAGAGAGTAATAGGTTGAGTTTGTGTCGTCGAATACACATTTTCTTTTGCATTCTGGGGTCTCGAGGTTTGAAACTCGAGGTTCGGTCTCAAGAGTTGTAAGCTGAATAATTTTTTATGGCACCTGTGAGATTCTCTTGCTCGTGTCGAAATCCTGACTATAAATCTGTCTTTATTCATCTTTCTCTCCCTATCTTTATACCTCCCGCGCTGCTTCTCTTCTGCGTTCTCTGGGCTTGTGTTCAACGCTTGACTTGCTTCCACGGTCTCTATAAAACAGCCAACACCACCACCATCATCACAGGCCATATCAGATTCGATACAAGACCCGAAGCTTCACCGACGAATGTGGCTTTAGTGGGCTTCGCTGTAGCAGTAGTTACATTATTGCCGAATGAGTAGGTTCCGTTTGTACCATTTTGAGGAGGTTGCGGACCTGTCCCAGTGAGGCCAGCGAGAGCCCCAAAGTATGCTGGCTTCTCGTTCAGATTGTCATCCAAGATGCAAGCCGAACCGGTGCCGGGAAACGTGGACGGAACCCAGGAGAACTACACCGTTAGGTCAGCAGTTTTCAAAGAGGAATAATGGTATTTACCGCATCATCAAAATCCCAGACCGTTACACCAATACAACCTTTCAACGTGAGACAACCTGCGGTAACTGTCTGATAATCGGTTTGCTGCTGAGCAACGTTCGCTTGAGTTGGCGGTAGTGGCATTCGGATATCTAGCTCCGTAACTGCCACTTCGACGCCCAATGCTGTGAAAGTTCCCATATTCTTCATCTGTGTCGCGATTGATGGTGTGCTGCCCACAAGAAAATGACTTTGAAATCCAACACCGTCAATCTTGGTTCCTGCTGCCTTCAAAGCCTTGACAATATTCAGAGCGGCGGTACTCTTTGCTCCTGGGAACTCGGTATTGAAATCGTTGTAGTAAAGCTTGGCATCTGGATCAGCTGCTGCAGCAGCGTCAAAGGCAATTTTAATATAGTCCTCTCCCAGCGTGCTGAAGAAGATGTCATTTCTGAAAGTCCCGTTATCGTTAAGGGCCTCATTGACTACATCCCACGAGTAGCATTGGCCCTTGTAATGGGTAACTTCTGTAGTGACGTGAAGTTGGAGTGCTGCTGTCAAAGTAGCCGGGGTCCAAGCCGTGGATGTGACCCATGATGGTAGTTGTTGGTGCCATACGAGATTATGACAGCGGATCAACTGATTATTCTTCTTCGCAAGGTTTGCAATCACATCTCCAGCAGCAAAAGTAAAATTACCAGGGCCGGGCTCAATGGCATCCCACTTCATTGAATTACCAGGTGTAATTTGCCCGAATTGCGTTGAATCCGAAAGCTTGGCGAGATATGCGGAGTCCGTTAGCTCAGGATTATCCGTCGCAGTCCCAAAGAAAAGGAGACCCTAGATCAAGAGATGAGAATGATACCTGTTAGATTGTTGGGTATTGGAGGGCACATACTGCATTCTTTGCAGCAGTATGGAGCTGGCCATACGCAAAAGGAAGAAATACAAAGAGAAACGGAGAATACATCGCAACTTTCTTGATAAACTTTCGCAGAAAATCTAGGCGTAGTGGATGCAATGTATTGTCGATCAGAGGGTAGAGTAAAGAAAGACCGGGTATCAAATCTATCTTATCACCTCCGCATCTTGCCCTTAACGCATGGCCTAATATGCCGCGTGCAAAACTCTAGAAGACAATTCATCGTGTTCACTAAGCTCAATAGAGCAGCTAGGAATCACCGATTCCACTGAAGGGGGTAGATTTCGTTTATACAAGCGACGGAGATAAGATCGTGGGGTATGATCGACAAATTCGAGACTGGCCATGCATTAACCCGCTCGGTTTGTGTTTTGTATGCGGTTACGGCAAAAGTCTCTCCCTGGAAGAATAATGCAATCGCCACGAATGGAGTCCACCCACGCTGGTGGAATAACAGATCTTCGTCTAGAAAATTCGTCAGTCGTTTTGCATCGTGGGGGTGGTCTCAGAGCCATATTCAGGCGGTGGTGGTCTTCCTCGCTTAGCAGTGACCCCTGAGCTACATGAGGAGTTCGGACTGGCGTCTATAGTGTCCTCCTTAGAAGCTTCACCTTGAATATTGAGACTTTGCTCTCGGTGAGAAGGACCCAACAACTCTCTTGGGAAAAAGATATGTATGTCTTTGTTCATGAAGAGGCGGTATCTGTTGCAAGGGGCTTAAGGGGCTTCGGACAGGTGAAATGTTACACAGCACTTGGCTAAATGTTGCTTTCAGGCTGCTTCATAAGAGAAACACTCCCTTTCACAGAGATTTTCCACCTGCGAGATGCTGGAAAAGCCCTCGGTGCAGACAAGTCCAGCCGAAGTGACTTGGTCTTTATTGAGAGGTAGATGATGCTTGATGGGCAATTTAATCGCGAAAGTTCTGGTAATCTGTTGTTCAGTTTGTCATACTGGTACAAATTCACATTCTATTGCGCTTGTAACAGAAAGAACTCTACTGAAAAGGCTTCATATTTTCGAGTATTTGCTACGATTTTCGGGGGTTTAGATAGGTAGAAGCAGACAATAGCAACAGAGTGTCCGCCGATAAAAAGTTTCATATGACTAGCATTAGGCATTGTATTGAATGAGATCGAATGTCCAACTCAGTTTGCCGTGAGATGGTTGTGAAGGATTAACCATCAGTGACAACTATGTCTTCAAGGACCGTCAGTTGTTCGGATAGCCGCTCTATCAAAATAGAAGAACCTATAAATGGAAGGTTTTTAATATGAAAAGCAATACTGGAAGAAACAGTAACATGGTCATCAGATAGTAGCTTCCCCTCACTTGCTTTTGTAGACACTGCCTCAACAACCAAAGCATTGGCGCTCTGGAGTGGAACATATCCGTTAGGACTGCAGGAAGAAGTAGGATCGTGGTGCCTAGCAACCGCAGAAAGCGACCAGTATGCTCCGAGGGTTCGTGGACAGTGGGTTTCGGCCAGATACAGACATACCCGATCTCGCAGGGAAGATAATTCTGGTGACTGGAGGCAAGTGAGCTATGATCCCCAATTGGATCTTTCCGTTGATAGTTTAAATCTCAGGGTATTATGAATCATTTTCTCATTCTTAAGTGCCGTATAGGGTTAGTAAGGTTGCTGCTCTTGCTCAGGCACTAACTGTCGGTTGCGTCCCGAAGTCACGTAAATCATAGGATAAGTCAGATTTGAGGGTAATAATAATACTAATTCTGATATCTAAAGAACTAAGAGTGGTCGACTAAAGAGATGCCTTATATGCTATCGATTAGAGCTAGTCTCAAGTAGGAGAGTAAGTAGAAGCCACACACGTAATATTAACTAATAGACCTCCCTAGGCTTTAGTAAGAATTATAACGCCTAGTCTTCCTTTTAAGTTATAATATTTAGTAGCTCTTATCCTATATCTATTCTATTAAATACCCTCGGATAATAGATAAAATCTAAGTGAGTATAGAGTATATTTTTAAGGAAATAATAAGAACTCGGTTCACGTAATAGCAACTTCTCTATTAATAACGCCCCTTTTTCCTTTAAGGTTTTAGCCTATCTACCTACCTAGAATTAAAATCAAGCCTATTTTTATTAAATCTAATATTATTATTAAGCTTTAATTAGCCTAAGTTCGCGGGCTTTTTAATATTCATAGGGATATAGAAGTGCTATCTATTATTCTAGTTTAGTTTATAAAAATAGTAAGAAAAATAATTAAAAGAATAGAAGTTCTATATAGTCGCCGCCAACTATTTAGTCTAGAGATTATTCTGTAAAAAGCTTTACGGGTTACGAAACTAGTAGAAGGGAGAGTATATATATAGGAAAAAATAGGGGTAAAAAATAGTAGCTAAAAATAGTAGCTTTTCCACGTAATAGCTCCTACTATTTAGGGACGGTTCTATCACTTTAGAGCCGGCTCTAAAACCACGTGAGAGCTCTTAGCTTATTTATACCTCTCTTTTCTCTTTATCGTCTTTATCACTCTTATTCTAACCCCCTAGTTTAGGCGTAGTCAGCTAGTTAATATAAGAGCTAATATCGACTATATTAATTATTTTAATAAAGATATTATAATGTTAGATAATAAGTAGTTTTATTAGTCCGTCCGCTATTATTTTAGTCATAGATTACTATTCGATCTAGACGTTTCCTTTTATAGTTTCCTAGCGTAACTAGTACTATTAGATATCCACGTGCTTAAGCTTAGTCACTAGTTTTAGTAAGTCTTTTAGGAGTAGGCTTATAGTCTAAAGGTTATTATAGTAGGCTATAAGTAACTAATTAATATTAAGATTAATATTATTAAAAAATCATACCTACTAAAGTATCTAGGAGATTAGGTAAGTAATTACTAATAGTTTAGCTTCTATAGTCGATATTATAACTATTAACTAAAGACGGCTAACCTAGTTAAAGAGACTATTAAAGAGCTTAAGTATATATCCTTTTAAGCTCTTCCTAGTAAGTTTATTATCTATAAAAGTAGTATTACTTATAGCTATAAATACTAGTAGTAAGTCTTAATTATAACTCTTTTAATATTTATTAGTTAAAGCTAAAAAGACTAGTTTTAATATAATATCCCTACTATACTCGAGGGCTAAGAACTTAGTATCTTCTAGATAGTTAATATATTAGTAAGTAGCCTCGAGGTACCTAGGCCCTAGATTTTTAAGGTTTTAGGCTAAGTATTTAATATAAAAAGTAATATCTAGCCTAGTAATAAACGCTAGGTAAGTTAAGGAACTAATAACTTAAGAGTATAGCTAGATTTTATTATTAGTAGCTATTCTAGTATATAGTAATAGTAGTAGAATTACTATTAGGGTTTTTAGTAAATAAATAACTAAACTAGTATATTAGAACCGTTTACTAATTCTAGTAATATATGAGTCTTAATATAACTAGAGTTTTTATACTTTTTAGTCTTATATAACTCGAATTCCAAGGAACTACTTTAGTTCCCCTATCTCTTATATCTTAAAGGCCTTTAGGAATTTAGTACGAAATTCCTAGTAGACTAACTAGTTATTAGGGTAATATAAGACTATAAAATCGTTAATATAAAAGAAGATAACTAACTTACTATTAGTATATAAATAAGGGCAGTTAGGTACTAGTTTTAGGCTAAGTTTATTAAGATATTTATATATAAGGTTATACTATAATAATAGGGACTTAGGGAGATTATATAAGGTATAAATTAGTTAAAGGTAATAGCCATCGACTTAGAATCTATTAGGATATTGAATATAAACTAGTTTATTAAGGAAGGCGTTATAGAACGCGTTTACCACGTTAAACTAATAAATATCTAGGTTAAAATATACTATAATTACTATTAGTACACGAAAAACTCATATAGCTAAAGTAGCTATATATATATCTTATAAAGACGCTTTTTATAGATCCCCTCGTATTATTAACCTCGATTTATATCTTATAAGATATTTATCTTTATTAGTTTTATATATATAGACCTATATAAGTAGTAGAATAAACGTAATTAGTCCTTTAATTAGAACTAACTTAAATATATCTTTATTTTATAGAGTCGCGTATTCTAACTTTTAATCTTACTTAAAGAGGATACTATATAGATATATATTAAGTTCCCTTTACTTTTTAGGAGGTGATAAGAGGTCTTTAGTATATATTTTTAGAATTACAAAGGTTATACTAGCTAGGAATAAGGAGTAGTAATAAGTAAACTACTAGTTTATAGGCTCCTAGAATAGCCTCTCGAATATAAAAGCCGCTAGCTTATAAGTCCGCTTTCCTTAGATAATATTAGACGTTAAGGCACCTTTTATTATACCCGTCTTTAATTCCTAATTAGGATAAGTAAATAGGTTTATAGGACGTTCTATATTTAGAAGTATTAGTATTAATATTAAGGTCAAGGCTAGTTTATATAATATTAGTTCCTTAATTATATTAATTTAGTCGAGTATATCCGTACTTTCTAGCTTAGTTAGAGTAGAAGAACTTTCTTCTATTAGTTAGAGCCTAGTTATAGACAAAATAGTTACTACTTAGCTTAGTTCTAAGCTATCTCTTAGAGTTAGAAGCATATAAGCTATTAGCTAATTATTATCTTAGTCTTTGATAATAATAGTATCTCTATACTTCTTAATTATAGTTTTATATATAAGTAATAGTATAGGAGTCTCTTATTTATTAACTATATTATTAACTTCTAAAGATAGTAAATAAAGTATCTAGACGATTTTAGGGATAGCCTCTAATTAGTTCTTAGTAGGGCTATATCTTTTAGTTATATTAAAAATAACGTCTCTTATTAAAATAATAGTATTTACTTTAGGGTACTATATTTGGAAGATATTAGTAGAATTATATTTAACTAAATATCTAATATAGGCTTAGTGGTTTAGTTATGCCTCGAGTTTTAGCTACTTTTTAATATATATATAAGCTTAATATCTATATAGTACTAGATAGTTTAGAGATGGTTTTAGTACTAGATTACTAAGATACTATTCTATAAAACCGATTAGCGTAAGCTATTTTAGTAATCTTATAAGAGATCTATTTAGTAAGTAGGTAATATAGGAGTATACTTCTAGCTAGAGCTTTTTAGGTAAATTTACGGAATTACGCATATTCTATACCCTATTAATTAAGACCCCCCCAGATCTCTCTATATTACTATTTTAGGCTTATATATTAGATATAGACGACTCTATTAAGAAGCCCTTTTAACTAATCTAGCTAGTAAAGCTATTACCTATTCTAATAGCTATTTCGCTATCTCTATATAGAATACGTACTTTAAGACTATAACGCTATTTAATATATTTAGTTACATATTTAAAGTAGGGTAAAATATAAGCTTCACTAGTACCTAAGAGGTAATATATAAAGTATATATAAGAAGTCGGGTATATAAAATAAAGCACGTAGTTCTCGCCCCCTAAGCTATTAGGTATTAAGATTAGATCCTAATATAGACGCTAAAATAGAATTAGATAACATAATATAGAGTGCTTATATAGTACTCTTTTAATATTATTTAGATAGTACTCTTTATACTTCGATTCTAATAAAGTATTTAATAAAAATACTACTCCTTAGCACTAACTTTTAAAATACTAAAGGGCTTTAGGATATAAGTAACCTATTATTTTATGCTACTAATCGAACGTAGCTATATTTTATAGTCTCGGCTTATACGTAGAGTAAGCTTTAAAGCTTATATAAAGTTCTATAAGTTAGCCTTCTAAATTCGTCACCTCTTAATATTCTAGAACCCACTAGTTAAATAGAATTAGTATATTAGCCTAGTATTCACGTTCATCCCTATATACGAGTATATTTAACTAGTTATCTTAGTATATCCTATAATAGTTTAGAAACTTTAGTAAGATTACTAAAGTATAGAAAGTTAGTATAAAGGGGGTATTACTAAATATTATAACCTAGCTATTCGGAAAACCATCTATTTAGATAATAAGACTAAGTATTCTATAAGCCTTAATAAGTACTAGTACGTCCCCTATATAGATAAAATTATCCTTATAGTTTTAGGGTAGCTAAAGGCTATTAAAGTAATCTCTTTAGTTCCTAATATTATAAGTAGATCTAGAGTCTAGAATAATACTATTCTAAAGAGAGTAGTTAGAGGCGTAAGCCTCTCCTAGAATACTAAAAGCACCTAACTTAATTAGTTAAACTAAGGTTTTATATACTATAAAGCTAGACGGACTACCTAATCTACTATTCTACTTTACTATACTAGAATTAGTATTTATACTTCCTAATTAGTAAGAAGGAGTTACTATAGGATTTAGCCTTATAGTTATTTTTACTTCTTCCTAGAACCTTTATATCTTTATAAGCTTATACGATTTCAGATAGAGCTTTAAGATAGTATTATCGACTTTCTATTAGATAGTATAGTTTAGCCTCTACCTACTTAGACGCTTTTTAGGGATAATATAGTAGTAAGTTAATAGTTTATAAAGCGTTCTATAAAGGCATAAATATTAAGTAAGTATTCCTTTAGAATCTATCCCTTAGAAGGTTACCTAAAATACGCTATAGCGTAGAGCAGGTAATATTCATAACTCTCTTAGTCTCTTAAGATCCTTAAGCTCCTTAACTATCTCTCTAAAATCCGGCTTATTTAGACCCTTTTTATTAATCTTTAGTAGTTTTTAGTCCTAATCATTCACGAAGCTAGAGTTAATTTTAAGTGACGCTAAGGTAAGGGTAAAATATAGGTAGAGCCCCTTAACTTCTAGTAAGTCAAAGTTAACTGCTTTATTATAAGCTAATTCTAAATTATAAAGCTACTTAGTAATAGCAGTTCTCCTCTTTAGACGCTAAATAGCTAGATACTAGGCCTTAGTAACTTTATTACGTCTTATTTAATTAGAAGGGGCAAATCATATATATAGGCTCTAAAGTATTTTAGTCACTAATTTATAGTTCCTTATATACTAGAAATTTTAGCGTAAGATTATAGACTAAATATAGGCCTAAAGATCGCCTATTACTTCTATCTTTTTATTATATATTTATAAGTTATAAAGGTAAATATTCTATTTAAGTTAGAGTTATATTTACTTAGCTACTATTAAGTCTAAATATAATATTTCAGCTATTAGGGCTTAATCTCCTTTAGCTACTAGTATTACTAGTATTCTAAGTAATTTTAGTATTAGTTCGACTAGTATCTTAAGAACCTTTAGCTCCCCTAGTTAGATCTTAAGATTAATATAGTCTTAAAGCTAGAACTTATTAGCTATAATTTAGATAACCTTAAGCTATGGAATATAGTCTAAGTCTTTATTAAGAACGACTAGAGTCTACGTAATAATAGTAGACATCTTTTAGATCCTTTGGTTTTAGATAAGTATATTAGTTTTACGTGCGAAGTCGATTTAGCTATAGTACTAATTTCCTAGGATCTATAGCTTAGTTTATAGATTATCTAATAGTTTATTATATAGCGGATATTATATAATTAAGTACTTTTCGCACGGAGATAAATTCGTAGTTAATATAAAGGGGTTTTAAGACTTCCTAATTATAGAATCGGTGCGGTTCGTAGTTTATAGTAGAAGCTATATACTAGGCCAGGCTTATAACTATTAGTTACGTCCTAAAGTCACGTAAATTATAGGATAAGTTAGATTTGAGGGTAATAATAATACTAATTCTAATATCTAAAGAACCAAGAGTAGTCGACTAAAGAGATGCCTTATATGCTGTCGATCGGAGCTAGTCTCAAGTAGGAGAGCAAGTGGAAGCCACACACGTGATACTAACTGACACTAACCAACCTCGGCTCACCCTCGGCTTATCCTAAGCAAAATTTGCCACATCGTCATGTGTTTTGACTTCTCGCTTTTTAACTAAGTACTAGGTCAGTGAGGTATTATTAAAGTGAAGTGTATATTACTTAACTCCTTAAGGGACTAAGTGAAGATTAAATAGAAAAAGAAGACTAGAGTAAGAGCAGAGAAATAGATTTTCCGTAAAAGGCTCCAATTCCCCAACTATAGTACTCTGTCTAGGATACTACTGTCAACCCCAACTTCTTAGAATTGAAGCCTGCTGTACTAAGAGTCTTGATATAAGGTATTGCCGCATCCCTTACGAACTCCGAAAGAGAGGAGAAGGTTAATCCTAACTCTGTCGTCTTAGGATGCGGAATCTGGACATTTTTGTATACGCCCCATTCGTTGTAGTAGCTATACATATCATCCAAATCCTTCGCCCCTGACGTGGAAGTACTAACCATCCTAGCTTCACGGCCAGTTTGCCTTATGATCTCATCCACCACATCCTGAGTGCTATATTGGCCACCGACGCAGTAGATCGGTTTCCCAAGCATTTCTGGCTTTTGTCGATAATTGTTCAAGATGGCAATAATAGTGCGGCCGAGATCATTCTCAGTCCACACCATTCCCAACTTCGTCTCTGGTTTCAGGACCGGCTGATACACCTCGATCGCACCATCCTCGGCATTGGAGATGCACGAGAAATTTATCCAGTTGTCCATGTAGAAACCTAGATACACGTCGATATGTGGAATTTCACAATATTTTAGGTACTGCGACACCGTAAACTTATTTTCAACCAGGCGTGGGCTGTCAAATCTTGCTCCAGTTACCATAAGTGCGCTTGGGACCGTGGACCATAGAACAACTTTCACATTCGTCTCTTTGGCAATATCGGCAACCGCGCACCCTTGCCTCGCTTCCTCTAGGGGGTTTTGGAGGATGTTGGGGTCGTAGAAATTGGTCACTGCAAATACGGCTTCTGCTCCCTGGAAGGCTTTCACGAGGGAAGGTGGATCAGACATGTCTGCTTCAACCACAGTGACATCTGGAAGAGCAGCTAATTTCCGCGCTGCGGAACTAGACAGGTTGCGGGTAACAGCTCGGACAGAGAAATCCGGGTTGTTGGAAAGAGCTCGAACCACCTAGGAAAGGTTTGTTAGGTCAAATCTGGAGAAGCGGCAGTAGTGGGGACGAACCGAGCCGCCTTGAACACCAGTCGCTCCTATCACGGTGACGATGCGTTTCTCGTGTTGGGCCATGTTGACTTATGTCTGAGGCTTCGATAGAATTATTTAAAAGACCAGGCTATGATGCGAACAAAGCGGTTATTTAGAGTGTTGAAAAGTAGTTTCAAACCCAGCTGGCGATCCAAACCATATGGTTACTGTCCTTTTATACGTCAAGAGTATTTTCGCGTCTCATAATCGCTCTAACTGCCGCACCATTCTTCTCCGCGTTGAAAAAAATGTCTGTGGGGTTGTTACTACCCCGCATCTGTCGCGTCCTCTGTCACCTTGTGGGGTTTGTCACGGTGTCCCAAGTTTGTAGTTGCCTATTTCGGAATTCCAGACCCTCAATTCCTAGCATTCCTTCATCTTGATTCTAACTCCTGCATATTACTTATTTAATTACTAGTCTCTGTACCGATACCTTTAGCTGCCACTTCCGCTGCTCCGGCTATTTCCATTGCCTTTAAAGCCTCCGGTTCTTCTCTTGGTTGCACTACTTCCGCCACTTCCGCAATTGCCGCTTCTACGCTAATCCCACTTCTCCCGTTCTTTCCACAGCTTCAATGCCTTCCCCACTTGCCCCTCTTCTAGTAGGTTGAAATTGCGGGTTAATGACTAAAACTGAATTCGTCCGTTCATGTAAGTAATCCTCCGAAGGCCGGGAGTTTTCAAGCCACCTTATGAATAATCACGACTCGGCCATGCTCAACCACCTCTATGGCTTACTAACTACCGGTATTTCCACCACTGCTTTTACAGCAATATCAATCTCGGGTCAGCTGCCATGTTTCATTCCGCGGTAGGACTCGATGTGGGGTTTTGGGCTTCAGTAACATGAGGGGCTCCACATCCTCACTTCATCGACCCCAGAGAGCTCCCCACACGTAGAGATATATCTGATTCAAACTGCATCTTTTCATCTCTACTCCAGCATTCTCTTTCTCACTCCACTAGACACAACATTGCCGGTCAATTCTCTACTTTGAAATAAGAAGCACGCTACAGCATGGCACTCATCAATCCAGAGTCAGAAGTAGTAACCCAGCTGGCTGGTTCTCTCAGTTCCAACTTGTTTTGGATCTCATTTGTGGTCATAATATCAATTTCGCGATACTTTATCCGAAAATACTTCTCGTCGCTAAGAGACATACCCGGTCCCTTCCTTGCTTCGATCTCCAGAGTGTGGAAAGGTGCGTAATCACAGCCTGACAGCGTTTGAAACTAAGATGATCAGTGTACTATGGACTGAAGGGAAATATCCACTACAAATACCAGGATCTCCACGAAAAATATGGTAAGCTCTCTACACTTCTACCAGGATGTAATATTTAAAAGTATTGCCAGGTCCCGTAGTACGAATCGGGTTCAATGAAGTCTCTTTCGCATCGCCAGATGCAGCAAAACAAATATACAGCGTTAGCACAGGATTCCACAAAACGGATGCCTATAGCGTCTATCCTCCGCCAGAGAATCCTGATATCTTCACTGAAACGGACGAATTCAAGCACGCGATCAAAAGGAGAATGGTATCTAATGCATACAGCCACAAAACCATTGCGGATATGGAGCGGTTTGTGGACAAAACTGAAGAACGACTTTTCCGTCAACTGGATGAGCGCTTCATCGGGAGTGAATCGAAAGAGTGCGATTTAGGGTCATGGCTTGAATTTTATGCTTTTGATGTAAGACCAATTTGATCTCATTGTTACTTTCTTAATCACGACGTTTATCTATAGTATTAATGCTGAAAGCCGCGCCGCGTATTCGCTGCTGTCTCAATACAGCAAGATGCAACTGCTGATGAGTTCTAGGTCATTGGTGAAATAGTCTTCTCGAAAGATTTCGGCTTTCTCTCCAGCGGTACGGATAGAGACAATGCCATTCAGTTCATTGAATCCTCCTTCGCATATCACTCGGTCGTGAGCTTCGTCCCAAATTATCACAAATATTTGCTCGGAAACCCGCTATTGAAATTTTTGGCGCCGCCGAAGTCCTTATTGTCAGAAATTGCACTGAGAGAGATAGGAGTGCGTCGTCAGGGAGGCAAGGAACTAGACCGAAGGGATCTCCTCAGCCGCTTCTTCGAGGCTAAGGAGACTCACCCCGACAAAATGACTGATTTGGATATATTTGCCATCTCACATGGCGCCCTGTAAGTTTCTCCCTAATCCTGCGACAGAATCCGCTGACTCGTCAGTATCGCTGGCTCCGATAGCACGGCGAGTTCTCTTCGAGCGATGCTGTATTATATGTTGAAGAACCCACAGACCTACGCAAGTCTTAAATCGGAAATCGACGAATTCGACGGCGAAGGCAAGCTCTCAAACCCGATCTCGTATGCAGAAGCAAACAAGATGCCCTATCTTCAGGCTGTTATGAAAGAAGCCATGCGGATGCATCCGGCTGTTGGAATCAGCATGCCTCGATATGTGCCTCCTAAAGGAGCAGAAATTGACGGACGGTGGTATCCTGGAGGAACTGTTGTTGGCGTGAATGCATGGGTCATACATAGAAATAAAGAAGTCTTTGGAGAGGATGCAGACCGGTTCAGGCCTGAAAGATGGCTCGAAGACGACAGCAAGGCTAAGGTGATGGCTCGAAACATGTACCAGGTGAGTAGCCAGCCACGCACTCTCAATTTGCATTTCCACTGACGAGTTTCTTACTCTAGTTCGGAGCAGGCAGCCATGTCTGTATCGGAAAGAACATTTCTTTGCTGGAGATGACGAAATTAATTCCACAGCTGTTGCGGACGTACGACATCAAGCTCGTTGACCCAGATCTAGTCTGGACGATGAACTGCCAGTTTTTTGTGAAGCAGAAAGGATTGAAGGTATATCTAGAGAAGCGTCGAAGATGAGTCAAGGCACTCTAGTTGTGACCTACCCTTCGTTTCGTGAAGAAGTAGCTACTGCTGTAAATATGGCTGTTACTAACCGAATTTATATATACTTCCGATTCTTGAGAATAAGTAGTTATAGATTATAAGATAACTAGTGAAAATATAGGAAGGATAAGAAACACTAATTATAAAGTAATCTTTTATGAAAATAAGTTTAAGATATATTATTTAAATTAGTATATTACTTAATATAGATGAAATAATTCTTATTAGCTTGATCATATTTTGACTAACAATACTCAGGTTTCCAAAAGCTTCTACCTCGTGATAACAATACATCATCGAGTGCGAGGGTGCATCTTCACCTGCCTTGGGGACCAAGCCACACACCTTGCTGCGGAAATCCGTCGTATGAATGCTGCGTTTCAACTCGTGTTCAGCCACAAAGTTCCACCTGCCTCTATGTATTGAATTTAGGTAATCTGTCTCACTAGTCACCCCATTGTATTTGTATTAAAGGAAAGAACAGCTTAAAAGAAGGATAGGTCAAGCTATAATTTAGTCAGAAATTAGAGCGATGCATAAAAAAATAGAGGGTATACTTACCTATTGTGAGCTCCTAAACGGTAAGTCGATTATTTGCGAATTAACCAATTGCGTAACATCTTCATTGCGCGGCTTCTTCTTGGGTTTAGCCTCATTCTTTTGTCGCCTCTCCTTATCCTTACGATTTTGGGAGCTCAATTTCTTGTGGGTTAAAGGGGTCGTTGAGGTCGAGTAATTGCTGATACGGTTAATGGACTAGTAGGACAAGATAGAGCAGTTGGACGGACTAAACGAGCAGCTGACAGTGGAGGACATGAGTCTGATGCTGGGAGAATAATTCCTTAAGTACAAGGAGTGAAGTAGATGACGCAGTGGAGGTAGTTTAGTTGTTGGATGACGAAATTGATATAGGAGACCAAATCCGAGAAAGCGTAAGTTCGAAACTCTTCGTACGCTGGTTCCCAACACCCCTTCTCCCTAAAACGAATGGAAGGGTCGAATGGGCGGGTATGGGTGGACAATTTTACGCGAGCGCATTCTTTATTATGCTGTTGGCGCAGGCGCAGGAGCAGTTGGGATGGCAGTTTGGGCGTTTGGAGTTGTACTGCCGAAACGGTTGACAAGGAGGGCGCTGGGTGGCGCAACGCCATTGGGGCATGGTGCTAGGGGGGAGGGGGAGTGGTTCCACATAGGCGTGCTCAGGATACTCAGGCTCTACTCCGGTATGCTCACCCTCAGCTCAGGTTAAAGCAGCAGTTGCTCACGTCCCCAGACTAAAACGGAACCAGCGATAGGGAAAATCAATCCTGAGTCAATGGGAATTCGGGTCTTGGGGAAGAAGCTGCCCTCCAACTTCCCAAGCACAAGCCAGGTCAGATATTCCTGGCCGCACGAGATCACGAGAAAGGACACGCTGCGATCCACAAGATCAGCCAGACAGTGCCAAGAGCAAACATTACTTTTCCGTAATTAGACCTCACCTCTTTACTTAGATCACCGGGGCCGCCAAGATCGTTGATGCTTCAGTTAACCGCCTCGACATCTTGATGAACAATCCTGGGATTTGGATGACTCCGCCAGGCAGGACTAAGGAGGGCTATGAGATCCAGTTTGGCACCAATCATATAGGGCACGCTATTTTGACCAAATTGCTGCTTCTAAAATTGTTGTTGACAGCAAAGGATCCCGATGCTGATGTCCGTATCGTCACTATCAGCTCCGTTGCTCACGAATGGGCACCCAAGGGTGAGCAACTTGACACTGTGTACTCAGAACAGAGGAACATTTCTTCTCGTGAGCGCTATGGTCAATCGAAACCTGCAAATATCCTGTACACGAACGAGTTGGCAAGGAGATACCCAGCCATACGTTGTGTCTCTGTATATCCAGGTAGTGTGAACACGGGGCTAAGCAGGGGGCTAAAAGAGTCATATCCTCCTATTGCCCCATTCATTACTTTTGCGCAGGTGAGACAAACTGAACTTCTTCTATTCTTGCTCTAGATTTATCATCCTTTATAGCACTTACTCGGACAATGTATTAACTACTCATAATTACAGTGGACTGGACTGTTCTCGCTCAATGTACAACAAGGAACGCTGGATCAATTATGGGCTGCTACGTCTAAGAACGCACAAAGCGGGAAGTATTACATTCCGGTGGCGGTTGAGGTTCCACGGTCGGGGTATGCTCGTAATCCTGAGCTGGGAAGAAACTCTGGGATTTCACTCAGGCTGAGCTTTCCAAGTTCTCCCAATGAAAGATACTAATTTATGCAAAGATTGGATGGAAATGACCTGTGATTTTCAGAAGTTGCTCTACTTATCTTGCTGACAACCACGGTACGGACTCATGCCTGACCACTAATCCACTTTTACCCTCACGGAATTCGGCAGTTTTCACGTTCGCCGTTTGTGTATTGGAAAGCTCAATTAGAACCCTTTGCTTCATAGGCTTCAGTTTTTCACACTATAGAAACATTTCACCTTATTGGATCTTCGACATCCGTCTGTGTTCACTTGGATACAGATCAAAATCTGGCGAGTGCTGTAGGTGTTGGAACACGCATCTACAATGCTATCTCTATGACATTGATAGTTCAGAGTCTGTATATAGTCTTATAAAGCTCAGAAGATCCCCAATTGCAGTTTAAGTAGCCTTAAAACTATGTTTCCATCTTGGAAGTAAGAATGAACATGCAAGACTAGCTCATCTCAAGTAGCTACTTCACAAAAGGGATAAATTCAGATTATCCGGTCGATATGCAACAAAGTTTCTTGCGATCTCTAGTATTCTCGTACCTGCAGTATGTTCCTGAACCACAGTCTTAGGAATTAGGGAACGAATGTAACGTATCGATGTTTGTGGAAGGTGGCTGGAGCTTGCGTCGCGTTTGGGTGGCGATTAATATAATTTCGGGCGGATGAATGATAATACGAACAACCGAAGGTATAAATAGCTGTGGTGGGAAAAGGGCGGGTAAAGTCATATTGAGAGGAGTGAAGTTGATTTATCAGGGGTGTATCCTTAGCTCTTTTGATGTCGATTGTACTGCGCATGTTTAGGAAGCTGCAGCATCGTGTGGGGAAAGATTTACAACGAGACCGAGCCAGTGGAGAAGACGAGATCAGTATTCATATATATATTTACAGGAAATAAATTGGTATTTTCTACTTGTACGAGCTCCATCGGCCTCAAAGGCTTGCTTTGCCTCGTGACTCAAATGGAAGAAGTGATACAAGGATACCGGCAAGGAAGAAGAGAGCGCCGCTAGTGTAGACTGGTACAGCTGTGTGGAGATTTGCAAACATGGCGATGATTGGCTATAACACGTCAGTCAAATTACTCCAAAGGAAAGAGCTGGAACTGACAGCCATGATACCAAAGACTCGGTTTGATGTAGCTGTTAATGCATTCCCGGTACCTCTGTCTTTTGTCGGAAATATCTCTGGTGTGTAAGCGTATAACACAGAATACATGATGCTCCCACTAAAATTGAATCCGCAATTCCATCCAAGGAGTGCTCCAGACGTGCGTGCGGTTGTTGAGCCGTATAGGAAACCTCCTGTCATCAATGTAGCGAGACAAAGAGTACCTTTCCTCCCCAAACGAGGGACTTCGACAAGATATCCACCCAAAAGAGCTCCGGGGATGCCAAACGCAGCTACCACCAAAGTATCTCGATATGTAACGTTTGTCGAACCGTCGCCAAAATCTATACTTCGAAGGGACTGTAAGTAAGGTAGGAAGTTGTTGTATAGTGGGTATCCAAGCCCAATTAATGCCCAAATTGTCATGATAAGACTAGTAGAGAATGCAAGCTGCCGGGTAGCAAATAGTGCTCGAACATGGGACAGGTCCAGCTTCTCCAATTTTCGTTTCAGGACTGCTCGAGTGTCGGTTTGTTGGCGGGCTCCACTAGGCTCGCAGGCTCGTAGGTCTTCGATGGTCACTTCCCAGCATTAGAAATGCATCGAAGGGGAGACGAGATCACCTACGAGTTGAGGTCTTTCCATTCCTCCTCGCGACTTCATGCACAACCTTTACCGCTTGCTCTTCTAGTCCCTTTCCCATCAGATACTTTGGCGATTCGTACACAGTGAAGAACAGGAAGCGAATGACGAATTCCACCATACAAAGCCCTCCCATGACGATGATGAAATACCTCCAGCCCATATTGGCTGCCCGGGTACAGTTCTCCTCTGTTTGACATGTGCGATGACCAAGAAGCGGCCAAGCAATTAGCGTCGCCACCACCTGAGCAAGTGCCCAATCGATTGAGAGGACTGTTAGCAGATATTGGTGTGAACCAGGCAGAAATTCGAGGAAGACGGCTGAATCGACTGGGAGATTGCCGCCAACACCAAAGCTCCAGAGCGCCGAAAAGATGCAAATGGCTACAAAGTTAGGAGAGGTAAATGCAAGAAGCCCGAAAACCCCGGTGACTAGCAGTGTCAGGTTGAAAGCCAGCTTTCGACCGAAAATGTCGCAGCCGAATCCCCAGAACATGGCTCCAGCGAGGAGGCCGATGTTCTGTGACAGGGAGAGGATTGGAGGGTACGCTGGTTTGAATTCATTGGCGATAGGCGTCACTACTCGGGTCAGCTGCATAGATGTTTAGTGGGTTAAAGGGTGTTCGAACATATCAGGGACGTGACGATTGGCCAGAGGTTATCGTTTGCCCAACCAAAGCCGACGACAATGAAGAGTTGCCATTGGTACCAGCCCATGCCAATCTCTTGAATCTGCAAAGCGTAAGCTCAATACATCATGCGTGCTGAGGGAGGACATACGGCAGCATTTAGTACTCTCGCCTTTGCTTCATAGACAGGATCTGTGGAGATGGTTCCAGTCTCTCGAAATCCCTCGACGAGTCCTTCTTCCTGTGAAAGTCCATCTCTTCCATCTTCGCTCTGCTTTCTCGATGGGCTTCCAGGCAACGAAGTCTCGCCAATTTTAGACGGCTCTCCGTTGATTGAACTCATCTCGTACCCATCCTCTGGATCGTGCTGCAGTAGATGTTGCGCCTCGGCTTCTCGAATGATTGAAGTTGGCATGCTAGAAAAAGAGAGTTTAAATCGGGGTTTAGGCCGCGAGGTCGCGTCATTTGTGCGCCGAATGATAGCTTCGCTTCTAGGCCTGTTTCTGTCAAGTGCTGCGAAGTTGAATCCGTGGTTGAGTCTGCGGTACCAGGCCTACGATGACATAACTGTCGACCTTTAAATAGAAGAAAAAAAATGTTCAAAATATCCTTCACGGGTAGAAAAAGAAGATGGCGAAGTGGTAGAATGTGAAAGGTCTCGTCAGGTATTTTTCTTAATTTTAATAACTATTGTAAATTCCATGCAGTATAAAAAATGCATTGAGGTCGTCGAGAATTTGGAGGAGAATCTTCAGCGCTAGTTTGGTGAGCGGCCGCTCGTCTAGCGCCTATTGCGGCTGATGCTCCAGGGCTCAGAGCAGTTCAACCTCCAGCTGTTTTCCAACCTCAAGCCAATTCCATATTTTCGCGAAACTCTCGCGGGCGATTCGCATCTGCGTATCGAGACAGGCTGAGGTCTGCGGTTCAGAACGGGAGAGCCTAAGGCGACCTACGGGTGGATGATCAGCAACCTTAGACAAATGTCCCAGCTCTGCGTCGAGGCTCTACAGCACGAGGGAGACACCACAAAAACCGCTGTTGTCCTTCGAAGCACTTGTTTATCGAATCCAACCATCTGGAGTAGCTTCCTTTGGGTTTGCTGATGTGCGCAGCTTCGGTCCCTCCGCCCAGGTCGTCTCCTCAGATCGAGCAAGGACCCAGACAGTCGACCCTCGAGCTTGTACCTCTCCTCTTGTCGATGCACGGATTGCGGAATCATACACAAAATGCGCGTTTGGAAGGCGGGATGGCATACTGCCGTGTAGTTGTGGAATAAGAGATATAACCTGGAGGAATACGCCTCGACGCTTTCTCTGTCCACGATCGCGTGCGGGTCGTTCCATCCCAATCTACAACATCACAGTTGGAGGAGATTGGGGGCGACAGCGCTGTTGCCAGCTTGGCCGTCCCACCCGTTCTCAATCCTAGCTTGGGATTTTCCTTCGTCCTGGCCTCTCTACGCCGCACATTGTACTCGCCAAGACGGGCGTAGTAACGAAAGACTTTACGTTTCTGAGAATATCGCTAGCCTCCTTCGCATTCGCTTGAGACCCAAAAAGTCAAAATGGTCCCCTTGTGATTGAGCAACGCCAATGCAAGGTCATGGGGATAGGGGGCGAGTTCCCCGATGGTCCGTGGTCTATATCGTTGACCTCGGTGTGGGGTGAGTCCAGAGAGCGCAGAAACTATTTTATTGCTCCGATTGTTGTCTTACGTGCGTAGACGAGTTCTTCTAGGATTTACGCTCTACGGCCGTACTTCTTCTAGCTCCGATGCTTGATTGGATGGTGCTGTTCCCCGCACGATGGATGCAGCAAGTGTTTCGCATTCGCAAATTGTAAAAGGAATGTCCGGCGTGTGGCCAATGCAAGCGCGGCCATCATTTACCCGCGCCAAGTCTATACGCTGCAACTCGGCCGGAGAATTTTAGTATAGATATTTGCTTCTGCCGTCTCGTTTCCTAGCCGCACCCATCAAATGATATTTCGATCTCCTATTATATTCTCTAATATTCTTATGTTGTGCCTTGATGGAAAAGGGCCCCGAAGCCAGTAGGCCTCCAACTGGGGATATTTCCGCCGTTGAGACGGACGTTGAGGCCCCGAGGATATCGACTCATACCGAGACTCCCGTACTTCCAACATGGCGTCTTGTTTGTGTTTGTATCAGGTGAGTCGATAAGCTCTGGATTGCTTGATGGTTCTGACCGTACCACCTCCAGTGTCTCTTTTGGGCTATTTTTATCCCTCTTGGACACAACCATAGTTGCGACTGCCCTCTACACCATCGGCGTTGACCTTAAATCGCTGGGTTCGATTAATTGGGTGGCTCTGGCATATACCCTCAGCTATCTAGGATGCGCTGTTATATTTTCTCGAATCGCAGACATTTTTGGAAGGAGAAATGCATACATTGCTGCGTTCTTGATCTTCTTTGCCTTCTCTCTCGGATGCGGATTCTCAACATCACTCACCCAACTTATTGCGTGCCGAACGTTACAAGGAGTTGGAGGCTCAGGTCTCTACTCGCTCACTTTCGTCATTCTCCCAGAGATCAGTCCGCCAAAGCTGATACAAGCAATTGGTGCCATGGCCGGAGCCGTGGTTGCCATGGCGGGTGTTTTGGGGCCAGTGCTCGGTGGATTAATCACACATTATACAACATGGAAGTGGATCTTCTGGATCAAGCAAGTCATCCTTGATGCATCTCCTTGCAGCTGTTGCTAATTATCGCCCGTAGTGCCCCAATCGGTGTCGGTCCTCTGATACTATTCATCATTGCCTGGCCAAAGCCCAACCAACTACGTCCTGCTCGACGTCGACCGCTTAAAGAACTTGACATAATCGGTGCCATACTGGTCATCACAGCATCAGTTCTCATGGTTTTCTCCTTCCAGAACGCCGGACTCAAATCAAACGCATGGAAGCAGGCCATCTTCATCGCCCCCCTCCTTATTGGTTGCCTCTGTGCAGCCGGTCTAGTTGGATGGGAGTATTTGGTCGCCTACTCTTGGGAAGGCAGACTTGCCACAATGTTTCCTCTGCGGCTGATGAAGCGGCGGGTATACATGGGATGCGTTGCTACGGCTCTGCTTGGTGGCTTCCCCTACTTCGTTGTCATCTACGCTCTTCCACTTCGGCTGCAGGTGGTGAATGAGAAAAGCGCTTTGCTTGCAGGAGTCTCCTTGCTCCCTATGCTAGGAGCAGTAGCGGTTGCCAGCGCTCTCGGCGGGGTCATTCACAAGAAGAGGGAACGGATCTTTGCCACGTTACTAGCTGGCTCCTTGTTTACAGTCATTGGATCAGCCTGCCTCTCTACCCTTGACAACACTGTTCACGCCCCCGCCAAAATGTATGGTTTTGAAGTCTTCGTGGGTTTGGGGTTTGGACTCATGGTCTCCACTGTTTCATTGGGTGCAATGATTGAAGCCGATGCTCAGGATAAGAGTAAGTCCTCTCAGATTGTATTTCCCTGACCAATGCTGACTTTCACAGCCGTCGCCCAAGGCGTCGTTGCCCAAGCTCGCGTGTTTGGGGGCAGTATTGGCATTGCAGCTTCAACCGCAATTCTCGGCGCCATGCAGCGATCTGAACTATCGGGTATCGTTACGCCTGAGCAATTATGCACACTGCAGACTTCAACAAGAACAATGACGCCAGCTCAGCTTCATGCTGTGAGACAGGCATACTCTGATTCTTTCAGTGAAGTGATGAAGGTTTGTGCTGCTATTTCTGCAGCGTGTGTAGTGGCTTGTGCGTTAGCGTATCGGCGGCATGGGGTAGACTTGCAGGCCAGAAGGGAGGAGCAGATGAGGGAGGAAGATGAGATGGCCCGGGTTGCTGCTGAGTCGAACGAAAGCTCGTGATGTTCTTTGTGCTGTGCCACTTATAGAGGCTTGTTATTGCATCAGCGTTGGCGTTTGGGAGTAGATTCGGCATACTTAGCATTTGCTTCGAGATATCATATATCTCCTTGACTAGTCATTTGTGCCCTCCTGGAACCCCCTGGTTGTCAAACCGCTCAGTTCTCAAGTGTCAACTTGTTGTGGTATTCTTGTATAATTGTCTTCTACATAGATTACAAGCGCGATTCCGGAAGTCCTACTTGTGCAGTTACGTTCAAAGCCGGGGTCTCCATCGCCTTCAACTCGAACATATTCCCAATCCAGTCCGCAATCATCGTCACCATCTCTTTTGTACAACTATGCCCCGTGTTTTCCTGTACAAAGAACTCTACATTTGTCTCTTCGCCCTTCACTAAGACTTTCTCCTGTCTCTTACCCAACCACTTCTCGGTAAAATATGTAGGAACTAGTGGATCCTGCTTCCCGTTGCACACAAGCAGCGGTATGTCCACCGGAAAGCTTTCAAAGACCGTTCTGTCTCCGTTCTGTACTATCTGCGCAAGTGCTTTCGGCCATCTTCTTTTTTGTTCTTTCGTCATCACGCCCTCGAGCCTCTCGTAGCTCACAGAACCGAGTTCTGAAACTGTTGTGCCCAAAGCAGAAGCGTCTAAACCTAGCCTGCTGAGGAGAAGGGATCCGATCGTCGGACAGCCAACCACGATTGCGAACCCTTGGATTTGATGAGGCGAGAGGAGAGAAGCTAATCGATAGGCAGTGTGCCCACCAAGTGAAATTCCGAGCATGATGTTGTGGAAGTTTGTGAATTGAGGAAAGTAGGTTGGGAGGTAGTCGAGTATGAGTTTGAAATCCTGGGCCGAAGCTGAAATTGTGGAAAGGATATCCATTCTATAAATAGGGTCAGTCTTCTTCTCACTTCGCAATTGGGTAGGAATTATTTCCACTCACGCATGATTCTCATTCCCGTCTCGCCACGTGAGATTGGCGTTCTTGCTAACTTCACGCTCCCCGTGATTCCTCATATCCATTGTCACCGCAATGAGCTCTCTCTTTTTCTTCCTCCCATCGGTCCTATATTGATGTAGGACTTCATGAGCAATGGCTTCTGTGATGAGATATGTTCGCGTCCGCATGTGGGCGAGGTGCAGAACCCCTATTTCCACACCGGAAGCTCGTTTCAGCTCATCGATCCCATAGATATATATTTTCACTCCTCCGATAACAAGTTCCCTTTTGCTGGAAAGTGGAGTAGTTGCTGGAAGTGAGAATCTTGGCTCCATCTTCACAGAAGTTGGAGAAGTTGAGCAAGTTGTTGATGTCGAAGCCCCAAGTCACCATTTCAATTAAAGACTGCAGAACAGATGGTGTTGCCTCATAGATATCATTTTCCACGCATGTGACCTTCTGGATATGGACATCCGTAAATGGGATGACTTGCGATGGATCTTCCCAGCATGTGGCGTCGGTATTCTCGGCAATTTGAGCAGGCCCCTATCTTTGCGAAGTCTGCCGAATCACTAGGGTATCATATGGGCTAGTACGGGCTGTCCCATGCATACCCCTTCGTACTCATCTCCGCATGACCTGCTATTTTTGTGCTCCAAATGCCCAGTACTATTATTTGGGACAAGGGCTGGCACGTGGGACAATCAAATCTTCTGCTCGTAGCTGGTCCATGCATACTTCGTGCAGCAGTTATAGCAGGGCCGAATATGGGAAACTGAAAGAAAAATTATCGCATAGTTGAATCTGCAGATTTGAAAATTGATCCAGTTTCTAACTATTTTTGACCGTTTTTTGAAAGAAAATAACGGTAGCAATTTTCCTAGCTCAAACTTTTTTGGCTTTGAAGCGCTTGTCCTGCTTTTCAGACTATCTCCTCCAGAGTCTCCAAAATACTGAGTGGATGAGCCTCAAAGAAACTCAAAATGATCGGGGTAGCATTGTAATTGGCAACGTGATGGCCAGCTACAGTGTTATCCGCGTTCGGCTTGGTGCTTGGCCAATCGTGTCCGATGTTCGACTCATAATAAAGTTCCACCAGACCAGTCTCGAACCCAGATCCGAATGAATAACGTGTCGTATTGACTGCTATGGGTGTAGACATATTCTTGTCACCTAACCCATCTCTGAGAGCCCAGTCCTGGATGAAATGGGGAATGGCAGGAAGACATTCGGTCTTGCGTACGCCTCCCAAATAGGCAATTGTTGTATCGTTTCCGCCATGGAACGTAACGAACGGAATATCCGACCTTGCTGCAGAACATGGGATGTCGACCGTGAAAGGAGAACATGTGGTAGTGTCGACGTAGTAGGCTCCTGAAACGGGAGCAAAGGCAGCAATTCGCTTTGAAAGGACTGGGTCGCATGCAAGCACGTTGCAGAATCCAGCTCCATCTGACTTTCCAGTTGATGTGATGCGACTGGGATTGATGCAGTAGAGACTGTCGAGTTCGTTGAGAATGTCTGTGGTGAATTGGACATCATTTCTAAACCCAATTTCAGGAACACCTTCCCAAGTATCCTGTAAAACGTCAATTTGTATAAGTGAAACTTTGAAATTCATCAACACGTACATTGATGCCTTGGGGATATACAACCATCGAAACAGTGTTGAACTCTGGATTGGTCAACTGATCCAGTTGTAATTGATCCAATGCCGTTCTGACACCTCCATGATATGACAGAATAAGTGGTGTTGGGAGGAATGAGTTGTATGTCGGTGGGATAAACACCAGATAGCTTCTTTGAAATCCGCTGCTGGCTATCGAAACATTGGTGTAGCTACCACGTGCTTGTCCCTGGGGCAAAGGTTTCCCACACCCCGCAAATGGTGGAATAACAATGCTTCGGGAGATTGAACGAGCTTGGGTTCTGTCCAAACACACAACTGTAAGCAAGGTAATGATCAGCTGAAAGCGTAACATCTTGAAGAGTAATGCAGGATAATTACAGGGTCGCTGGATAATGGATTCCAAAAAGGAAGGCAGGCATTGGAACCCCAGCTCATATATAAAAACGTGGTCCTCTCCGAGAACCGCCATCGGGATAGATGATAAAATGAATGTGGATACCATCGACGCTCAGGGCATCATCTGGAGAACGACTGCCAGCGAAGACGGCCGCTCTTTTGCTGTAGGTACCCCAGAAACCCCGCATCGACCGGTGGCTTGGCTAGTAATGATCTGCAAGGGCTTCCCCAGAACGGTTCGGCAATAAGAACAGCATGTCCTAATTGGGGGGGGGGTTCTATTTTTTTTTTTTTTGTTTCCTTCAACCCAATTTCGGGCAATTCGGCAATTTCTATCATTTTTCTAAATATTAAGCCGAAAACGAGGGCGGGTGGAAATTTCAATCGGCTGATTTATTTGGGCCTCAGCTTGTCAAGTAAGATAACAAAATAAAAATATCACTTGTTTTTGATGGCATTTTTGTGAGTTGAAAATACCTATGTTAACACTGTGTACGGAAAGGAAGGCTGCGAAGCCAGCATGCACATTACCTTTGGGCTCAAAGGTATTCAAGTTTTCAAGCCTATAAAGCTGCTAGACCATAGCAAGCAGATTCAGAGCCAGAAAAAAAATTATTTGGGAGATAAATAGATAAATCAAAATCAATTTCCAAGCTAATATCGATGCGAACAAGTTTTAGTGCCTCGATCAACTATAAACAAAAACATCCCGTTGCACTCGCCAAGATAACATTGATCTGTCATTCGTCTACAGCACGTATCTGAAGTCTTCGTTCTGCATATCTGACAGGTCTTCATCAATGCTATGCAGTCCACGAGGCGCTCCAGTCAATCGGTCCCTCTTGGCATTCTCTCTGCGGAGCAGGACGTATGTCACGGCGGCAATCACCACTACCAAACATAGGCAGATGCAGCTACCAACAAATCCTGCATGGTATATTGGCCCAGGAGATGCTCCGAAGATTTCTGGACCAATCACATTTCCCACGCAGTAACCCACAAAAGTGGTAGCACTGATGGTTGCTTTCTCTGCCTGGAATTAGCACGTTTTGTTTTAGCATGAGAAGACTGCACTCACTTGTATGTCCTGCCACATTCGAAGCAGCCAAAGAGACTGCAAGACCGCCTGCTGCAACTTGGACAGCCATGAGAAAGATGCCTGCGAACAGGAGGCCTCTGTCGCTACGCGGCCCAACCCAGCAGATGATAGTCCCAGCAATGGAAATCAAAGCGTAAACCATGATCACGAAGTATCGAATATTGAAGATCTTGCGTGTAATATAACCTGCCACAAGGATGCTTATTGCCGTGATGGCCCCTATAGGGCAGGTCAAAGCCAAGGAGTCAAAATGACTAGAGATTTGGTAAACAAATTGTTCTCCTCAACTTTCGGAGAGAGATGCTTACCTGAATCCAAATCCATTAATGACGATAGTTCCAAAAGTCCCGATTGCACCTGAGGGTACACCGGTGAGCAGAATGATGAGGGTGCAGCTGTAAAGTTTGAGATCACGGAAAGCTTCGAGGAATTGGGCTTTGTTGAAAGTATGGCTGATTGTTCCAGCATTGTTACGTTCCAGGCGGCGAATGGCAATCGCTCTCTCCTCCTCCGTCAAGCCTTTGGTCGTCAACGGACTGTCCGGAAGGCAGAAGAAGAGAACGAAAGACCAGACAACGGTGACTGCTCCGAGGATGAGGAACAGGGGTTTCCAGGAAGTAAGCGAGCTGTGGATTTGACCAAGTCCGTAATTGATCAGAGGTGAAATAGTGGTGGCGACGCCTACACAGCTATACCAGAGACCGGTTCGGAGTGCCTGTTCTTCTCGTGTCCACCAGAAGGTAACCAGAACAGTGAAAGCTGGAGCAACGGCAGATTCGAGAAAGCCCAGGAAAAAGCGATTGAGCATGATGCCTGCATAATTGTAGCATCCCGCAGTGGAAAGCACAACCTTGGGAAACGTTTAGCATCGCGATTATCTTGAAGCAGGACCAGTGTTACTTACTGCGCCCCAGAAGAAAGTCGCCAACGCCAGGACCCGGGAAGTTGAGTAGCGCTGAGATAAAAACATCATGGGATACGTTCCGCAAAGGTAGCCAATGTAGAATATCATTGATGCATTGGAATATTTCTGGTTGTTGGTAATGGCAACTCCGGCTTTCGTGTGGCCAATGGTTACTGTGAGTCCTAAATCGGTGTTGAAACCAAATTGTGTTGCAGCACTCATGATGCCCTTGTCATAGCTTTGCAGCGTGTAGGTTACCATCATAAGAGGCACGATCCTGTTGATGAGAAATCAGCTCGGAGTTCGATTATGCTGAAATTTTCCCTACCAAAAATCAAGCTTCCGGACGAGTCGCTTTTCAGCTACGTGGTCGATGGCCTCTTCACCATGCTTCGCCCCGTCGAGGTCGTCCGCTTTCTCGACCTCTTCCAGTCTCTTCTTCTCTGCGACCTCTTGGGAGGCCAGCCCTCCATTGATGTCATCAAGTTCCATATTGAAGAATGAAGAACTATATTGCAGGTTACTTTGCAACGAATGCTAACGTCAAGAGTTGGAACTGCGACTTGTCGAGGAGGAGGACCGAATGCCTTTATCGAAAGCTTCTGGGGTTCCCACACTCCACACTCCGCCGGTCATCCCATTATCGGCTGGCTTCTCCGCAAAGTTGACCAAGGATTGTTAATTCCCCACCAGTGCTGAGCTGAGTCATGGGCCCCAATATTGTGATTGCATGCGCCCAAGGCCTTGTAGATGCATGGATCAGACGTAAGCATTCATGGGCAGCAAGGAAGTGATGTTTCTCGCCCGATCCTTCGCTGGAAGCCGATTGGTCGCAGCCCCCTTTTTTACCATCGCCGAGTTCGCCGAGGTTAGGATTTCGGCAAACACAAAGGAGACCAGCGCCGCCCGGCAAATTCGGTCAGACTCAACATCACCAACTTCACCAACTTGACCAATTTGCGACACACGTGGCGCCTTGAAGAGCGCCTTGGCCTCTCCTTCTCTTGATTCTGGGCACCGCGGGGAAACTTGCGGGGAAGTGGAGAATCTTGCACGACCCCAGCCCTGCTAATGTCATGATAAAGAGGAGCTTCCCTTCTTCTTTACCGCGGCAAATTTCTTCCTCTCCTTTTGCCATTGTGCTATATGGCGAGCATGAGTGGATCTGTTACCATGCTAGGCTTTGGCTCAGAGAGTGGCAGTCCCGGCAAGAATACGGGACGCGTCCGCTCACGGGTTGCGTGTCGAGGATGCAATCAGCGAAAGGTACGCTGCGATGTTACGCGGACTGGCAACCCGTGCTCGAACTGTCGACATGATACAGCAATATGTGAAGTATTGCCGCGGAAAAAGCATAGGTAAGTACACTTTGCCTCCACCGGTACGTTATTGAGTATCCAGATAGCGTAACTGACATCGTTTCTCCGTTCTAGGCCTCGCAGACCCCGAATAGCCCCTCAATCTTCACAGCCCATAGTTCCTCCCAATAATCCCAGCCGAGAAACCATACATTCACTAGATCGCCAACCCCCTGACTTAGCAGAAAGTCATGGAAGCGATCATGTGGACCATCGACTTGGTTCCCTATCGAGTGGGCAAGCATCCGTCCAAGAGGGAGCACTCGGAACTCGTGCACCTGAAAGCTCTCAAACCACGTTTCCTGCCATTGACGCAGAGGAAGTGTTGCCAGATGATAGCTCTCTGACTTATATCGGTATGTAGTTTTGGGCAACTGAATATATCACACTAACTCGTTGCAGGGGACAGACGTGGCCCTCGTTTCTTTGTATATGATATTTGTCATCCAGAGTCTCCTCAAGATGCGAGGCCACACCTTGCACCAAGACCAGCCGATACATCATGGAAACCCCACGAATTGGAATACTTGCGGCATCAGGGAGCCTTTGATACACTTCCCGATAGTGTGTGCGACGACCTGATTCGATGCTACTTCCACCATGTTCACTTCTTTTTGCCGATAGTCGATGTCGCTTCCTTCTTGAATGAATATGAAAATAATGGCCGTCGAAATAACAGCTTGTTGCTTTATTGGAGCATGCTTCTGGCTGCTGCAAACGTTAGTTAACTATTATTCTCCCCAGTAAAAATCGTTAATTGACATGGTTGTCCATTCAAGTTCGTGGAGCCAGAGGTGCTTCGAAAATCGGGTTTTGAAACTCGGAAAGCAATGAAGACGGCGTTTTATGAGCGGGCCAAGGTAAGCTTTTCCTTAAACTAGTAATCAACAGCTGTTGATAATAGGTAGTGTCTTTATGACTTGGACCACGGCACCGACAAGCTTGTTTTGATTCAATCCGTGATCCTCATGGGCTTCTGGTATACCGATCCTCAAGATCACACGGGTGCATGGTATTGGATCGGAATCGCCATCACGCTGGCCCAAGCGCTTGGTCTTCACCGAGGCCCGCAAGGTAATAATCGCAACCAGCGATTCTCAGTGACGCAACAACCTCTGATTCGTCGTATATGGTGGTCATGTTTGGTCAGAGATCGTTGGCTCTCATTGGCCAAGGGCAGGCCAATGAGAATCCACCATGATGATTGCGACGTGCATTTACCACGAGAAGAGGACATCCTGAACAATCTTGAGACTCTTCCGCCAGAGACCAAGAACAAATTCATTCCCTCGGAATCGAAAGCGCTCGCAGGAATGTGGATCAACCTTGTCGAGATCAGCTCTTCTCTGGGAAAGATACTCCGTATTCATTATCGCGTCAACGGCTTTAAACCGACATTTGATGATATAAATGCATCTGCCGAGGAATTGCGCGCTTGTAAGCCTCGCGAAGATCACACAAACAGTGCCAGTGAACTGGTGCTCCTCCATGGGTATCATGTGGATCTGTTCTATGAGTAAATATACACCCGTGAAATACTCTGCGCAAATGATTTCTGACCATCTCCGCTAGAGCTACTGTTGCTGTCCTCTACCGTCCATACGTCTTGAGTGGCCCTTCAGTCTTGCCATCTGATGCGCACTCCTCCTGGAAGAAAACAACTTTGGATCAAGCACGAACAGCAGCATCAAACACCAACTCTGTTCTGGAGAAAATGATTGAACTTAACCTCATCCATCTCCTCAAGCCCATGATGTAAGTAACTATCTGTCGCCGTTCGATATACTCAATCCAGATCTAATTCTGTTCTCTGGCACACAGGATCACTTCTCTCATCCCCGCAATGCAAATCCATCTTTTTGATTGCAAATCATCAGTCCCGATACGCCGCGGACTTGGAAAGAACAAGCTCAATCTCTGCATGCTTGTCCTTGCACAGCTTCGCAATACTTATTGGAGCGCCAGTGTTATCTACAGACTTTTTGAGAGGGCTCAAGTTATGCTCGACAAAGCCAAGTCTACTCCCACATCCATCAGCGAGGCTGATGCTGGAATCATTACCCCACAAACACTGGCGTATTCTCGGAGCAAAGACAACAGTACCGGTTATCAACACCAGCAATCTCAACAGGATATTCAGCACGGGCAAGAATTCAACAGACCGACTGAAGTAATTCCCGAGTCTAGTCTTCAGTATGACAACCACAATGCTGCAAATGCATTTTGGCTGAACGAGTCCGGCTCTCCCTGTTTCAGTAATGTGGATCACTTGCTAAGTCCTGGTTTCTACGTTCCTGAAAACGTTTTCCAGCCTTTCTTCGGTAGTTATGAGAATGGGAACGGCATTGTGGATTCTTTTGACCAGTACAGCATGCCATTGTCATTACAGTAATATTATACATACAGATTTTAGTTGAAACAATTCAATCCTCAATAACATACACCACTGCAATTCCCATTACCGGCTCAGGCTGTCCATGCTCATCTAACATAGGTTCGTGCTTCTCAAGGTCGTACTGTGCTTTCACAGTCCACTCCTCGCCCATGCTTATTCTTCCCAGGTCTGTACACCCTGACATTCTTATGATATGGCTCATCTCCATGTCATGCTTGTGACCTTTAGAGTTCCTCGTGATCCCATACTCCGCTTCACTGACACAGACGTCCTTCCCATCTTTTTGCAACCGCAGCTTCGTACCCCCATCATGCAAGTGGCTTACGACGTTCACGATTCGACCATTAAGTGAGGAGTTCCAAGCTGGGCTATCGAGTTCGAATGATGGTTCGTCATACGGCACAGGTAGTTCAGAGCGGCAGCCGCCAATGTCCAGCCAGACCGGGGTGGCGATAGAGAATTCCTCTGGTAGATAGGGGATATACTCGTATGTGATGGTTAATGCTGCTGTTCGCTCCTTCTTTTTGGTGTTCATAAGCTCGGTGCCCATGGATATAGTATCTCCTTTGCCGAACCAGTAACCTATCTTCTCCGTTCTGAATGGTGTTAGCAGCCGGATATTGATCGGAGTGACAATGCATGTGATGAAGCGAGAGATCAAATAAGAGAATACATACCCATTCCTCGATAAATCCACTACCGATCTCTCATTCCCACTGGCAAAGAATCGCTGGCGTCTATTTGCTCTTTCGCAATTATGCACTGCTGAATTTGCGGTGTTATGCAGGACCGTGTGATGCAGCCACATCCCTTGCTCCACACCAGCTTGCTTGCCATCGAGAAATTCCAAATCTGCTTGCATCCATATTATCACACAATTCTCACACGGTGCTTTTGCTTCATGGGTGATGAAGTCCTTCATCCCATTGTCGTGGCCCCGTCCAGGAACCGTGAAGGGGCCATAACGTATCTTGACCCTTTGGGATTGGTACTCTGGAAAGAATTCTGGCTGTTTATGCGATACAACTAAAAGATTTAATTAATCCTTGGACAGTTGAAGCATTTTCACCAACGCCCGGCTCCTTCGGAGATAAGAAAGGAGCGCAACCCAACTCACAATCGAATGGTCTCTTCCACCTGGATAATCGAACAAAGATGCCAATGAACACCAGAACAGCAACTGTGCCTATACCGAGACGTACATAGTTCCTCCGCCGAACAGCTTTCAAGCTGGCAAGATGTGTCTCAAGTTGTTCTGCATCGGCGATAGCTTCAGCTTCGCCGTCGAGCAGCGGTTCTGAGGGCTCTGTATCGACGTCGTCTAGCCCGTGATCTGGATCGTTTGAAGACATGAAGGTATTGTAAGTCCGACGAAAGAAAGGAACAATGCGCGCCATGGTTTCGATGAGATATGCGGATCCTGAGGTGAAGATCTGGTCGAGAGAATTTAGGTTTCATTCTAAGCAGGGGCTATGGAGGCTGCCTAAAATTAAGCGAGTCCAATAGGGGAGAGCCTCGGACATCGGTATCTACTGTCGCGTGTCCCACGACGTCAGACTTGTGATAGGTCGTAATCATCTTGCATGTCTCGACACGATTGGTGATTTCGTAAAGAAATAGGATGACTGGGCTGATCTGAAAGTTTTGATTAGCTCGTTAGTTTCTGAAGAGAGGCGTGCTTGCTAATAATATCCCAAGAGCACCATATCGGAGTGGATGTATTGATTAACCGAGAACATCCAACGCCCCCGAATAATCCTAATTACGTATACGATTACTTCAACAATTGAAGCTCTTCAACCAAGCTTTGAGGCAGTTCAAGTTGCATCAACGGCACATATTGCTGAGACCCATGAACGTCACTCTCCATATACCCTCCAGAACAGACAGCTCTTCCACCTCGAGTTCTGGGAATCGTCGCTTTGAATGCCATGGCAACATCAAAGAAACCGCACCAAATAATATCCTCCTCGGCGACAGTATACAGATGGGAGATGACCACAGGACTCAGAACAGCTGATCGTTTGACCGCTTCGTATACCTTCGAATCATCGAACATGACATCGAAGGTGAGTTCATAGGGACCAGCGTTCTTAGAGCGAATGATTTTTGCAATGTCAATCAGATTGCGGGAGGGTTGTTGACTGAACGATTTGGAGATCGGAGTCGAAAGTGTCTCTCTCTTCTCGATTGGTTTCGTTGCACCATTGGCGACGGTTCTTGGCATTGTCAGGCCGCCATCTGCATGTCCATTGCTGAGAGTTGCTCCGTTACCAATCCTATGAATCTTCCAACAGAACAGAGGTGTTGCGGATATATTTCCAGCCGAATACTCAACAGCTCCTTCTTCCCCTTCAGACAGCGACATCAGATGATAGATCGAAAACTCTGTGCACTCTCCTGTTTCGAGTTCAAACTTCCCCCCTATGCCCATTGCGAAGTTGCCAGAGGTTGCTTTCTGCCCAGGATATGGACCGTGGGCACATGCGATTCTCGCAGAGGAAGCAAGACTTGAAGCCACAAGCTGAGACTCCGCGATTGCCTCAGCCACCACGAAGACCTCCTTCGGGGCTCGAAATATTCCTTCTCGATCGTTGTAACCTTCACCATAAACATGCCAGTCCAAGTCCCAAGATTCTGTAATGTGTTCGTGGTTCTGTTTGACGTACTCCTTGACAGCGGCAAGAAAGCTGCGTATCTGAGGAATCAATATAGGATCTCGAAATGATCCAATCATCAAAGTACGGAAGCCAGTCACTTTAGCTCCTTCTAATTTGACCGTGTACTGTGTTCCGGTTGAACGCGAAGAAACGAAGGTCGATCCTCGAACTCGAACGGATACCCCATCATCCAATTGGTCATAGCTTGCTTTCGTGAGATCCAGGTACCCTCCAGGACCATACAATAGATCTGGACGGGACTTCTCGTAGAGTGAGTGGGCAGCAATGCTGAGAGGGATACATTTTGCCGCTGGATCTAACGGCTTTATGTCGAATGTAGAGTTCGTGTAGATTGAAGCGATGGCTCCTCTACCCTTTGGTGTAGCACAAAGTCCTCCACACTCCATGATCTTGCCCATATGCGTGAAAGCACCGACTTGAGGAATTGAAAGATCATAAAGCTGGCCGTTTCTGTCTTGCATCGCGTTGAATGCACAGAACGCCACGTATGGGGACGGATCGTAAGCTCTGCCACCAATGATGATGTCAAAATCGGGATGCGCAGACATGGCTTGAATGAATGGCTCTGGACCCATCTGCGCAACGATCGTTGGTGTTTTTTTCACGTCAAGCTCAGTCAGTGGCGGTACTGATTTGCCGCAACCTGTAATCTTGCCATTGGAAAGTCTCTGCAACACTATGTCTTTGCTGACATCTGCATAAATTGCAATAATTTTGAGATTCATGGCCCTGGATAAATATCAACAAATATACCAAACTCAGAATGGAAGTCACACACCCATTCTTTGGCTCACTTGATATCTCGCGAATGATCTCAAGCATCTCGTCAACGTGTCTGTCGCTACCGTCACCGCCGGCAGAGGAAATGAGAAGTGGAACTCTGTATTTGACCACTAGGCGGAGCAGGGCATCAAGATCTTGTTTGTATGAAGACCTTGGACAAGTCATAGATCCAAGCGCAAGCTTTGAGGGCCCAGAATCGGTAGAACCCGAGTCCAAGATCAAAGCTGTTGGTGTAGACGCTCGAGACAATTCTTCGAGTGCTGCGGTTGTCAATGCTTCAGGTATGCCGTACCCAAGCATTCCGTTGGGTGTAACGATTTGACACAATGGCTCTGGCTCTGGCTCTGGCTCAACCTCTACTTGACCCCGAGATTCATTCTGAACAGGTTGGACTGTCATTTTGTTTGGATTTATTTTCGCGACTGGCAAGGGTGTGAAAGTATAAAATAGACGTTTGATTGATGGTTTGCGGTTTGAAATCGTGATAGAATGGGAATTTGAAAGGATCCTTTTTACAAGTTCACTAAATACGTACACATATTGAATTCGGCATCTAAATTCCGTACATGACCCACACTTGCTGTTTTACAAGTGGCGGCTTGTGATTGATGCTTTACCTTGTGGGCGATCTCGCATTTGCGATCTCGGTAAATTGAGCGACATCGCTCTGGGACGTGGAGAAGTTGAGGACTGCATCGGCGATTTGTGATACAAATACGTAAGTCATTTGTCATATATAATACCGCATGTGATTCAGAGCTGTACTGCTCATTGTTAGTCTCACAGTAGTCCGAGGTTCGTAGAATTAACTTCCCTCTGGCTCGGAAGCCGAATCTCCGTCCGATCCCACACTCACAATTATTATAATAAAAGTGAGAAACATGTGAGATTAAAGCCACCAAGTGTCCTCTTAAAGATGTGCTCTGTGATATCTCTTTCTAGGAGATTCGTCAGTGCAGCCCGAATGATCCTGTTATGAGTTGGAAAATGATCATACCACAAGAAGGGACATTCGCCTGTCGGGGCCAATCCTATGCAGACTTACAATAAGACAACAATATGAGAAATGACTTTGTCCTTCTCATTGAGACCGACTATTAGCTGCATCTGCTTCTCTGGGCCTTTCAATAAAGTGCTTGCAAAATGGTCTTACTGAAGAGTTGAGAAATGCCACTTCCAAGCACGGGCCTGTGATTGGTTACAACGATCTCCGTTTCCTAAAGTCCGACCCGCCACCTTGAATCGCCCCCGCATCTCAAACGCGTCGATTCCATTTCCCCACCTCCGTGACGACTCCAATGCTCTCGAGAAGGAGACTCAGACCAATTTGTGGCAGCAGTCTAGAGAGAGTTTATACATCGTGACTGGAGGTTTGGCTGGGACGGTGTGATTACCTCCTTGACACGGAAGTCCTCCGTGGCACGATGTCTACTCAGCGCAAAACATCAGCATGCGTGAACTGCCGTCAAATGAAGGTTCGTTTATTGGAAATACGCCAGTCATGAATCTCGTCCCTTTGTTGCATCGGTCTGACCAGGCTTGCCATGGTAGCTGAAATGCGATGCGCAAACACGCTTCCCGGCGTCCTGCACACGGTGTGCGAAGCAGAAGCTTCATTGTTCCATCGATCCGACATTTAAGAGAACGCCCAGACGACAGTATGTCTTATCTCTAGGTATTTACTAGCGCTACTAATGCATCCTAGACGTATTACTGAGATGGAAAAGGAACTTGAAGAAATCAAAGCTTCAATGGCCTCGAAACCTGATTCCTTGAATCAGGATGAAGCTTCATCAGTGGCCACTGCTGGGACTCTTCCGTTTGGTACGATGTCTGTACCTTCATCACAGTCACCTGAAGAAGCTATTCATGTTCCGGATTGGACTTTCACGACACAAAGCATTGATGAGATTGAGCTTCAACCAGCTGCAATTTCAGAACTTCTTCAGCGGTATCAACTCCTCCGTTGGTGACAACAAATTAAATATTAAACAACGCGTTGACCAAAATGTAGTTACTGGGCAGAATACCATCCGATCTTTCCAATCCTTCCAGATCTCGCTTCCTTTGCAACACAGTACAACAGCTGCGAACTCCTGTTTTGGACAATTGTTGCCATCTCAAGTAGATATTCAGCGCAATATGCACATCTTTATCTACAGCTCAAAATTCCTCTTCAACGCCTAGCTACCGATATTAGCAAGGTCTCCAATGAGCCGCTTTCCGTAGTTCAAGCTTTGCTTCTAATCTGCTGGTGGCCGTACCCTTTCGCTGCCACGAAGGAGGAACCATCTTGGACCTATTGTGGGCTTGCCACACATTTCGCATTACAGCATGGAATGCATCGCCCTCATAACATCTCTGACTTCCACTACCAGAAGACGATGAAACAAGATGAGCTTATATTGTGGCGCAAGACGTGGCTCGGTTGCTTTATTACAAACCAACTGTATGTTTTCCAGATCCACCTGACCCTTCATCAACTGAGTTGGTATAGACTCAGCAGCCATTTGGGTGTTCCATCAACCATCCCAATCACCCATAGCATACTTGATGTACTTGGGATGCGGCCTCCATGGCTTCCTCCAAGTCTTGAGCAATACTTGAAAGTTGCATATCAAAACAATCAAGCTTCACACTCACTGGGAAATGATTGCATGACAGAATCAGGCCTGCTCGCAGAACCATATATGGTGATAGACATCTTTGACAAGAGACTTAAAGAATTGGAATTGCAGGCACGGTCTCAGATATCTCCTTTTACTGAGATTACTATATTGAAAGCCAAGCTTCAACTTTATTCATTCGCATTCAATCCAAATACTGCCCCCCAAGGCTTAGAATCTGCAATCATTCTTCGAAGGAGAGAAATTTTCAGAAAAGCCGCTTCATGTGCAATGAAGCTTATTGAAGTTGCTTCATCCCTTCCCAGAGAAGTTGCACTCTGGAACTCCAACATCCGCTTATCAATTGGCTACGCAGTCTTCTTTCTGCTGGAGCTCTCACCAACCTCTGAACATCATCACACGGACGAGCTTTCCATGCGAAACTCAATCAGCCAAGCCTGGAACCTCTTCCGGGGAAGCTCGACTACGGAATACGATCACGAGGCCCGGCAAGCTTCCATCATTGAGTATATGAGTCGACGTAGCAGGGAAGGAAGAATCGAAGACCCAGATTTGACAGTTAAATCCCGGATGGCAGCGAATATCACATATGACATTGCTTGGCGGGCGAAAGAACGGTTTAGTCAGAGCATTAGGGATGCTCGTCCCTCGGACTACACCACCGCCGCCGCAATCGAGGAATTCTTCGAGACTAACTTGGACTTTCAGCTAGATATCGCCTCGCTAGGTGGTGAAGATGCGAGTTGGAACTCTTTTTTCTAATACGACGGTGCTTTGCCAACGAGCTATCGTCATTGAACCTAGTCTTGGGGAGTGGGCTGAGTGGCGGTCATTGCGGTACTCACTCCGAATAAAAATGTAAATACATGATGAATCAAACTACTTACAAATTGCTTTCCGTACACTACTCCAGGCTCAGGACAGAAAAGTATGTATATTATCCTCCGAATCTATGGTCAGCGATCACGGAGTTGGTGCGTAGGCTCATGTTGAAGAGATTTCCTTTACACAGCACCCCATCATCATGACATGTCGACTTTCAAGACAAGTAATGCTGCCTGCGTAAGAAGAAACGTACAGCGTCATAATGTTAGTAACTGGTCAGAGGAATCAAGGAGGGCTTCTCGAATTCATTCCGTGGTGCTTCTGGCGCACCAGGAGAGCCAAATATCATAAATATAGATTTCATTGATATTCGCAAGCGTCCTCACCCTAGGGTAAGCGTGGTCGCTCATGCAAGCGCCATAGAGATAGCCGTTCACGTCGGATCACCAGGGATGAATAGTAAGTTCGGAGCTGACCACAGCGTGGGTTTGAGTAGATGCATTCACGCTCGTCCGATACTCGATAATGATAGGGGTCAAGGCAAGAATCCCTGAATATACATTGGCATGAAAGTGCGAAGTTCGCTGCCGTGATCGCACGCTGAAGCGATAATCGCTCAAGCCATTTCCCCACACGCCACCATCTACCCCGCAAAGAATTACACGTTAGTTCAAACTCATTTTTGACACATGGGCTGGCATTCAAAGGAAGCTAGTCCTGAGAAGCAGAATCTATAAATATAGAGCAAACGATTACCCTGCGCAGCACCAGGTCAGCTGCGCGTACAACTTCTCAATCATTTGACTCCTACAGCAATCAGAACAATGAATTCAGAGAAAGTCGAGACTGCAGATATTGAGATGGTGCAGCTGGATGGCCCTTTCAAGCCTGCTAACGGTCTCGCACAACATGAAGAGATCTTCCTCACCCCGGAAGAGATCAAAGCAGAGAGGAGATTTGTTCGAAAAATTGATTTCTTGATTCTTCCCCTGCTTACCATCATGTTTTTCCTAGCTTCGCTTGTGAGTTGATACCTCAGTAGAGAGGATAAATTGGTAACTAACTATGCGAATCAGGATCGCGGTGACCTCTCAAATGCTTATACTGCTGGATTGAGCGAGGAGCTTCGTATGACACCGTCCCAGCTCAGCACGGACGTGTCGCTGTTCTATGTCGGATACATCCTTCTGGAGCTACCAGCTACCTTATTTATGAAGAAAATCACACCAAATGTGCAGCTGTCGGCAGCGTTATTCTCATGGGGCACTTTCACTACTCTGTGAGTAAGAACAACCTAACTGCAAACCTCTTGACTGACTATATCCTATAGAATTTGCGTTTGCAAAACTTGGGAAGCAATCGGTGGCCTAAGAATACTCATTGGAGCTGCTGGGGCATTCATTCAGGTTGCATCACTATACCTAACGTTCTTCTATAAACGAGACGAGCTTGCAACCCGAGGCGGCATTTACTACGCCATGGTTGCCCTGGCTGGAAGTACAAATGGTCTTCTTACTTATGCCATGCTGAAGACGTTGAACAATGTCCGTGGCTGGCTTGCTTGGAAGTGGATCTTCTTCATCGAAGGTCTGAAGCCGGAAGTATCTTCATTTTCGCTGCATCACTGACTATGTTATAGGGCTAATGTCAGTCGGTTTTGGCCTGGTTGTATTAATCTTTCTGCCTACTTCTCCCGAGAAGCTTAAATGGCCATTCTCTACTGAGGAAAAGAAGATTGCAATTCGAAGATACCGAGAAGCATTCAATGTCGAGAACACAAGCAATATCCGCGCTGCACAAATCTGGAGTGTCCTGAAAGATCCGAAATGCTGGGCATACAGTGAGACTCTCTGATTAAGAACTTCTCCAACCTAGCTGATGACAGTACCTGCGCAGCATTAATCTATTCATGTGTAAACATCAGTCTATCTGCCTTCAGTAACTTTCTTCCTGTTATGATCCGAGGCTACGGATACTCAGCAGTCAACAGCAATCTCTTGACAATCCCTGTCTGGTTCTCGGCTGCTTGTTCAATTGTCTTCTTCTGCACTCTTTCGGACAAATTGAAGAAGCGCGGCCCACTATTGATTACTTGCTTTTCTATTGCTGCTGCAGGGTGGATTATTCTACTTGCCAGCAAATCCAAATGGGTCGAGTTCTTCGGAACTATCGTTATTGGTTGCGGGACTTTGCCTCAAGTTGTCATTTTGCAGACTTGGATGAATAACAACATCGTAGGATACACCAAAAGGTATGTGATTTCGCCGACGGTTGATTCTTTACGAGAAATCTGCTGACTTTTGCAGGGCAACTGCTTTAGCAACGATTATCATGATTGGACAAACAATGGGAATAGCCAGTGCGAAGGCTTACAGTGATGCACCTCGCTATAAGAGAGGGAATGGATTTGCTCTGGGAGCAATGCTTGTAGGAGTGGTGGCAACAGGTTCTTTGATGATCTTCTTAAAGAGGAAGAACGTGGCGAAATTTGATAATCAAGGATCGGAGGAGGCAATTGCACGACGGACAATGACTATCGAAGAGATCCAAGATGATCATCCAGACTTCTTCTATTATATCTAGCTTAGCAATTAAACTTAGTGACTCTAATGATTGTTCTAAAAGCTCGTGATAGACTGCCTAGCCAATATCCTAGCAGCCCCTTTTCAAGCGAGCTTGGCCCACACCGTTATACACACGGAAAGAAAAAGAGGAGAGCTATATCTTGTATCCAACCCCAGAACACATAGAATATCTAATCATTATTACAAATATGACATGGCAAAATAAACGAAGAGCGAGAAACTGAAATGAAGCTCAACCAGCATCTATCACGCAGCATCGAGAAACACGTTTCAAATCACATCCCACTCCACCGTCTGTAGATATATTCTCTATATCGTTTGCCCCAAAAGTTTATCGGGAATCCAAAGAAACCCAAGGCGACCGTTAAAATTCCTAACTCAATGTATGTCATACCAAGTCCTTGAGACTGAATCCAAGGGGCAATAACCGAGCTCAACACAAAACTCGTACCATAACTACCCGCACCAACAACAACAATCGCGGCACCGGCAAACTCAGGGAAGGATTCCGTGATCCAGACGACATTTGTAGAGAACGTCGCAATAGCACTCAGGTAATCGAGGCCGACAAAAAGCAGAATCCAGCGCCAGTCCCATCGTCGTTCGGTCGCGATGCCGAATAGCGCAAGGCTGACGGAGCTGAGGATTATTGGGATGAAAAATGAGGGTAGGTAGTGTTCTGGTTCTCTGACACCGCGATTGCGAGAGGCGAGGACTCGGATGAGATATGTTGTCAGTATTCCCGAGACAGGATATGCCAGGAAAGCACCGATGGCAGGGCTGAGTTTGGCCAGACCAATTTGATGGAATGTAAAGTCGTAGGGTGGAGCCATAAGTACTTGAGCATAGCTCTGGCATGTGATAACCATGCCACCAAAAACGAACGTGTTAAGCAGCATGACCCAAAGAACCAGAGGGTTCAGAGCACAGAACATGAGTTGTCTTGGGAAGGCTTTCATAGCAAGCCAGCCGCCGGTCTCAGTCTGTGTACCAAAGATGATGCTTTTGAGAAAGGCAGAAGCTTTTCGTGTTGTTGGTGGGGCGTCTGGCTTGGGCTGTCCGCCAGGCACTTCTTCCCAGCTCGAATAGATAGTGATCTTCCCAGTCTCCGCTTGGGATATGACGTGCCCGTCGAAAGCTATTGGAGGTCTCTTGAAGGAGGTCTCTGGTGCCCAAAATAGCGCCAGGAGAATGAGGAGAATGCATGGGCCTAACCATGCCCAGTAGAACGCTCTCCAGGAGCCTCCAGCTGAAATGATGCTTGGAGTCAGAGCTAGGCCGACGTTAGACAGAACAGTGGTCATGCACCAAAACAGTCCGGTCCATTGAGGGCGTTGGTGGATGAATGTCAAGTCGATCACTGTCAGGATCATCTGAAGAACATTAGCTCAGGAAGCGAGGCACAATGGGTGATCCGAACTGACCGTACTTGGGGACACGGCTCCTGCCACTCCCTGTAGACATCGAGCGATGAGATGGGAATAGAACCCTTGAGATACTGCCGCCAGAAATGTGCCTCCAGTCAAAATGAGAGTTGCTAGTAGGAGAACTGGCCGTCGACCGATTGCCATAGACAATGGCACCCATGTCAATGCCCCAATTCCCCAGCACAGACAAGGAACAGAGGATAGAACGTCAAGTCGCAAAGGCTTGATACTCTGTCATCTACTTAGAAATCGTCCCAACTACATATGAAGAGATACATACCTCTGGCGAATATTCATTCTCCAGCTCAAATAACAGAAGGCTGGTCCCTTGAACCAAGACTAAGCCGACAACCGTAAAGACAGAAGTGACGCCCATCACAGTGGCCCGTTTCAAGAGGCTCCACCTGAGGGGATCATTTGGCGATCGAGATGGTATAGGCAGCTCCAATGTGCGGCCATCCGAAGTGATGAGGTACACACTGCTCTGAGCAGCGCCATACTCTCGCTTCGACCCCACTGAAGCCATGATTGGCGTGTGGAGTAACGAGAGAAAGCAAAGGCTCTAGTAAACCCAAAGTAGACAACAAAAAAGACAAAATAACTGATGAACTTTGCGCGATGTTGGTTGCGCTGGAGATTCCTGGATGATATGTTGTGGATACTTCCCCAGTGTTGTTTTCGCTTTGACCCCGAAGCTTTGACGAGTGTTTGGGTTCCCCAGATGCTTTTCACCAACCAAACTCAATATCAGGCGCGAGGACTGTTTGTGTTCCACTTGGTAAACTCTATTCCGAAAAGCAGAGTTCGGATTGGCTTCCCGAGTTCCTTAGTGGCAACTTCTCTGGTGCCACGAAACTTCCGTTTCGAAGTCGCCGTGGTTTGCGGGATTTTGAGTTCTGAGGAATTTGAGTTTGTTCCACATATCCGTGCGCGCATGGTGGGTTCATGGTGGAGCATGAGAAAGCACAGACGCCTAAGGGATTGAGAGAACTGGTAATGGTTCATGCGATTAATAGCCAGGAATAGATCAGATCTGCAAGCTTGCGAATCTTGCCTTTACGGATAGATCACTGCCTGGAGATTCCATACCATCTTGAAACATCCGGATCACGCACCAACTAAGATCTCAACACATCAACGCTCAAAGGTTTCTTGCATTTCACTCTGACTTCAGGTTCATCTCAACGACATGGGCAGAAAGTAGGTGTAGTCTGCGACCTAAAATTGAAACGATACTGCTGGAATCAGCAAATTTTGTAAGATTTGTACAGACGCCTCATGATTTCGATCGATTAGACCATATTCTACAGGATCCTACACGAGAACGCTTGGGTCTGTCTTGATCGAGGATTGGCCGTCGTGAAAACATGAAATGGTAATCGTACCAGCTGAGATTTTCCTTGGAAACCTTACATGTGCAAGAGCTGGAAAGGATTCAATAGATTACTCGCTGAAGCAGATTCGAAGGAGCCTGAATAGAATTGAACGCGTGCATTGATCGACTAGTTATTTCAAATTAATAAGCGCAAGTCAGAGCAACCTGGTCATATCTCGCCGGATCACCATACACTTTCCAAACCATCTACACCAACCGGCTTCTCAGCCAAAGTAGTGATACGGAACCCGTGTCTCAAGCCCTCCTTTCCATCGTCAACATCATAGTCGCTGATAGCAGTATGCGCTGTGACACGATTATCCCAAAGACTGACTGTAGTGTCATCCCACCTGACCCTGACCTGGATATCCTGGCTCTGTGAGATGTGCTTGAATAGCAATTGGAGCAGGGCATCAGACTCTTCATCCTTTAGGCCAATGATTTTTTTTGTGAAGCCTGGGTTTATGAAGAGCGCTTTTTGGCCAGTTGCCTAGGACTCTTGTCAGCTTCGGTTGGAGTTGGGAGTAGAGAGGAGTTACAGGATGAATGCGAACAATGGGGTGCTCGGATTTCACAGGTTCTCTGCGGACGAATTTCCCATCCCTACGTGCGCCCTCTGCTTGAGGGAAACCGGAATGCTCGGCTCTCAAGCCTTCCAGGAGCTCCTTGATGGGATCCGAGAGACGATCGTAAGCAGCTACTTGAGAAACCCAACCCGTATCTCCTCCGGTGCTGGGAACAGCAAGGAGTGTAAGAATGGTAATTCCAGGGGGTTGGTGCTCGTAGCTGACATCAGAGTGGTAGCCAGTGGTAGTGAGCTTTGAAGAACGGCGCTGGGCCCGGTAAAGGTTGTCAGGACCGAGGTAGATATTGTGTAATTCGATTGCGCCTTCTACGTGTGCTCCTACAGGCTGTGGGAATGAAATCGTCAACATTACATATCTGTTTAAAAGACGAGGAAATACTTACATGAACGTGGAGTCTACCGAAGTATGAACCGAAAGCTTTCTGCTTTTCAACACCAATATCTTTGAAATCCTGACCGCGGAACACTACAATACCTCGCTCAGCAATGAGGAGCGCAAGCTCGTCTTTCTGTACATCGGTCAATTCAGATAGCTGAAGGCCCTTGATTTCTGTTCCAACGCGAGGGGTCAACTTCGTGACCTCGACCTTGGTGTTTTGCGGATTTAGAAGATGTGGCTTTGACTTGTCTGCCTTCAGGCCACGGTCAACGAACTCAAAAGTTTCAGTTGGCGGAAATGTGGTGGTTTCGTCATAGACCGGAAGGTAGCGGTCGTATTTATACTTTGAAATGGTTAGAAGATTTGATAATGGGGACTGTGTGACTTACAGAGGTATGCTTAGAGGGGTCGAACGCACGATTAAGTTTCAATTCGGCAATGTCGTGCAGTACTTCCTCACTAGGGACATCTTGAGCGATGGAAGGAGCCATATTCTGAAAATTTTTGGGTGTTTGAGAATGATCTTTCAAAACACAAGTTTCTGGTTGAGATGCCGTTCATAAATAGACCCTTGAAGCTGTATTTGTGGAATTGCTCATTTGGGCGGAAGATCACACCATGCTCGCGGGCACAAATCATCATTGGTCGTAAGTATACACCCGTTTGATGACCCCGCGCTACCCCCATTCTTGTTCGAAAAACACCATTGATATTGATGAGCTCCAAACCACAAAGCGTTCTGATTTTCGAGCTGCTCTGTGTGGTGCTCGAATTGGAATAACCCCTTGCAAGCACACCATCTTATTCAGATTAGATTGGACGCCTGAACCTTGCAGCTACTGTTAGAACCAATAATATTTTCAGTACGTCTATAAGCCTAACTTCTCGAAGACGGAACTTTCCAGCGCCGATGTACTCGGACATAGCCTTGTTGTTCCGTTTTCTCCGGATGTTCGATAGTCAGGGAGGTACAGAGAAATATAGAAAATGAAAGTGATGAGAACAAATCAGGTCACGAAGACGTAATAGTAGTATAGGCAACCAATAAACGAGTCCGTCCACAGAGACAAGTCTGTACATGATTATCCAAATTTGAGCAACTTTGCTTGCACGGGTGTTAGCCAAATATTGAGAGGGAAAAATGGGTGCTTTGGGTGTAGTCATAGAAACAAATTTGGCTTCGAGGAGACTGCTGAAGCGTTGAGTACAATACGGCGACATAAGCTTTGCTGGTAGCTCGTCCAAGGCTGCAAGGCCATAAACCATTGTATATCTAACTAATGCCTTGTCTCCCATATCTTAGTGTTGTGCCTTTTCTGCCTCAACTGTCTTCCTCTTTACCTCTGCAGCGATCCTATCCCAGCATCCCCAGCCCTCAATAAATACGCTGGCAATCCACTTCCACCACAACGATGATCCCCTCGCAACACCATATTTCCTCAATCTCGTCCGATCCAGCAAGAACGCCTCCGTAAAATGTATCGCCAACATTGGATAGAAGACTTTGTTCACAGTCCAAAGATATGCTTCTGGTCCACCAGGCCACCACGGCAACACCTTGTCGTAGAACAGTGTCCCCGGGACCATCAAGTGTTTCGTAGCAAAGTTGATGTACGCCATCGCGCAGAGACCGAAGAGAATGATATGAGCAGGCTTTCGTGGAGGGAGGTAGGAGGTGAGTTTGATTGGGGAGATGTCGAGAGCAGAACGTGCTTCGCGGTCCATGTCGACTGATCGTATGCGCGCATCTGCGAAGGAGGACATGGGAGGCTTAAGGGGGATTGTGTGCGTCTTCCCATCGGTGGTTTGGAAGGTCATCGCAGCGAGGGAGATGTCGGTCATTATTGCCCCGCGGGCGATACGGGCTGGGAGCTTGCTGTAGTGCTGCAGGTAGAGTGATATCGACTCTGCATGGTCGTTGTTCATGTGTTTGATGATGCGCTGCTTTGCTGCCGCGTCTTTCGACGCTTGATCTGCCATTGTGCTGCGAGATTCGAACCTCTGTGGCCAATCTAGTCGCGCAAGCTGAATGTTAGGATATATACCGTCTGGAGGGGATCCGCTGCCTCTATATGAGGTGTGCGAAGTTGTTGCAGTGCGGAGAGGGTGGAGGTTGCGATGCTCAGGGGAGTTTCGACCTCGGCTGTCTGACTTTTCCAAATCCGGAAATCTTCAACGACAAAATCCGGGGAAGTGCAAACATGTGATCTTCAACTTCAGCCTACCGGACCCTCTTCGCCTGCTTCTCTTTTCTGAATACCCTGCATACTCGATTCACCCATAACCAATCTGTACATTGATCTGGAAAAGAGGCCACCGTAAATTGTCACTTTCCGCCTCCGCGCATCATGGCATTGTCCCCCACTTCTGGGATCGATAGCAGCGCTTCTGTTAAACCACCTGCCCTGGTCAAGACACCAGCAAACCCCGATGCCGCTCTTGATGCTCTTTTTGCACCTCTCTCTGCTGCTCAGGCACGATATACGGTTGCGCACCCAAAGAGTCTCGAAGCACACACCTTGGCATGCAATGATTTTCCGGGTGGTAACACGAGAACTGTGCTGCACTCCAGCCCTTTCCCTATCACATTCGGTCAGCTTGAGAAACCACATCAGATACCAGATGAAATCAAATGCTGAGTTTCCTAGTCAAAGGCGAAGGTACTGAGTTGACGAGCGTGGATGGGGAGGTGTACATCGATTTTCTTGGCGAATTCACTGCCGGAATATATGGCCACTCCAATCAAAAGATCGCAGCAGCAGTCTCTGAGGCAATGAAACAGGGTTGGAACTACGGAGGTCCGAATATCTACGAAAGAGAGCTTGCAAGAAAGGTGAGCCTCTTACTCTCAGCTCACGTCACGTGTCGATCCTGTCTTTCAGCCAGCTGACTCTCCAGGTCACAAAACGCTTCTCTCCCTCTGGCATTGAGCTCGTTCGATTCACCAACTCTGGGACAGAAGCCAATACGATGGCTCTTGCCGCTGCAGTTGCATACACAGGACGAAAGAAAATCCTCGCGTTCAAGAATGGATACCATGGCGGCACTCTCTCCTTTCCTCTCGCCCTCAAGAAGTTCAACACCAATCTTCCACACGACTTCATCCTCGCACCATATAATAATATCCAAGGTACACAAGCCGTACTTAATAGCATCCCAAAAGACTCTCTTGCCGCCATAATCGTTGAACCTATCCAAGGAAGCGGTGGCAGTATTCCTGGCAGCCAGGAATTTCTCCAGTATCTCAATACCAGTGCCACCAAACTGGGTGCATTGTTCATTGTCGATGAAGTGATGGTCTCTCGACTTTCTTATCATGGACTCTCCTCCGAGCTTGGCTTGACACCCGACCTCGTCACATTGGGGAAATGGGTTGGTGGTGGCATGACATTTGGTGCTTTCGGTGGTCGAAAGCAAATTATGAGAATGTTCGACCCTCGAGACGGTTCGCTTGCACACTCTGGTACCTTCAACAACAATATCGTGACCATGGCTGCCGGTTGTACGGGAATTGATTTGTACAATGATGCTGAGGTTAAGCGCCTGAATGCTCTCGGAGAGTCCCTGAGATCTAGTCTCCAAGCAATCTTCTCAAAGTACCAAGTTAACCAGGAACAACCAGCCCCCTTCCAACCATGTCCACAGAAGAACGAACTTGAGTCTCCCTTTACTGGCACGCAATCTCCCACCCTAACCTCGACCAATGCTATTTCCGTGGAATCCTTATCGCTCTCCGATTCTCCCGACTCGACGCCTAGCAATCTACAACGGTCTGTGAAAAATAGTGTGTGGGTCTCAGGCCGTGGTAGTATGATGAACATCCACTTCTCAGGGCCGAGCGAGAAGAGCCTACAAGCGTTATTTTGGCATTACATGTTGGAACAGGGCATCTACCTCGCTCAGAGAGGCTTCGTTACACTAAATATCGAGATGAATGAGGCGCACATAGAGAAATTTTTAACAGCTGCCGATGGATTCGTGGCGATGTACCAAGGTGCGCTCGGTCATTGATTTGAGATTGCTCAAGTCAATGTTGGAACCATGACTTCACGATTGCATAATGCCCGAAATGCAACATCTTATCTTCTGTGCTGCATTTCCTAATTGGGTTGACACGATTGAAATCAAGGGCTTAACCATGTTCTTGTGTTTGAAATTCTAGTCTGCTGCGTGGTTGCCCCTGCCTGCTGTACTTGCTCGTGACCTTGGTTCTCCGAAGTAGTTATAGCGCTGCTTGCCTCTTTGGCTTTGTTAAAACTGCTCACCAGTTAATCCTCAGTCCATCAGTATTTCGTGAACACGATCCTTTCTAAGTTGAAGGTGAGTTACAACAGCCTCCCTTGTTTTTCAACTTCAAATCAAAGGCAATTGTATTCCTCGGCACCGCCACAATTTTCACCAATCCTTTTCTCCCTTTCACCTTCGCTGGATCTGCGAGTACTATGGTCTCGAAGCATTCACCACGATACTTTCATTACTACGTCAACACCCCGACTTAGTAGATCTATTTACTTTAAGACGAGGAAGTCAAGGCGTCTCCCCACCCCGATATTCACCCTAACGAGAGATCTTAGCCGAGCAGAGCTGCTATCAACCAAGGTTCCTCCTTCCTCCTTGAAAATACAACAACCTCGACCTCTCCATACCTAATTCGTTCCACATCAACAGACTAATTAAATCTCAAAAGCGCATTATGGTGCACAACGGAACGAGACTAATCATCCACGGCTTCGTACACCTTCAGAATACCAGAACAGGTAAGCCTATCTTCTTCCGCTTCCTACATCTTTCCCTGCCCGTAAGCTTTTCTATTTCACCTCTCCTCTCCCCATCTGCTCTCACCAACCTTCCGCCAACGTCCGTCTTCTGCACTATCCCTTCAAGCTAGAAGCACGGCTAACGATACTCTATTCCAATCATCACAGAGTTTCATTGCCAAGAGTCACCTTCTAACGAGGTGGAACAGTCAATTCAACCACGTTTCTTGCTCTCTCGCTCTAGCTTCCGGCCTTCAAGAGTAGCTTCATCGATGCGTCTTCACCTTTGGCGCCACCTGGTTCAGTATCGAAAGCTCCAAATTGAGTTGCTTGTCCTTCACCTTTCAACCACCCTCCGGCCGAATCAAATCAACTTTGAATTTATCTGACTACCAAAGACCTCGCTTTTACTTCCACAACGCCATCTTCCCTTCACCCTTAATCGCATTGCCTTTCGTCAGTGCTTCTCTCCGTTCATTTAAATACATGCTGATCACGTCACTAGATATCCTCTATCAAACATTGTGACATCTTCATTCAAGGTCAAAAATGAATGAAGCTCGTCCTAAGACGGAGTCGGAAGAGTTGCCGCAGTTACCACAGCCACGAACATTTTACAATCCATTTGCGCCGCCTTCTCCCGTTTCAGAGAGCCATCAAGTCGATAAGAATGAGCCATTATGGAACCAATGTGATAGCCGACCTCGTGCGCAGCAAGTCACCATTAACGAGGCTGCTGTAAAAGCCTCACTGAGGTTTTTCGAGCAAGTAGACAAAGCGTTCATACAGCACGGGGATAACGTTGCCTCCAGTTTAACTTTGCGCAAAGAGATAGGTTAGTTGAAAATAATCTATTCCATGATCATTCTCGAGTAGAACTAACTCAAGTGGTAGCTACTATCAAAAAAGGTATGAGAGAATGTGAGGTTCTAATCGGACTTCTTGGTGAGACTGGCACGGGCAAGACTACCTGTATTAGCTCTCTTATACAATCGGGGGTGCTCCCGCGGAATGAAGAGGCTGCCAGCACGGCTGTGGTAGTCGAGATACGTTACAACCATGACGAAGACCCATCCCGTCCATTCCGAGCTGAAATCGAGGGAGTTAAAAAGGCGGAGTTCGTTCGAGAAGTGGAGGCCCTTTTCGAAGACAAGCAGCAATGGGACATGGGTGCCGATGATGAAGATGTTGAATATCATACCGAGGCTTGGAATCGAATGACGGAGATAATTGCCAAAATCAAGGCATTATATCCGAGTCTTGAGACACCCCATGATCTAAGCAAGACGTCCGCAAAGGAACTTCTCAGCAAGCAACACGTGGTAGATATGCTCGACTCTAACGAAACTCTTTGGGGAAAGGAAGAAACAGCATTTGCTAGAGACGTCAGGAAGTACATCGAGGCAAATGCTGCAAAGGAAGGGAGTGAGAAGTCCGTATCACTCTGGCCTCTCGTGAAGGTTGTTCGGATATACCTCAAATCCGAATTCTTGAAATATGGAATCGTCCTTGTGGATCTGCCTGGTCTCGGAGACACAAGTGCTGCCAGGGTGGCTGTAGCTGAGAACTACCGGAAGAATTTGAAAGGCACGCTTGTCTGTGCAGCAGCACCGAGAGCTGGAGAAGATCACGATGCCAATGAGTTGCTAATGACTGTGGAGCAAAGCCGAAAATTAAAGTACGATGGCATCTACACGATCGAGTCTCTGTTCTTTATGATCACTCAGATCGATCGGCTCTTCAACTACAGAAAATACATCGAAGATCACAAAGAGAAATTAGAGGATGCGAGCGCAGCAGATCTCAAGATAGTTGACTCCAACAAAAGAGAAATTGCGGAAAGGAAGAAAGCCCTGCGTAAGAGAGAAGCAACAAAGTCGAAGATGGAGGAAAATCTTCAAAATATGCAAAATTCCTATGACAGTCTTGCTGCGAAGAAAGCTGGGGCGAAAAAGCGCAAGCGCGAGAGCAGTGAAGAGGACAAAGAACGAGACAAGAAACAACGCGATCTCAAGAAGAAGTTGTCTCGACAAACCGATCTCATCTGCAAGGCAGGAAACGAGCTCTACGAGATCAACACTGAGATGCAACGCCTAGAGAAAGAATTATTTCTATCTGAAGGCAGACTCCGCAGATTGTGTATCCAGAATCGGGCTCAGGTTCATGATTCGAAGATCAGTGCTGAATTCGAAAAAGGAAGAAGAATGATGACAGGCAATGACGAAGAAGGTTTTGAGAAGCCATTGAAAGTTTTCAGTATCTCTGCAGAGTCCTATACCCTGATAGTCAACGGTGAACGGGAGGAGGCTCTCAAGAAAGGATTCTCTACTACGGCCGATACGGGGATTCCGCAACTGAAAGATGCAATATTATCAATGACTTGGCCAGTCCGTCAGCAAAATGCTCATCTCTTCAACATGGAGGTCAATCGTTTCTTGACACGGATGAGGATGTGGTCGATGGACAGCTCATCTGAGTATAAGATGTCAGATGAGGAGAGATCTGGTCTGGAAACCCGATTGAATGCACAGATTCATATTCTCGAGCAGGTATGTCTAAACATGAACGGATTCAGAATAGAAACCCATCTGAACTTGTTCTAATATGACATCCTTCGCAGAAAGTCTCTCAGTTACACATCGATACAAAGTGTAAGATGCTTCAGAGTGTACAGGAGGGAATTTACGAGCATTTGCCAACTATTGCCATGGGGGCATCCAAAATTGCAATGAAAGACTTAGTGAGAGGAGCCTGGACTGGACTTCACTTCAGCACTCATCGAGCAATCAACAAGCGTCACGGTGTATGGACAACCGCCGATAAGCAGAATAAAAACTCAAAGAAGGGATCATGGACAACTGTTAGAAAGGCCACAAAAAAGATCAGCTATGATTGGAACGAAGAGCTGTAAGTCTTCATTCAATCTTGACAATTAGAGCGCCTTTTGACTTGGCCTTCACAGCGCTGGTGTTTACCTTGATCTTCTTATCAAGCACTGGAACAACACCTTCCATACTCATTACCTGGAGCTCCTAGAGTGCTATGATAAGCAAGTAGACGGTCTCATTCCTGAATTTGTCGACGCACTGTTGGTATCCGCTGATGGCATGCCACAGAACATCCAACAAGCCCTGGAAAGTCTCAGGGAAACCTTGCTTGGGGTTCGCTGTATTCTGAAGAGTGCTGCTGCAGATATTTTTCACGGTATCAACAATGCTGCAAAGAATGCTCACCGGATGATTAAGCCAGAGGTCAAGTCTTCCTGGGAATCAGCGTACGAAACATGCGGAGCCACACGCGGAAAGGATATGTGGGCCAGCAACAAAGAGACACACAGGAACCACGCACAGGGCGAAGGAGGAGCGAAGATGTATCACAGAGCTGGCAAGTCTTTGAGAGAAACTCTCCAGAAGGAGCTGGACTCGCTGGAGGAGAAGTTCAAGGCCAGCTGTGACAATGCCGTGGCTCGTATCCGTCAAGATCTGACGATCATGTTGGATGGTCACAGTCTCAGCAGCGCTAAGGTCAACTCTGCTGAGGCTCTAGCGCTCGCCAAGGAGAAGCTCAAGAAAATTCTCGAGCCTCACGTTGAGGAATTGGAGAAGGCATGGGGAATCGAGCCTGAAGCTGAGAAGGATGAGTCTGAAGAGGTCGAATCCGAGATCGCGTTTGAGGATGACCCAGACATCGAGATGTTCGACCTGGCTGAATACGACGTCGATTGAAGTGAGCCAGAAGCAAGAGGGTTCGCATTCAACTTTGAATGCCAGGAATCTCCTCGAAATTTTGTTCACCTCAGCCTTTCAACTTTCTTCGGATGGTGTGCCTACAACTTCATCAAGTTGCCCTGATACCCTCATATTTCTTGTGATCTGCCGCAGATCGTGGAGAAATCATGGTATCTACAATGCGTCTTTGCAAATTTTGAGAATTTTACAAAAAATCATCACCCCCAGCATTTATTATGCAAGTTTTCTTTTGTCTTTACTGCACATCATGGGAACAGCACGGCTGGGTGACATACTGGGAAATGGTAAAGCACGCACAGTCATTACTGCTGATATGAAATAGAAAAGCAAAGTTTTCGAATCTTTTCTTGTGACCCTGGCCATATGATAGCTTCCCTTTGCCTTGAACACCTCTCTTTATTATTTTCAAGCGTAAACTCACCCCCTTGACATCATTGACATCTTTCAAAGCTCACTAAGCAGCCCTGCATTTCCTGGACTTCATCTGGGTAATGTTCGCAGCCAATGGCTAATCATCAATAGGTAGGAACAGACCTATTGTCATTATTCTTAGCCGCCGAAAATCAACACCACGAAAAGAAGAAGCTGCTGCCTCTGCGCCGGCACTCTTCGCATTTACCACAGCACACCTGGTGTCAGCCTCATCCATTTGCTGAGCATGATAATCTTCCCACGGCCATATTGGAATGCAAAGGCCACTTGAAGTAAAGATCTCCGCGCTTCACAAGATCTCTGTGGTAACATATGGCTGATGAATCATGACTTCAGCAAGACGCAGCCAGCCTTCCCGGTGAGAATAAAATCAGCACTATATAATCACCTGCTCCATATTCAGATGCACTTTCCACCTAATGTAAAAATCAAAACGTTTCTTCTTGATACTACGATTGAGTCGCGAAGCCGGGGCCCCGGATTGGCCAAGGAAAGGGGGAACCACTGGCAGCTGATTGGTGGAACTTCACCGCACTTATCAATGACACGACACGCGACATGACCAGCACAACCACGGAAAATTTAGGACTGACATCGACATTGACATCGCATTGCGCCTACTTTACTCCGAGAAATGGTATATAAACATTGTCTCCCCATCTTCGTCTCTGCTCTCCTTCTCGCCCCCACGCTGTATTTGCCTTCACGACTTCACAAGGCTCAGCTTATTCATTGGCCCAACCTCTGCACATCTCAACCGCCTTCTCCCATCGCCCAAACCTCTTCTCGCGCTCTTCCTTATTGATCTTTGGCTCGAAGGTCTTCACTCCAGCGGTATTCACGTTCTTGAGCTCGTCGAAGGACTGCCAGACGCCGATCGCGAAGCCGGCTGCGATGGCGGCGCCGAGGGCGGTGGTTTCGAGCATGCGGGGCCGTTCGACGGGGATGCCGATTAGGTCTGCTTGCGTCTGTGGGTGATGTCAGTCAGATGAGTGCACATGAGAGGGAATGGCCATGGAGGGAGACAGGAGGGGAAAGGGGAGACAAACCTGCATGCAGAGATCGGAGTTCGTCATTCCGCCGTCAACAGCCAGTTCAGCAAGTGGTCGTCCACTGTCTTTGGCCATCGCGTCAAGGATTGCTTTGGTCTGGAAGCAGGTTGCTTCAAGCGTGGCGCGCGCAACGTGGCCTTTCTGCGTGTAGGCTGTGATGCCAACTTCATCTGGTCAATTTGGAATCCGGAATTGAATGGAAGAAGACTTACAGATTGTCCCGCGAGCATCATCATACCAGTACGGGGCAAAAAGGCCACTGAACGCAGTAACGAAGGTGACGCCGCCGTTATCCTCGACAGTCTCGGCAAGGACACTGATCTCGCTGGAGGAACCGATGAAGCCGAAGTTGTTCTGGAGGAACTTGACTGAGGAGCCGGCAACAGCAATGCTGCCTTCGAGGGCGTACTGAGGTTTGCCGTCAAAATCGTAGGCAACTGTTGTGAGGAGACCGTGGGTTGAGATCACGGGCTTGTCACCGACGTGGTAAAGTAAAAAACAGCCTGTGCCGTACGTGTTCTTGGCTCTTCCCGGGGTGAAACCTTTCTGGCCAACGAGAGCAGCAGATTGGTCACCAAGACAGCCTGCAATGGGAACGCCCTTCAGAATACCAGTGGTGAGAGTACCATATGCCTTTGGATCTGAGGAGCGGACGATTTTTGGGAGCTTCAACTTGTCCATATCGAAGCGGAAGAAGTCGAGGAGCTGTTCATCATATTTGAGGGTATGTATGTTCATAAACATACTTCGGGAAGCATTACTGGGATCTGTGACGAAAATATTGGCTTTGGCGCCGCCGTTCAGTCGGTATACAACCCAGGCGTCGACTGTGCCGAATGCGAGTCTTCCTTGCTCGTATGCTTCTGCAACCTTTGGAACATTTTCAATCATCCACAGAAGTTTGCCCACTGAGGGGTATGTGGAAAGTGGGAGACCGCAAAGATCTTGTAGTTTGTCTGCACCAAGTCGAGCTTTGAGCTTTCGAACGAGATTTTGATGTCTGGTGTCGGTCCACACGATCGCGTTGTACAGAGGTTCACCTGTCTGGCTGTCCCAGACTACGGTTGTCTCTCGCTGGTTGGTGATACCAACTCCTTTGATAGATCTGGCTGAGTGGCCTTGAGTCTCAAAGGTCTTGACGGCGCCTTCAATGCATTGTTCAATGGAAGTAATGATCTCAAGCGGGTCATGTTCATGCCATCTTTCATGTTTTAGCGTTGTGCAGAAAGTTCTGAAGTTGACTTACCCTGGGTGAGGATAGTATTGCTTAAACTCGATCTGGTGGGAAGCAACTGGTTCTCCTTCTCTATTGAAGATCAAGAATCTTGTGCTTGTGGTTCCTTGATCAATTGATCCAACATAAGAATCATGAGGAGCTATCAGGACAGGAGAATCAGAAGTGTCTGATTTGTCTGATAATACTGACATTTTGATGAAGAATGAGGATAAGATGAATACTGGACAAGATTGATGAGCTTGAAGGGGATTTTATGGTGCAGATGAGTGAGAAAAAGTTGACAAGGACAGGAAGCTCAAGCTCTGGGAGAAGTTTATCAAGAGGGGAGCTCTCCGATCTGGGAACTCCAGAACCCCTCACTACTGTCTAGATCCCGGGAAGCCATGCATGTGATGGGCAGCCTTCCCAAGACGGGCATGCCGTGAACTTCCAAAAGATATGCGAGCCGTGGTCTAGGAAGGGAAGTCGACCGAGGCTAGCAGTAGAAGGTGGTAAGAACCTAACAGGTTGGCTAAGGCTAGTGTAGCCAGAGCACTGGGTAAAGCTCTTCCATCTCGTGCGTAAGAAGGATCAGCTTGGGACACCTTGGTGATTGGGCGGCCGCAGGAAGAGCACGACCGAAATGCAAGGGACTTGTGGTACCGCCGGTTCGTAGAACGCGGAATCGGGCCCGTGGTGTGAGTTCCCGAGAACTCGTGCACTGCAGTGCCTCCCTTGGAAAGTCACACGCCTGTGCAGCAAGACTTTGAGTTCTGACGGTGGATACTTGTTGATGACGAGAGGGGCGAAGGGGCGAATTGAGTGAGAAACATACGACAATTCTCGTCTGGAAGCATCCAATACATCCTGACGTCGGACGCATGCAGAATTGGTACAAGCCGGACTCCACTTTACTAAACATGCGCACTTGGCAATTGGGAGGATATACGAACTCGACGAGGGGTCAAAGTAGTTCACTGCAGACGTGCTTAAAATGTCAATTGCCAATTGTGAATCGAAATGGGATGGTGGGGCAAGTCAGCTCAGATCCCGTCAGAGAGCGGATGGATTGGTGGCTCGGCTGGGCTTGCTGCATGCTGCTGTGCCACCCTTCGGTGCGGGGTTTGACAAAGTCGCGCGAATATAGTGGGTAGATTGTTGCTGATCGATCCAGAACAATTTTGGGTCTGGGGTTTGAGGAGTAGTTTGCAATAGCTCTGGGGATGAGTGGATGTACCAGTCGTGGAGAAAGATTGACATTGGAGAGTTCAGGCTAGGCTCGAAAGAGAAATCGCCCCCTTTTTTTAAGGGTCTCAGCCACAGCAAGCCACATCTCGGGTCATCAAGCCACGGCGTTTCAACGTCAAGGATTTTCCAAAATCTTTACTTCCACCACCACAACCACAACAACCTCGGATGCCCCCAACTTCCCCTCGGACTCTGCATGGGGTATGGTGAGGGGTAGGGCGACATGCAGGTGAGATACAAGGTGTCTCACGCAGATATTTTCTTCTTTCTCGCCTTCGAAGAACCCAAAATCTGCTGCCTGCAACGTCGGTCAGCCCGGGATGCTCGGTCACTCTGTCCGAATACAGCGCCTTGAACGGGCTCTGCTAGTTGCAGTAGTCCCTCGACGCACAGTGTGCGCCATCAGACACGGGGAATGTGACCAGGCGCCATGCTATCCAACGGCACACAGGTGCGGAGCGGGGAATCGGGGGAAGGGGTGTGGGCGATCAATCGACCCCTGATCCCTTACCGTCATCCACCTGCACGAACGGCTGTTGTCATATTGCCGTCTTTTCTCATTCGTCTTGTGCAAATCATATTCTGCTGCGAATGGCCAATGCCTTCTCATATCCATTTCCGGCTTACCTTGCCTTCTTTACGACTTGCTCGTGTGACTGAGGTGACGAGTGACAAGATACTCGGCACAGTGGCTGAAGTTAGCGCTGATTGCCAAACCGCGTCACGGCATCTGTGGGGAGATTGTAATCGATCGCGGGGTCAGCGAATCTTACGTCTGATTGGCTCAATTGAATATCTTTCTTCCTTGGGACTTAGGCCGCGCAATGCGAGTTGATAGTCCAAAATGCGTCTAAGAGTGCTCGCGGCTTCTGCTAGTCTTCCGGGCAAGACCGGATTTCAGCTGGTCAACACCGGAGCATTTCGTCGAAGAGGCGGAGAGCGTGCGAAGAAGGATTACTCGGCACTATTGTGGATCTACACTCGCAGAGGAAAGATGCATGAGGTGTTTCTGAGGAAGCTCCCAAGAGATGAAAATGAGGAGATTCTTGTCTTCACAAGGATGTGATCCACAATCATCCCTCGATACCTGCGAGAACACCGCACGAGAGCTGCATGCATCCTAAAACCCCCCAATCCTCTCACCGATAACCCTATTTGGACCAAACTCCGTCCCAGCCTCTCTGTTCCCTCGGCCGTTGAAACCCTCGGGAATAGGTAGTTGGATAAGGCTTGTCGAGGAGCGGAACAGCGCCGGACACCACCCCCCACATGGTTGAGAGGCTCGACTCAGGAATGAGCCCATGGCAATCATGCTCTTGTCAGACTGGGTTCATACCCCACAGTAACCTCGTCTTGTGGTCCATTCGACCTGTCAATACGGGTACCACGCCACCAAGTGCCAAGCGGCCTCGAAGGCACACTGCATCACAAACTCAACCGTACCTCGGGGACAGTCCGTTCTCGACCAAGTGCGGGCAGTAGAAAGATTAGTCGAGACGCCCATGGAGCCGTTGCCCCCCAAGAGAAAGTCAGAACGTCTGCTTGGTCCTATTGGCCTAGTGAGATCATGCAATTGCCGACCGGGCCCTCGGTGATATATAGATTCTGGGGAGTCGATCCCAGATCTACTACTTCTATCTCTTACCCTTACATCCTCCTCAGTGTAACCTCGCCAAAATCTTTCTTATATCCAAAATGTCCGACGAAAAGGCTATAAAGTCAGGACCTTCGAGTCCAGCCATCTCCCACGATGAGCACGCCAAGCACCTCAATGGCGAAGGAAGTTCTTCCGACTCAGAACACAAACCATACGCGGAGCACGGTCCAGGAATCGATCACCATATTCCGCAAGACGATGTCGTACAAGCTGAGCCAGAGCTCTGGTGGAGCAGAACCCGCCATGTGATCCGGGAGCCTCTCGCCGAGTTCTTTGGTGTCTTCATACTCATTCTCTTTGGTGATGGGTGAGTTTCTGATCCACCGACAAAGGTTCTTACATTATCATCTACTAATAATTTGCCAGGGTCGTGGCGCAGGTTGTGCTGAGTGGTGGAGAGAAGGGATCCTACCAATCGATTTCATGGGGTTGGGGGTACGTCTCGTTCTACAGAACACCCCTAGACTGGGAAATGCTGACAGAAATATTAGCCTTGGCGTGATGCTGGGTGTCTATACTGCTGGAGTAAGCAACAATTCTCTCTCCCAAATTATCCAATGTGCCAAGTTGCTAACCAAGAACAGATCAGTGGCGCTCATCTTAACCCAGCGGTCACGTTTGCGAATTGGTCAGCCTCTCCCGTCTGCTACTGTTCTCCCACAACATCGACTGATAAAAAATAGTGTGTATCGCAAGTTCCCGTGGAAGAAATGGCCTGGGTACGCAGTAGGCCAAGTCCTCGGCGCCATGTGTGCCGCAGCCGTCGTCTACGGTTTGTCCCTTTCTCTCCTTATTTCCCAAAATCCACTCACACGGTCTAGGAAACTATAAATCCGCAATTGATGTCTACGAAGGCGGGCCCGGAATCCGCACCGTCCCTGGATACAGCAACCACTCCACTGCAGGAATCTTCTGCACATACCCCGCTGCCTTCATGACGCGGACCGGCCAATTCTTCTCCGAGTTCATCGCCTCGACGATCCTCATGTTCTGTATCTACGTGCTGCAGGATAATGGGAATCTTGGGGCTCAGAACCTGACACCGTTGATGCTGTTCTTTGTGATCTTTGGGATTGGTGCTTGTTTTGGGTGGGAGACGGGTTATGCTATTAACCTGGCTCGTGACTTTGGTGAGTTATATCGCTGATGCAATTAATGGCGTGAGGAGGGCTAATAAGGCACAGGCCCAAGGCTCATGTCTTACATGCTCGGCTATGGCCCAGAAGTCTGGAGGGCTGGCAACTACTACTTCTGGATCCCAATGGTGGCGCCATTCTTCGGGTGCACGTTTGGCGGGTGGCTCTATGACATGTTTATCTTCACAGGTGATTACACATCCCCGTGCTTATATCCCTTCTTTCATTTGAGGTGAACGAGTAGGTGCTGACATGGTGCGATTCAGGTGATAGTCCGATTAATACCCCGTGGATGGGGTTCAAGAGGATTCTGAAGCCTGGGAGTGGCAGGAGTAAGAAGATTGAAAGCCACGTTTGAGATCAATTTCGGACAAAGCTACAATATCCAGACTAAATGAGGAAGTGGTTACGACGAGGGTGTCTGAGGCTTGGGTAGCGTATGTAGACACTGAGAGTGGGGTTTGGTGAGGTTGAAGCAGAAGAGACTGGGATAACGAGTCGATGACGGACGACTAAATTATTATGCTTATGAGACGCTCTTGTTGGGAGTGGCGTTAGATTTAGGTGTCAAGGATAGAACATCCGTTTATAACTCCAAAAGCTTTATAGAGATTCCGTCATGGCGTCGATTACTCATTGTTTATAATAAAACAGAGCTTGAGCCTTATGAAAGGTCAGAGCTTGGAAGTGATTCAAGTGATAAGATTACGAAACCAGTGATCCAGAGAAAATTATACATATACAAAGTAGCACAAACCAACTTCAACCTTCCTTTCGAAACATTTTAGAAGATCGGAGACGTATTGGCACAAAGCTCGCTTAGAGCTTGATCCAACCGAGAAGGTGTACTTGCCACTAGCAATTGGCAATTTCCCATTTCTGAGCAGCAACTTCCCAGTCGCTAACTTCTCAATGACGAAGACTGAATGACACATAGACGTTGAAACCTGATCGGTGAAAATTAAGCGAGTTTAACCCCTATTCGAGATATTCGCAGAGAACGTAGCTAAAAATCATAACAACACGATTTCTTTTACTTACTATGAGATATCTCATTTCACAGCTTACTTGAAAATTATAAGAGATCGTGAAGTAAGAAATTTGTCCATTTTTAGCCCATATAGTATTTAATAGAACATAGAAAAGAAATGTCGCGGACAGATACAAATCAAATCACGTGATTGGTCTCAAATCCGATTTGTAATCTTACAATCCACTATCCTTGTCGACGTCAAACACATCCCTATTTGCGCACCTCATCGCATTGTTATAGAGCAGCTATATACACTGCATCTACATACATCTATGTATCTCCAGGAAGTCCTACAATTGCATTCCGATTGAAGGGGCCTCCCAGCACGCTCCGAACCTTCGCCTCATTCTAATGGCCGGACACCATAGTGCCAACAAGTCATGCTCCCGCTCAGGCCACATCGAGCCCAACTCAAGTAAGTCTCAGTCTCGGCCCACCATCCGCCTCATTCTCATTATTCATCCTTCTCAGCTCAATTCCACTTCGTTTCCACGCAAAATCCCAACGACGCGCAGGACCTCACAACGCGGCGCCAAGCCCGCTCCCACGCCGTAGCGAGAGGCATCGAGAACAAACGCAAGCTACAGCAAAAGACTGGTCACAATTTCCGGTTTAAGCGTTTCAAAGAAGATCTTAGAGCAAGGAGACGATGTCAAAATCCGGCTCTTGTCGCGTCGCCCTGGCTTCTTACGGGTGCGCCTGATCTGTTCCAAACGCTTGCTGCAGAGGCACCGTCTTTGCGGGCATTGCAGATTCGGCGTAAGATTCCCCTTCGCAAGCACTCAAAATGAGAAAATATTCAGTAAATGCTTACATGAGGTGCAGGCAAGGCCAGAGAGCCAGTATTCAGCGTCTCAGACGAGCTCGTACTTCGAAACTTCCGCCTGGTTCTGCGGAAAGGGTTTGATGACCACGCACTGCTGAGTGCCATTATGCTCACCTTTGCGTTTGCGAGCACGGCTGGTGGTATTGATAGGACGTGTCTGGAGTACCAGAGTGCGGCTCTCAGGTCTATTCGTCAGCGGATTGGCTCACTGGAGAGAGCGACCTCTGAGTCGACGCTGGGGGCTATTTTGCTGCTTGCTGGGATTGAGGTTTGTATCTCTATTGATTTTTTTTGCCCTTAATGGATGTTGTTTGGAGCGTGGATGGCTGACTTATTGTGATACAGGCTCGGCTTGGGATGCCCAGGCAAGTCCAGCTTCATATGGGGGCCATACAAGAGCTTCTTAATTTATGTCGAAAAAAGGGTGTGTCTTTAAGTGAGGGCATCAAACGTGCCATCTTCTGGTGAGCGATCATGTCTCATTTTTTGAGGTTTATTGCTTACATCAATTAATAGGCAAGACTTGAATTCCTCAGTCATGACAGGCTCAAGCCGAGTCGTCTCCCACACAACCTTCTCCGAGCTAAAATGGAGGCGTGATACTTTGTCCCCAAATTTCTTCATCTTGCCACCTGGATTTCAAGCACAGGCCCATCTACTCGGCGAGGAGTTCGTTGACGTGCTCAAGGACGTCTACGCATTACAATGCATCAGAGACCATTCCCCCTATTTCGGTCCACAAGATGTGATTTCAATGGCGCGAATTGATAACCACCAAGCATCTATCCAATCACGTCTAGTTAGTCTGCAGAAACGTTCTGCAATCTCGGAGTGTTGCCATCTAGCAGCATATCTCTGCTCCGCCATGCTTCGCTGTAAACTCTGGCGGGAGTCTACCATCCCAGTTCGTCTCTCTACACATTGAATTCTCTACTACACTGCAGTCTTCCGTTGAGTCTGTGCTAACTTCGGATGTCAGTCCCATCTCTCACTCCAGCTCCTCAACAAACTACAACAAGCAAACAACGATCCCGTTTGGGATGATCGACCTGAGTTGCTCACTTGGCTGCTGTATATCGGCGGGGCGTTCGCGCCTACGGGGAGGATACGCTCTGATTACGTGGTTCTGTTAGACGTGAATCGCAGTAGCCGACTTGCAGGTTTGTATACATCATGGCCGGAATTGCTTGAAATCCTAAAGCAGTTCATATGGTCTGAAGGAGCGTTTATGGCGCAGGTTAAAGCGTTCTGGGGGGAAATTTGTGTTTAGAATAGTTTAATTCAGATCTGATATGAGAAGTATAACTTTGAGGGTAGGGAGGTTCTCGCTTTGAAACACTAGCAATTTTCTAAGTAGGTAAGTCGACTAGAGGTATAATTCAACTTAATCGTTACTCTTTTGTATTACAGGCTTCCATCTAGCATTTCTAAACCTCGATTTATCATCAACCGCTGACCGATCAATGAGGTTGATCTCGACTCGTCTTAGCGCAGAAATGGACGGTCCTTCCCTGCTACTGGCCAGCCTCGCAGACGCGCCTTGCCGCATTAGGAAGTATCTTTGCACCGCTTTGGGACGAGGTATCCTCTCTTGCAATATGAACCATAATAACTTTTGAAGATTCATCAGACGGCAATTTTCAAAACATGTACAAATTCCTCTCTATCCCCTGTTACTGGCCAACCCCACAAACGCCTTGCCCCATTAGGAAGCATCTCTGCCCCCCTTTGGGACAAGATATCCTCTCTGCTTATAACGAAGTTTGAAGATTTTCCCAACGGCGGTCTGAAAAAAAAACGTACAAATATCAGTCTCCCTCTCAATCCAAATCCCAAATTCCCCTTCAAAACACACCATCCTCCAACTCCCATCTATTCTCCCAGAACTCTTTTTCTTTCCCAAAAAAGAAAATGTCTCCCCCTTCTCCCACCCACCTCTTCACCCCCCTCCCCCTCGGGCCCCTCCAACTCAACCAGCGCATCGCCCTCGCACCACTAACCCGTCTACGAGCCACCGCCTCCCGGGTCCCAACCCCTTTAATGGCCACCTACTACAGCCAACGCGCCGCCGTCCCCGGGACTCTCCTCCTCACAGAAGGGACCTTCATCTCCTCCACCTGCGGCGGTTTCGCCAACGCACCTGGCCTATGGCTCGAAGAGCAAGTTTCCGCCTGGAAGCCTATCACAGACGCTGTGCACGCGAAAGGCTGCTTTATCTTCTGCCAACTATTTGCGATGGGACGAGCTGCTTCCGTTGAAGTAGCGACGGCGGAGGGAGTGGATGTCGTTGCGCCGAGCACGATTCCGATTGACGACAGTACTGCAGTTCCACGAGCCATGAGTCTCGAAGAAATTCAGCAGACGGTGAGGGATTTCGTTTCCGCTTCCAAGAACGCAATTCGTGCGGGCTTCGATGGCGTGGAGGTCCATGGCGCGAATGGGTATTTGCTGGATCAGTTTCTGCAGGATAACAGCAACAAGCGGACGGATAAGTACGGTGGGAGTGTGGAGAATCGATCAAGGCTGTTGGATGAGGTGATTAGGGCTGTGGTGGAAGCTATTGGTGTTGAGCGCGTTGGGCTGCGGTTGAGTCCTTGGAGCACGTTCCAGGGGATGAGGATGCGGGATCCGGTTCCGCAGTTCACGGATGTGATTCTGAAAGCGAAACGGGCTGGCATCGCGTACCTGCATTTGATTGAGTCCCGTATTTCTGGTAGCGATGATTATGATAGTCATGATCGGTTGGACTTTGCGATCGAGCTGTGGGATGGACCGTTGCTGATTGCGGGTGGGTATACACCGGAAGAGGCACGGAGACTTGTGGATGAGAAGTATCCTAATAAGGAAATTGTGGTCATCTTTGGGAGATACTTTCTCGCAAATCCGGATCTGGTGTTTAGGATTAAGGAGGGTGTTGCGCTTACTCCGTATGACAGGAAGACATTTTACATCGCTGAGTCGCCGGTGGGATATACTGATTATCCGTTCAGCAAGGAGTTTCTGGCGTGCGGGGTGAAGGTCTAATTGAGTTGGTTCTGGAGAGAGATAGAATAGATAGGGTTTCGATGTTGACAATAGCTCTGGGAATTCAGACTCGTTTCTTTCACCCTTTGGCAACAGCTCTTCGGTGCCAAGCCCGCGTGGGCCACACCGTCCCATAAAATCCGCTTAGAAAGGTGTTCCAGGTAATGTGCTAAACTCTTCCTTCGAGTTGTGAGGTTGTGCGGTCCTCAATCGCTCATAAAATGAAAGCTCGGAAACACCCAGGAATAGTTAGAAAGCAGGGGCATGCAAATTTTCAAAAAGGCGGGAACATTGGAGAGGGAAAATGAAAATGCTAAGACTCTGTTGAGGGAATAGACCGAATGACACTCGTCGAACCTTTGCTCGCCTCTCGAAACTCAAATCCTCAAGAATTAGCGCAAGCCACTTAAGAAGAACCATGCTATGGTGACGAATCTCATCTCATTATAGACAACCGATCTATTATACACACCCCTATCTCTCTCTCTCTCTTTCTCTCTTTCTTTTGATTTGCACCATCTACACCCAATTCCCCAGATCACCAAATAAACAAACAAGAAAAGAAGTTGGGTATTCAGCGCCCGCCTAGTATCCCAATCCTTAACACAAGTCCAACAAAACAAAGTAAACAAATCCCCCTCCAGCACCTCGCTGAAATCTGTGTATCCTGACCCGCAAATTCGCACGCTGTATACACCCAAATCCCCTGCATTCCATTCCAGACACCTCATTCATTCCTCCTCCGCCACACTGCCAACCAGCACACTCGGCTTGCTGGCCTTCTTCCCCAGCGTCAATCGCGAGAGACGTTTCCTCACACTCCCGACCCGGCTGCCTACGCTCCCCTCGCGGCTCAGCCCATCTTTGCTCAAGTCCCCTGCCGACTTCCCGCTCTTGCCCGTCTTGGGGCGCACTTCGCTACTGCTCCTGCGCGCCGTGCTGAGATCGCTCTGGGTTATCCACTCGCTGCCCTCGTCTTCGCCTTTGATCTCGCGGCCTCTGCCGCGGCCGATACTTCCCAGACTCCCGACCCCGCCGCTACCACCGAAGAAGCTCCTACGATTCTCCTTGCTCCTGCTGCGCTCACTGCCGTCTTCTGAATCACCCCTTCCGCGTCCGGACTTGCGGTTCCCGTTCCCGTTGACGAGCACTGCTTCCTTGGCCTCGCGCTGCTCATTTGCTACTGGTTTGCGCTGTAGGAAGCTGAGGCGCGAACGAGCGGTGCGGTGGCCTGGCGTGTCGAGGATATCCGTTGCTTGAGTGGCGAGCGTGCCGTTTGTGTTGGAGTTCGGGATGGTGCGTAGCATTTGGCTGTTACGAAGGCTACGATCGCTCAGCACGGGAGAGGAGATGGCCCAGCTTGGGACGGGCGTTGGGTCCCGCACGGCTTGTGGGAATGTAAAGGAAGCAAGTTCGGGGGCAAAGGTTGATTCGAAATCTGTAGTTTACATGGTTAATCTTTATTTTTGAAGCTTGAAAAGGGAAACATACTTTGAGAGAGTTCCTCAACAGTCAGAGAGGAGCCGGCAAGCGCTGTCTTGGGCAATTTCGACAACATCGTAAGACACCGCTTGATCATAACAGCGTGATCGATCAATGCAACCTTCAACGCGTTCTCTAGCGGACCAAGTTCGACTTCCTCTACCTCATCGTCCGAGATCAACGTTGGCAAGAGCTCCCTATACCGAGCCACGGTTGTCTCCGAGTTTGTCGCCACGGAAATATTGAGTGCATCCACAAGAAGAGGTGCCATATCTTTCTCTCCCTCGGTGACTCTCTTCTCAACGACCAACATCTCTGTCGTCTTGCGGATGATTCTTTCGAGGGCTGTTTGAACCGGGGAGAGTTGTATCCTTTCGACAGAGACAATTTCGCTTCGTCGAAGAATTGTGGGGAATGATTCGAGAGTCTTATAAATGATTTTCTCAGCACTATGTTCGGTGACGGGACCAGAGGTGTTGCGTTTGCTGGTTACGGAGAAGAGGTAAGGGTTCGCGGAGAGCAGGTAATCTCTTACGACCTGCGGCACTCTCGCACGTTGGAAGACATGATGCTCCAAATCACGATGTGGTGACAGCGCTGAGATTTGCAAGAATTGACCCTCGACATCCTCCACTTCGCCACTTGTGACGATCTGCGCAGATGGATGCTGCTCTTGCATACGATCCGTGAATTGTGTCGTCCGTTCGGTTGGTGAGCCTTCATACACAAATTCCTTATCCCGCAGACTCGGCGGGAAGCCCATGCCTCTGTACACGACACGGAAGTATTTCGGCACCAGCTTGTCGCTCTTCGAGATGGTTTCGTAAATAGTCGCAATGGCTCTCTGCGTCCTCGCCAGCTTAGGGAAATCATAGACATTGTTTTGGTACTGGTCTTGCAACTCTTGATAAGCACCGAGAGCACTGCTCCACGCTTCTCCATCTTCGAAATGCTTGATGATGTCGAAGTAGATCTTCTCCTTGCGGTCAAACTGTGATTGCGCTGGGAACTCGGGGTCGAGGAGAGGAGGAACGATTTTCGTTGGATCCCACTCGTAGAGATCGGCGTGTAAGCGGAGAGCAAGACCTGCTTCCGTTGGATTTCGTGCATCATCTTGGAGTTGTGCAAGTTGGTGAACATAGCGGATGAAGATCTCTTCCTTCTGCATGTCGCGCAGGAACTCCATGAGTCGCAGTCGGTGGATCATATGTGAAGCTTCCCCAGTAACATCGGTGCTGTGAACAGCCACCAACAAATCCAGGAACTCGTCAATGGTAGCAATCAACTCCTTCAGCCCAACGTAGAGCGGATCATCTTCAACTTGCCCAAGGGTATCAAAGAGAGCGAGAAGTTCGTTGATGAATAGCTTCTGAAGAATGCTTTCCGTCAATGGTTTCGATTTGAAAAGTCGGTCCAAGCAATCAATCATCTCGGTTTGAATGACAGAAAGGTCTTCACTCAACGTCCACTCGCTGACGATCATCGTCTGGAGCACCTCAACAGCAACTCGTCGAAGGCCCTCATGCACACTGAGACAGAGCTCAACAATCGGGCCAACGAGCACTGGCACATATTGAACTTGGTAGCCACCCATCTTGGCCAATCCGTAACGCTGCTTCTCATCAGGACTCGTCTCCCATCCGATGGCTTCCCAAGTCCTCCGCAGAAGCTCGGCACCATGTTCTCTAACATCACCAGCAATCTTCCAAACAGCTCTTCGTTTCTGTTCAGGGAACGTCTCGAGAGCAAGGGCATCGCTGCCAACAAGTTTCAGCAGAACCGTGAAGAAGACCTTCCACAGTTCGGTATTATAGCTCTCAGCGTCGTCCGGATGAGGAAGGAAAGACTCCAGCAGTATTCCAGCAAGGTATTCGAGGGTCTTCATCGTTGACTTGTGGTGGTAGATATGGACGCTCAGCCAATTTTCCGGGAAAGCTTCACATTGCAGAATGCTGAGATGAACATGCAGCGTGTCCTCGAGCAGCGTCGCCATTTCGTCCTCAGCAAGCTCAAGTTGCATACCAGCAGGTTGACTCGAGATGGCGGAAAGGATAGCAGATAGCTCAATGAGCACTTCATCAAATTGAGCCTCGCCAGAAATAGGCTTGCTCGGGAACGGGTACGTTGTGGGGAAGAGCAAGGACAACCTTGTCTTTGGAGCTTTTGGCGGAGCTTGAAGCGCGAGATACGAATCAATGATCTTTGGGATGTAATCTGGAACCTCGGGACCGAGGCCTGTGACTTGCGTTGACAGAATCGAGCAACAGAGTCGGACTTGTTCTCTCCACTGCTCAGTGACCTCTGCAGTCTTGCCCCAATGAGGCGCGATCCACCGAACGGTATTTGCGCTAAGAGCAGCTTTCTGCTCAGCTTGCGAAAAGAGGTCCAATTTCGAGTAGTTGACGATCAGGACGAGCTTATACAGAATCAGCTTTCCCTTGACCGCCGAGCACGAGTCCATAAAATCGATGGCGATATGCAGAATCTCTTCTGTGCTGAGCAAGCCTGTGAGCTCAGGTAACCAGGTATGAAAATGTTGAACGGCCAGCGTCTGACTGCCAACGAGAATGGGAGCATTATTCCGCATCAGTCCATCAAGAGCCTTGAAGATGCTTCGCAGGTGCCGCGTGAAGCCAGGAGATGTGCTGGTTATGCCGATCCCCGCCTCCTTTGCCTTCTGCTGGCCCCGTGCATGAGTGATGAACTTGAGAATATGTCTCACAACCTTGAAAGTTGCTCTCAACTTTCTCGAAGTATCCGGATCCGAGGGCTTCGCCAACAACCTAGTGAAAGATCTCACCAAACACGGTGTCGCAAATGGGTAGTTGAATTTGTTTTCCGCGTATTGATCAACCAAAGGTCCGAGATTAAATCTTCGATCATGAACGATCCCCAGAACCGTCACCAAAGCGCTAAAGATTAGATCCTCATAATCATCGTTTCCAGTGTGCTCGACCAAGATTCCAAAGATTGCATCAAACACATCATTCAGCAGCTTCACGACCTCAATCTCGGGAACGAAAACCAGCCGCTTCAGCAACTCCTGGACATCTCCTGGTGGCTGTTCTTTCCACTTCAGCAATCCGAGGAGTACTTTGTCTTGCGAGAATCGTGTACTGCAAAGATACGTTTGCACTCGGAGCGTAGCGATGGGTCCCGTGACTGCTTCGTCCTTGCTAACATCATCCTTGCCCCTCGCATTCCAGTTCAAATTCAGATATCCAGTTTTGCCTTCCCCTTTGCCCTTCGGCGAGTTGGTGGTGTCATCGTATCTGTACAGAAGCAGGCTGTGGTGGCCATCTCGCATAAAAGCTCCTTGATCCCAGAGAGGCATGTGGCAGATGGCAAATGGTGAGTTCGGAACATCAGATAACATCATTACGATGTGAGAACCAGGGACATCCGCAGGAGCAATTGCAAGGCGAAGATTCTGATTCCAGCCATCACCACGCTCAGCTGCTGTGGATTCCCACGTTGATTGGGAATCAGCGTTCGATGCAGGGAAGATGGCGCCTTCAATTCGTTCACCATTGGCTCGCCGGACTTCAAGCGTGATCTGAAGATTGGATCCCGTGATTCCAGAAGAGAGCGGTGTTGCGCTGCCAGCTGAGCGCGAGAGGAGAGCATGCCGAGGTAAGAAAGCTTCATCGATGGTAATGTAGATATCTGATCTTGGTTTTGTTGGAGCACCCGAGAAACCCATCTTGCTCGTTCTTGCCACGCCAGAGAGCAGGGTGGGGGTAGCCTTGATGAGCGCATCTGCATCTGCGCTCTCGAACGACTTCAGGTGGATCTGTAAACGCTCTGCTCTTCGTGTCTTCTCAAAATGTCCCGATTTGCTTTCCATTAGATCCTTGATCACGTCTTCCCAGCCATCTTCTTGCTTTTCTTGTCCAAAGCCAGTAGAGGGAGACCAGATGGTCATAACTGACTCCACCTCGTCTTCCTGCTTCATGATCGAATTGACTTTCAGGGCTCCAATTCCCATCGTCTTGTTGACGATCCTGGTGACAGTCCCTCTTTGCTCGTTTGCGGCCGGCCCCCGAGAATCAGCCGTACTTGGTGGGTCTTGCCCTTCGTCTGTTCCTTCATGCTCGGAAAGAGAATTCAGCCTCGAAGATATAGGTGCGTTTCTCGAGAAAGCTGATCGCTGTGCTTTCTGGCCCCACATCAAGCTTCTTCGTCCGGACTTGCTTCCTAAGCTTGACTGCGGTTTCTCGCTTTTCGTCGTTGACCCGTCTCTCGAGGCTAACCCACTCCTCGACCCTGGCTTGCCTGCAATAACTTGGGCTGTTGAGCGAATCTTAACTACTAAAAACAACTCTGTGTCCGTGGAAGGTAGATCTCCGATATCAGCCGAGGCGAGATCTGTGAACAGTGTCCGCATCTGCCCAGCCTTTGCCAAACTCGTCAACGCGCCACTTGGTGGAACCTCCACAATATAGCTCTCGCTCAATGCCACCGCAGCTTGTCCTGGAGTTTTCGACGCCAGAAAGAATACCAAAGTAGTTGACTCTGTATTCGCACCCACAAACGCCTTGACATCAATCAGCAGGTGGTGTAGCGTAAGGTTCTCGTTCGCTGGAGGTTGTGGCCGTTCGTCGAGCAGGCTCATCATGGACTGCAATCTCGTGATCTCGACCGCCGAGTCCTCGCCCGTCAGTACTCGTCCTCTTTCTGCAGGGTCCCGCACGATGACCTCTCCATTAAAGACCTTGTTCCCGCGCACCAGATCCCAGACCGTCTTCTCTCTCAAGCTGCCCAGCTCGTGCGTGGTCAGCACATTGTGTAGAAACTGCCTCCGTGACAAGTCCAGCGATTGTACCAGCGCAGACATCTTTTCCAGCAGCGGATACTGCCTGCTCAGCAGGAGCTCGTGTAGATTCGTAGAATGCCATTCCCGCAGACAGCTCGCGATCTCGTCTACCAGCGGCTCAGACGCAGAGGTAGGTGTCTCATCTCCAATCTTCAACATCGGTACGGGCGCTGGAGGTTTGGGTTGGTTTGGATCGCGTGGAGAATCGACGGCCAGAGCAAGCGTAGCATAATTCCCATTCCCATTCGTAAGCTGTTGCGACTGTTTCCTCTTGATCTTGCTGCCAGGCCTGCTCCCCTTCCCTGACTGTTTGCTCGAGACCTGTTTCCGCAGCTGTAAGCTCAGAGGACTGGCAAGTGGACTCCCATCCGCATTGACGCTGCCACTGCCCCTGTACCCATCGGACTGCGTCTCGCCATTCACCAGACCATCCTCCTCCTCTCCCTCCTCATCCTCACCCAGCACCTCCCTCACCTCCACACAGCTCTTAGGAAATATGCCCGAGAAGACGCGCGCCTCCAGCGTCTGCCCTTTCACGCTCGTCAGCCCCGCAAGCAGAGACGGCGGCGCGACCAGGTAGCCGCGGAACCAGTCGCCATTGCGGCCACCCTGCTCGATGATGTAGAGCTCGTCGCCGAGCTCGAGGGGGAGGTCTGCGGGCTCGTGGGCTGCGAAGGGGAAGGTTGCGACGGCGAAGGCGATGCGGGGGAGGGGCTGCCAGGGCATTGCTCCCTTTGTCTTGTCCTTTGTCCTGTCGAGGGCAGGTATCGAGGAATGCACGAGGCGTTTGGTTTCGAGAGCGCGTGGACGGGGGGCTCAGGAACGGGGGCGTGATTGGTCGATTATCGGGATCGCGGGGGAGAATTCATGAGGAATGTTTTCGAGGTCGCGGACGTCGATTGCGTGTCTGCTGGTAGGAAATCCTGTCGTGGAGGATGCTGAGGCTTGGAGATGTTGAAGACTGAGGTTGAAGTCAGGTCAGGATGCGTGTGGAGAGAAAGAGGTCAGCGCGCACAGATTATTTTTGTGGGTGGAGGTTAGGTGAGTTTCGTTCCCGATGTGATTGCTGCTGCTGCTGGTCTGCCGGTTCCGCTCGCCTCTTCCACGCCCCTGAAGATTGCAGTCCTCCTGGGCTGCTCCCTGTCTTGCGTGTTTCTCGCCTGAGGGGCCACCAATTGCCCAATGCCTCTGATGCACGGCAGAAAACACTTCAGAAAACCGGCGAGGAAGCGTTGCACCCTTTCTTTTTCGGCGTTTGAGAGCAAACAAATGCTTTCTTTTTCCGCTCTGTGGAAACAGAGCGTTTGGGGAGGGGAGTTCAGGGGATATGTTTTCTCCTATCGCCAATGTGGGAGCTAGCGACGAGCTAGGGATTGGGTCAGGGGTAAGAAGTGTACGGCATCAGGTACGAACACGTGGAGCGCGGTGTACCGCATGGGAGACAACGGGTGCTTCTGTAGATCTAAGTTAACGATGATTCTACTTGTGGCACAGAGTTTTTGTCTTTCTACAACATGGGTGCCGCAAATTCTCCAGATCAGAAGGCAGCAAGTGGCACGTGCAAGGCGCTCTCACGGACCCCTTGCCATTGGCCAATGAGAGGGTTCCCCATATGGAGATGCTGACGTTGCAGATCAATATCGAGGAGCATTAAGGTTAAGCCTCCCGAAATTGTGTAATCATGGGACTTCAGTCAATCCTTAAAGAGGGGGTGAGTTCACAGATATTTCGTTCACTTCTTGATTTGTTATCTATTTCTCTATGCTTTGTTCTCTTCATGCATACAACCCTAACGCCGGCCAAATGCAAATTCCTGTCTTGAGAGGAGTATTGTACAATGCGCATAATGCCCTGAAACGAAAAGGCGTGAAATCGTAACATCGTTCTTGAGAGTATTCCAAAGCCCCCTAGCCTGCGATCATTCCCATTCCAGAACACCCGGAATGCAAGAGCAGGTACCGTCAGATCGAGCGTTGTACATCCGCTCCCTCAGGTCTGAATCGGATCCCTACTGTCGAGACCACGTACGATCCCGTAACTTGCGCCGGCAGCGAAAGCACCCACTAAGAAAGTTTGGATGGCTCCCCAGACTGCAGACCTCTTCGTGCCAACGACGAGCCAGTTCTTGATGTATCCGAAGACTACGAGGACGATGGCTGTGATGCCAATGGAGACGAAGAGGGCGTGGGTGACTTTGTGTATGATGAAGTAGGGAATCATCGGGATAAGACCACCTAGAGAAGTCAGTGGCGGATCTTAGACGCAAGGCTACAGAGGAGTATACCAATGAAGTACGATAATGCCATGGTACCTGCAGAGACATACGCACGCTGCCAGGTGGGCTGCTCCAGTCGGAGCTCGAAATCCATCATGAACTAGGTGCGTTAGCTTGGTTTTGCTGGAGATTAAGGCCACACCGTGAGCTACATACTTGTATCCATTGCTCCTTATTGTCATCGGCCGTCAACGTCTCGACGACAGGCGTAAGACAATGATGCGGAATATTGTACTTCTCCAAGATCCCATAGATCTCCTGCTTCTCGATATTCGGGTAGTTTTCAACCTCATAGATTTCTCTCTTCTGTTCAGCGGCGTACTTGGCGCGCTCTGAGTCAGCGGCAAGGAAGGCACCAAGACCCATGGAGATGGCACCGCTGAACAGTTCAGCCAGTCCACCTAGGACTACCAATCTAGAAGAGCCTAAGCTGCGAACAGTCAGTAGTCAATCATGGAAGAGTAGGGAGAAGGGGGAAACCCACGAGGAGAGGCCAGCAGTCAAGGCGAATGGAACGGTCAAGCCATCAGAAGCGCCAAGGATGATATCTTTTAGGACATCTCCATGCTTCGAGTGCTTCTCCACATGTACATCATCATCATCCTTCATGTTCCTAGCAACTTGCGACATCTCGGATGGAGGCTCAGCGCTGCCTCTAGACGAGGGGTAAGCTGTGGTGAACGAAGGCTGGGAGTTGACTGCAGTCTTCTCGCTGTCGGAAGTAGAGGAAGTCATCTTGACTTGATGTATCGAATTCCGTTGAAAGACAAGGGAAATACAAGTGGATAGGTACAGACCCGTCAAGTGTTTGTGTGCAGAGTGACGACGGTATGTCTCAGGCGATGTTTGGTGAAAGGAAGAGGTGCGCCATCACATTCTTAAAGAAAGGAAATCTAAATTTATAGTATGTGCTGCATGTGGCACAAAGGTGAAAAGCAACATGAAGGAACAATCCAGACGGGCTTGCAATGACATCTTATCCTGCGGCGCCAGGCTCGTGGGCCAATGCATAGCAAAACAAGTCATTCTGGCTGTCGCTGGCAAACAACGTGATGATCACCTTTAAGAATGAGGTGAGGGAAAACTGGGAGCGGCGTTGGGGCTGGCCAATCGCAAGACGCGGAATGGTCAGCGAGTTTTTTGAGTGGCAAGCAAGCTTTGCAGCAGGAAGCCGAGCAGGCAGGCGTGATGACATAACCTCAGGAGAAGGAAATTGCTCCGACATCTCATGGTATCATGAACAATTTTCTTTTTCTTAATTTCTATATAGAGTTAGTAAGCTTGCTACTCTTGCTCGGGCGCTAATTACCCTCGGCTCAGTTGACTCACCTGAGTAACCTGAGCACCCTAAGCAGCTTACCTAGGTAAGTAGGCTTAATTATCCTAAGCAAGATTAACCGTATTATTACGTGTTTTAACTTCTTGCATTTTAGCTAATTATACTTAATCTAACTTCTACTCTCTAATAGTATTTTTATTAGGTTTTGAAATACTTTAAATTCCTGTGCAACAACATAAGCGAACCACTTAAATGTGCCGGCTGGCAGCCAGCTTACAACTTTCCCGATGGTCGCATCCAATGACCAGTAAACACCACAGGAACATACCGGTACGTCAAAGAACGCAATAGGTTGAAGGCGTAATTTTAAACGGATGTAGGAGCAAAATTTCGAGAAAAGAGCAATTTCTCTAACCACTTCTCAATCTTTGCAGTGCGATAAGAACTTCAACACTATGCTGCTAACATTAGACCTTACCAGCAGTTCCCATCTCGCCATTCTAAACCCCATGCTTCTTCAGGAATTCCAAAATCAAAGCCGCAAAAGCTCCCTCGTTTGTCTCGATCGCAAAATGCGGTGCATCGAGCAAATGAATCTCCACCTTCTTCACATCCTTCCTGAATCCCTCTGCACCAGGCGGAACGAAAATCAAATCATTCTTCCCCCACACCGCTAGAACCGGGACGTCACTGGTCCGAAAGTACTCCTGGAATTTCGGGTACAGAGGTAAGTTTGTACCATAATCCCCAAAGAGATCGAGCTGGATATCTTTGTTCCCGGGTCTCTCCATGAGAGCGTAGTCCAGATAGTAAGTCTCCGGCGACACGCTGCCGGGATTTGGTGCTCCGTTATGATACTGCCATATAGTAGCGTCGAAAGTCAAGATGCTGTTCCGGAGGACCTCGCGGTCGGAAGCGCTTCCTGATGCCCAGTATGCTTTGATCGGATCCCAGAACGCGCCCAGACCTTCCTCGTAGGCATTCCCGTTCTGGGAAATAATGGCGGTGATGGCTTCAGGTCTTTCGAGTGCAAGACGGAGGCCGGTTGGAGCTCCGTAGTCGAAGATGTAGATGGCGAACTTGGTGATCTTCAGGGCGTCGACAAAGGCTCCGACTGTGATGGCTAGATTGGCGAATGTGTATTTGTACTGCCGGGTTTCAGGTATGACGGTGAAGCCAAATCCAGGAAGATCTGGTGCAATGACATAGTAGTTCGATGCGAGGAGGGGAATGAGATTGCGAAATTGATGAGATGACGAAGGGAAACCGTGAAGAAGAAGGATCACAGGGTTTGATGGAGAGCCAGCAGAGCGGTAGAAGAGGTCAACGCCATCAACGGAGATATTCGAGTTCTTGGTGAGAGTCATTTTTGAAACGATATTCTGAAAATTATGTTGGTTCCGAGAGGACCGAGTCTGGATTGTTAATGACTCTCGTGTTGTTTGATTATGAAGATGATAATGGTCAATTCTGATCAAGGGGAGGAACGAACCTCTTTATATTTTTTTCTCTCTTCCTTCAAGGGTTGAGAGCTTCAATCGCACTGCAAGAGAACTGATTCATCGATTCTATCATATGTTTTCAAAACCAGCTTACAGATCACCTCTACAGCTATTCCTGTCCTCATCCTCAAATGAGCGCTTGCAAATCTCAGCATCGTGTTACAAGGCGTCCTTACAATATCATGCCCGTCAAGCAATGACTGGTAGTGGCTGAGATGACATTGCATGAGAAAATTTTATAAGTGACCTAGCGTTCAGGAGCGAGGGGAATTTGGGACTGCCGCCAAGATGCCAAGCATAAATCATCCACTTCTAGCTCCCCCAATTTTCACAGGGAAACCCTCATTTCATCATCGTGGCTTCTCTTCAAAGCAGTCTTTCATTTTGTGCTCGTGTCACAGTCAAAAGTCACAGCAGCACGTTCTTTACTAACCCGCCTGCGTGCCTGCGTCTTACTCCCGCAGGATCCGGGTGTCTTCACGTGTTTTGGCTTGGCCAATTATATGCAGTTGTCCTCTGGAGAAGAGATCACGACTTCATCGGGGGCACAAAATGCGACAACCATTTGCCCAGGGGAAAGGACTGCCACGGACTCATTTCGTCTTGGCCGGGGCGGAATTAAAGACTCCAGAGTTTCTTACTACCCTGATAAAGCTTTTGAGAGATGCGAGAATCTATGCACTAGACTTGCTCCTCTGAGCAGCGTGAATAATGTAGTTTGAGAAGATCTGGTTTCGAGAGACTTACAGATGAAAGTTGTTTGCATTGCGGTCCCGTCGGGTCTGGCGCAATTTTTTCCGTCGGGCTATCGGAATACTTCTGCCAAATATGTTGGGCCACTATCATTCTCTTCATGCAAGTGTTCTCTGTGAATGCGATGATGCCGAGCCATACAAGGTTATTTATAACAATGGTTCTATCAGTCACTTTGATTCAGTGGTCTGATCGGATACAGTGAGGCTTTGGTGCCCAGGTACTCGTTTGAATCGGACATAATCAACGGCTAAAAGCAGGATATCACGTAATCACTGATACGGTGGGCCGTGATGCTGGAAATTGAAATATTTAGGGGTCGAGATAGGGCTGAACATAACGATTGCGGGGTAGTTTGGGCCTAAGCGCCGAGAAGTTTTATTTCGACTTCAAGCAAAGACTTTCCTGTTCACCTTCTAATTTATAACCTATATCTTCGTTCAAATTGCACTCTAAACATTTGTTCTTCTATCACAAAATTCACAAGATCGTACAGAGACCCTGTGGAGGTGTTCGGTCGAGTGGGGAGGGGACTGGTCAGTAATTCGTGACTAATGATCACTCAGTATCCAACGAGGAATCGAGGACTGAGTGTGCATCAAGCGCTGCCCCTCACATCCTGACTGTCCAAGCTCGGCCGGTTCTGCAGTTGACTTTCTATCACATAAGATTGCCTGTGAACCTCAAATTCGTATTCCTACTATTCCTCACATTAAACGAATCTACAATTGAATAGCATGCACGACTACGCTACATCGCCAAATAATGGATGCATTTACCCAGTTCTTCTTTTGACCAGTAGTAGATGTTAAGCTACTTCCCAAAAGCGCACTCCGCACGCTTTAGAGCTAACGTGTAATTCGCAATAGCCAGCTAGTTGTAATGATGATTAGCCCTTCCCCCTTAATGGGCAAGATTTACAGCGGTCTCTGACGGGACCTTAATTGCCCTCTACGACACCGCCCCGGTTATCCACATATTCGGAAGCACCAAGATTGTTCGTCTCTGAGGTCATGCCACCAAGGGCCAAGTCGCCCACGCACAGGCCTGACTCAGGCATGATCAGGATGCTCAGGCTCTGCTCCGGCATGCTCACCCTCAGCTCAGGTTAAAGCAGCAGTTGCTCATGTCCGCAGACTAAACGGAACCAGCGACTGGAAAAAATTAATCCTGAGTCTAGAGATATTTGGAGAGAAAGAGGAGTTGTGATGCGCATTTAATTAGGTCTCTGCTAAATGCAACCCCCATGTTTGTCTGCGGGCATGGCTGCTGACAAAGATCCCGTGAGTGCTGCACTTCGCCAAAACAGGCATGCCCTCGGCCTCGCAACGTTCTTCCTCTTTCATACTTCTATCGAAGTTCATCCAGCAACTGCTCTGAGTGGACAGCATACGATTCATCGAACGTCATATCCCATATCACATTCCATCAAGTTCTTCCGTCACTTCTTCAATTAATGCCGTCCAACGGAGAAAGAAAATTGGGGACTTCTTCGTGCTCAGTTGTCACATGTTTCTCTCCAGCTTTCTCATCCTCAGCTTCCACCAGCCTCGAGAATTTTCCAAATGCAAGCGCATTCTATCCCTTCAATACCTCGAGTTGTATTCTGCAGACTCTTTTATTGTCTCATCACCACTCCTCCTCCTCAATCCGTCACATGTCGCCAACCCACCAGCCCAAGTCGTTGAAGCCGCGGCTGACCAGGTTCTCCACACGATCTCCTCCTCCGTACCCCTGTCCCCTGGCCGTTCAGTACCTGCAGCATCCCTGACGCTTATTACGGCCCTCAATCCTACAGTCCAATTCCATCTCTTCTCCGCCGAATTACCATCCAATCGCATTACCGTTTCGTCTCATTTCCAAGAAATAAGGTTAGACAGCCTTGCACCATTGACGCCAGTCGGCGGAGAGAGCACACAATCGCACAAATTATGAGCATCACAAGCCAATGCCTTGCGGGGTATCCGACGGAGAATTTCCTTCACCGAGCTGATGAAGATCTTGCCCTTCCAGACCACAGAGTATATCTTCCTGTCTCTTCCCACATCCTTTGTCACACCCCAACCCTCCAACCCACATACACCTCAGCCAAGCATTTCCTAAACAAGACAAACACCAAAATGCACCTCTCACTCTCACTCCTCCCTCTCTCCCTCCTGCTCGCCAAAGCAGCAGCAGATGGCGCCGCAATAGTAGCAGCACTGAGCACCATCAGCGCCGCAACCGTCGCTCTCAACTCAACTGTCACCTCCTTCCCCTCGAACCCGCTCCTCGACCTCCTAGACATCGGGTCTCTCCTGTCCGACTCGGCAACCCTCCTCAACGACATCAACTCCGCCACCGCCACCGCTCAAAAATCCGCCAACCTCACCGAGCTGGAAGCCATCAGCGTCGCCGAAGCCACGATCTCGCTCGCCTCATCGGTCGAATCCACCCTTACGAATATTGTGAATAGTAAGGGGAAGTTTGATAAATTGGTTGTGGTTAGTCCGGTTATTCTGCTGAATTTGGAAGAGGAGAAGAGCGCAACGGATAAGTTTGGGGCCGCGGTTACGGCGAAGGTCCCGCCGGCGTTGCAGGCGACGGCGCAGAGTTTGCTGGCGCCGATTGATGCTGCATTTAATAGTGCGATTTCTACTTATGAGCAGTTTGCGTTGAGAGAGAAAAAAAGACGTGTGGTGAGGAAGTGAAGGTGGAAGGAATAGCGACGTTTGAATTGCAGAAAAAGATGGGATGAAAGGGGGAGGGGGTTTTGGGACTTTGGATTTAGGGTTTGGGATTAGCATTAATATTCTACTTACAAGGAATGCAATGCATACAAAAACCAAGCAAGCGGTCTTCTACCCGCCCATCTAACAACGGCATCACCATCTATACCCCGTCTTCTCGTCTCAACAACCCACTCCCTCTCCCCAACAGAACCACTCTCCCACCAAACCACTTCCCCGCCCTCAAATCCCCGGAATAATCGCATACCTCTTCTTCCTATATTCCTTCGGGAACTCCGCCCTGTACGCCCTCTCCTTCTTCTGCGCCCAAATCTGCATCTGCCCCATCGCAACAACCATAAACAACACCGTGGCACTACTCCTCGTAACAAGCAGCACCCCCGTCCACGCAATCATCTCAAACAGATAATTCGGGCACGTCACCCAGTTGAACCCATACCCCTTCGGGATACCCCTCTCAGTCCCGCCCTTACTCCTTAACTTGCTGAGTGTAACATGAGTGTGGAAGTTCGAGACCTCGCCGAAGAGGTAGAGGATCAGACCGATGATGTCTAGGTTGCGGGTCAAGGGGGTTTCGAGTGAAGTGTAGGAGCCCGGGGCGTAGATCCAGTAGGCGAGCCAGGCGCCTGAGAGCACCCAGTAGTGGAAGGAGTTCTTGAAGATATTGAAGAAGGGCATGGTGGCGAGGGAGAAGCGGTGGATGAACAGGGTCTCGTACTCGCGCTTTGCGAAGTGTAGCTCGATCATGGCGGCAGCGAGGAGTTGTGAGGTGGAGAGGGGGGGGAGGGAGCCAGAGGTGTAAGGCAGGTAGGGGAGCGAGAGTTTGTAGAGGTAGGGTCGGAGGACGAAGGGGAAGAGGAGGTGAAATATGAGGGGTCCGGAGTATTCGATTATGAAGGTTGTTGTCCAAGATAATTGGAGGCCTGTCATCAATTGATTAGCTTCTTTCTGTTGCAAGAGGTTCATGGGCCAGATTGGGACACATACCAAGATCCTTAACCAAAATCTCCTTCCCGCCCAAAACGGACTCTTGCTTCGAGATCAATGCCTTTCGATCCTTCAACAGCTTCTTCTTCTCCGGCTCGTACAGCCCGAAGCGATTCGGATCCCATCCGCCAGCCCGCTTTGCCAGGTTATCCTTCACATCTTGCACGGTGGTCGTGTCTGTGATCTCGATGCTGGTAGGCAGTTTCTTGATAGGTTTTTTCGGGACTAGCTTTACGTCAGTTTGTAGGCTCAATTTAGTGACTGCAAGGGCTGCATACAGCGATTGGAGACTTTGAGGGTCACTGGAGGTGCCATGGCGATGTATTCCGAGTCTGGGGACTCATGTGCTGGTGGAGTTGTTGAGCTTGGGAAGATTGTTGATTTGGCGATGTGCTGACCGCACGTGATGGGCACGGACTGCCGAGGCTTAACTATCGATCTACCTTCCATTTCTCAACGTCTCTCAATCATCTGCTCTCTAAACCTTTTCCATAGGTCACTCGGCAATGATATGATTGCGAGTATTTTGAGGCTCGTGTACAGGCACCTAAGCCGCTTGTTCATTATCAGCTCCTGCTCCTCGCCACAGGCACTGCAAATTTCATGAGTCTGAATGGGGTTCACCCGCCGCATTAGTAGACAGCGAGCCGTCCTCGCATGCTGATGCGCAGCAATGCTCAGATCGCAAGGTAGAGATACAGAGCATTTTCAACTTTTGGGAAGCTTCGTTGCAGTACCAGCATGATAGACTTTTGTACCCCACTGAATTAAGAGCAGAGATTTGCACCTTCGGTGTTAAAGTAGTGACATCAGAACTTTGCTTCTTACTGCAAGAGATAAAATGACGGTTTCTTTAAAGATCCTGTAAGAATCTCTTTCCTTTCCCAGTTCCTGCAACATCACAGCCCGGTGTCGTCGTCCTAAAGTTGGGAGGCATCAGCAACCGCCACCATTGGTGCTCTGGACCTTTGATCCTTCAGGTTCTATGGTAGTTAAGCGTGAGGGGAAAACCACAACCTCAAGTTCGTCTTCCTATATCCTTATAGGTCCTAAGGACAAGCCCCCACTCACGTGCTAAGTGTCCTTGCTCTCTCCTATCAAAGCTTATTCCATTCTCCCAGTATTGCACAATTTCTCGCCCCCAAGTCAGCCTGCTGTAGTGAGCCTGACTCGCAGTTCGGCTTACAAGATCCCTGTCCCCCGAACGGACCCCACACGTCGTCATACTCATGAACCTCAACATTTTTGGGGAAGGTTTTTCTTCAAGCCAATGGCCAGTGTTCCTTTTTCTGAAATTAGGCACCCCGACCTCCGTACCCGTATGCAATAGACCAATAATACAATAACCAACAGGCCATGATAGGATAAGGAGACGACGAAACTAATCAACATTCATGAGTCGATTAGCAACATGCATTGTATGAAGCCCTTTGTCTTAGACTTGAATAGAGGGTAGGATTTAGTGTGGTTACACGACAGTTGACTTATTAGTAAGTGCCGGAAGACATAGGTTGGCTTCCGAACCCTCAGTTTGGCAACCTATCAGTACATTATCACCCGGCTTCACTTACCGATAGAAGGAATTTTGGGTTGCATCACATTCCCACTTGCTTATGATACATACTTGCCTTGCTTTGTCTGACGTGGCTCGGTGAGAGAGAGCGGCAAGATAGAGACGAGGGAGCCAATAGACGCTATTGGTTTTCGGGATCGATTTTGACGATGCACTTTCCTTGGCGCTTCATCAAATCACGTTGTCAGAATGGCCGGGAGGGCATTGTTGGTATTGAGCACAGACCCGTTTTTGGCAGTGATAGTGGTGGTGTGAGAGAGTCAGATGAGGAGGAAGGATGGCGCCAAAATGATCTTGTGCATGCTCTTCCCGGCTCTAGACTTATTGTTCACCATGGATGAGCCAAAACGAGGAGGGCTAGGGTACACCTGTGGTGGGCGCTCTACTGCTTCGATTGGCAATCTGTAATTAACATACCAACTTTTATTGAAACTTCTTTGAGGGCCAGTCAATACAACCTTCTAGGGACAATATCTTTTGTGTAGGCTATTTGATTCGGCATAGCTCAGAGACTCTGCCAGTCTACCGCCCACTACCACATTATGATGCTATTCAGAAAGATATCAGATGGAAGATGGTAATTAGTATACATTCAACACCACCTATCTCAAATAAACTGCCAAAGAATTATGACTGAAATATTAATAATGTATCCCTGATAAAAAATACCCATCTCAAACACGGGCCTTACCAAATTGTCTTCCTGCACCGATAAAATCCGAGTTCCACTATATTTGCATCGTTCGGTCCTTCAAACCATGTACTCAACTCGTCCGCGCAATGCCCCGAATGATGAAGACTGACTGTTTTGTTATCGATGAACTCTTTCCGGTTATGCATCGCGTATTGCAGCTTTCGCCACTGGAACAAGCAATGCTCGCCATGATACCTATCTATCGTTATCACCCATCCCTCAATCTCCCGTATGCCATCGATTATGAACTATGAGGGGGGGCTGGGAATGGAACGAACCGCTTCGTGTAAATGGGATCATGTTCGCCTCTCCATAATTCTTCTGGCGGGATTGGGATAGAGAGGTCCGGATCAGTGTACCATGTTCGGTCCTCGAAGACAGGGAATCGATCGCTGAGCTCCTTGAACACACATTGTGATGGCATCCACCCGTAGAATAGCGGCTCCATGATGCATCCTTTTTCAATAGCTACTTTGCTAGGCCGTCCGCAGTGGTTCCAGTCTTCATCGGGGACGGTGTCCGGAATGTATTGTCGGGGTGATGAGAGGGAGTTTCGCAAGGGAAGGTAGAGAAGAGTGAGGAGGAGAGCTGTCGCAATTCCAGCTGTAAAGGAAATAGTTTTTGAGCGGAGATTTAAACTTCGAGGATACCTTCGGATGGAAGCATCTTCGTTTTCCTCGAGGAACTGGTACTGGACATCTTTATAGGGTTGTGTCTCTGGCTTGTGTTTCTGTTGATTGAGGGGCATGTTGAGTCTTTGCAAGTTCTTAGGAGAGCAGTTCAAAGTGAGGTAGAAGATTAGACAGCGTCGTGGAAAAGGAAAATGAAACAAGAACTTGGCACTCTTCAAGTAGCAGTTAGAGCCGGAGGAATTAGTCGCTGGCAGAGATATTTTCACTCATAGGAAGGACCAAGCTGGGCGATGTGCTTTATGATTGGGTTTTGCGTCTTGACTGTCTTATCAGAATGAAGAGGAGAAAAGCAATGACTTGACTTGGAGGAAATACAGCCGAGCTGGTGGTCATAAAGAGATGCGGATAGAATGCACAAAGACGTATTAAGAGCTCAGGCCGTAGGATTCCATTGAAAATACATATAATTGGACGCTCGATCCGAGTCTTCGTCAAACCCTTCATAAAGAAGAGCTAAAATCTTACTCCTTCGTCAAGTCATTCACGTCCGGCCGTGTCAGCTGGCTTTCCCCTCAGTGTGTGAGTCGAATGTAGACTAGCTTCTTTCCCCTCGGTGAGGAAAGTAGATTAGCCGCTTTTCCTAGAGCATGGAACGGCTTTCGAGTGGATCGTTTCTCGAACTGTCCAATAATTTGTATGCTTCACTGGCTGGAATCACAGAGATAAGAGATTGCGTGATTTCTAAACAGGAATGGTACATAACGCGGATATCGACGATTGAACATTTGCTCATTGTAAAGGTGTTGGACTGTGCTGCTGTGCGTTCTATAAAGAAGACGGCTTCGACCCACACCCCCACCGTTACGATATATTCCTCAGTATCGATTTAATCTGAATCGATAATCTCAACACCACCTTTACCTTCAACTCTCTTGAAAGAATCATCTATTACAAGCTTAAAATGAAGTCCCTCCTTCTCCTTACACTTCTAGCAACCGGTTTGGCAGCTCCCCTTGCTGGTAAATATCCTTGTTATTCCACCTCGTAACATACTAACGAGGACACAGGCCCTGTAGCTTCTGATACGAGGGACATTGCAGTAGCGGAGAGAGAATTGGTTCGGTACACTCCAATTCATGCTGGAGCAGAGGGGGAGGCGCGGGTGAAAAAGCTGTTTCGTTACGCCCCAGTTCATGCTGGACCGGAAGACGAGAGGCCCGCGAAGTGATCAGAGAATGCTGTCCGGTATACGAGGAGCACAAGACGAAAGGAACGGCGGAAGCGTGGTGTGAAGGCTACACCTGTGTTTTATATGCTACCCGCCTTCATTCCTTGGAGATGCTTCAGTACGTTTACTATTACGGCTCTTTGGGGCACTAGTCTGGAGGCTTCACGATGAGAGGACATCACGGCTAAGGGACACCTGTTGACTTTTCTTTTTCCTGCTCTTCTTCTTTCCTTAGCTTTAGGTTTTAGTTGTATGGCAATCTACTATATCTCGGGATTATTTTCTTAATCATAAGTGCTGCAACAGGAAATAAACTTCCGATGTTATAAGTGACCTAAATTTAAAACCTTAATAAAAGTATTTTATATTTCCGTTAGCTTTATTGGAAGCTTAGCGCGGGGCGGAGTGGATGGGCTTTTACTCCCTTCTATTTTACCTTCATCCCTTTGAACTCCACCCTCAATCACACAACTCCCTCTTTATCATCGTCCAGGTTCTTTCCTCTGTGCATTTTAAACCCATCAGCTGATATCTAGAGTGTGTGAAGACAATTCATAAACACCGTAAAACCTCCTCATCGGCTCAACATTACGCAAAGTGTTCAGTGCATCACACCATTCTTCCCAAGCTCCCCGCCTCTCTGCCTTCCATCGAACCCATGTATGTCAAGGTAGACATTCACATACCTCCAGCTTAGAAATACTCAATAAATCACTGATAACAAAAATCAAGGCTTGCAAAGCACCCAAAAGGAACGCGGATAAGCTCAACGATTCCATTAATTTATCTCTCTCCCCAGCTAGCCTCTCTCCCCCCTCTCCCATCTTACACATCCCTCACATCACCACACAAACCCCAACAAAGCACTCCCCGCACGGACACGGGATGGGCAGGCAGCCGCCTCGGAGATGAAGTGCATCTTCTTGGTTTCGTGATGTTGTTCTTGGTTGGAAAGTGGGTTGAGGGGTGGTGGTGAGCGGTATGTCGTGCATGGCTGGAGAGGTACGAAAGGAGTGGATGGTTGCGAGGTCGGTTCGAGTGGAGCGGGTTAGGAAGGTGGCTGTTGGCATTTTTGGTGTGTTGTGGGTTTGCGATAGGGATTGAAGGTGGGAAGTTATGCGGTTATGCGGTTGAGATAATGAGAGGGTGGGATAGGAATTGGTGGGTGTTTTATGTTTGAGGGGTGGAAGGGATGGTGATTGTTCTGCTCCTTGGGTGAGGCACAGGGCGAGTGATTGAATCACTGTAATCAAGTTCTTGACTGGGAATCACTCCCCGTCAGCGAATGGATATTATTGCATGACTGACTCTATTTATTGCGATCTAAAAGTGCAGCGATTAATGATGAAGCACCCCATATCGTCTCTACTCTTTCAAGATATTTAAGATATATTCTTCTGGAAAGCAGAATGCTCCAGCGTCCTCGCCAGCATGCCGCATGAGTACCTGCTTGGCTTTACTTCTCCTCTGTTTCGCCGACTCTTAGTGGTTGCAAGGAAGTCTGATCTCGTGCTTTTTCCCTCCATCCGCGCTTCCAGGCTTGTATCCGGTTCCATACTTACGAGCGTTCCCAATGTGGCGCGAGAGGAGGTGACAGGCCCAAGAGGAGTCGAGGGTGGAGCGACAGATGGGTTGGGCCATATCAATTTCGATATATTGCAAATTTAGTCATTTCCTCTATCAAACATCAATCCTCTCCTCCAATTCGATCTTGTTCTCGTGTTATATTCGTGCCGTAAGCTCGCGGAGATGTGCAAGGTCCTTCCTGCAACGAGTCAGCTCTGCCGTGTCCCTTGTATCCCCAAGGCGCGTCAAGAAGAACTTCTCTCCCAACCAATTGCTCACACGTGTGTACTCTCAATAAACAGAATCGTCTTCTTATGCCTTTCGCGCAGATGCAACATCGATCGGCAGGGTCCGCGTCTGGGGAATGTGGGGATTGTGGTGTCGAATACGGGAATACGAGAATACGCGTACTCGTCAAAGACAGCGGATCGGCACATCGCCCAATCATCGCGAGTTCTCCTTTCAACGTCTTGTGTTCGTTGTTGACGACTGATAGGGAAGGAAATATCGGTGTTGCGGAACGCGGAAGAGCTGCATGGGAAGTGGAGGTTTGGGTAGGTGTGGGCTGTTTGTGGGTGGTGCGGGAAGAGTTGGGGGTCTGCGACGAGAGATATTTTGAAGTGTTTGGCAGGATCTGGAGGGAATATGAAGAATTGGCACACGTATCACTGCAGACTTGCGGATGGGATCCAGAGACGGGGTGCGTTGATGGACTATATTATCCTTTTGCTTGCATGCTTTCGAGCGCGACACCCAGAGCGCGACTGTGAATGCGAAGAGTCCTGCCTGCTGCGACCTCAACCTGGACTCCGTCGATACCTCGAGTGACTTCTCAATGCCTTCAGTGATTTCTCAATGCTTCTACCATCCCAGAAGTACTCAAAACATCATCTCAAGCATCTCAAGCATGACAGCCTTGTGTATGTCAACGCGCAGCCGAGTCCTCGCAGCCTCGCCATGGTCATTGCTGGCAGCCTCGCACTACAGCTCGGCAATCACCAGCGAATTTGACTTTGACGATGGTGCAAAATGCTTTGCTCTGTTTGCATCAACCAATAAAATTCTGCTAGCCTGCTGCGCTAAGCTGGTGATCGCAACGTCGAGGCTCGTGTATAAATTCAGGCCTTTGGCCGCTCCAAAATTTCCTTCACATGCAGCGCCGCCGCAGCAGGTCTTTGCCCAGCATAACAGCACCACACGCGCACATCCTCGACGCTTCTTCTTCTTCGTTCAGCCTCATGTTCGAATCATAAAAGGTCAGTCCAACCTTTCTTCTCCCCTCTCCGCGCCGGCGATGGCATCACAATGTCAGCAATGAAAGGCCGACTCCCTGTGCGAAGCCTAGCGCTCGTGCTCGTGAGGTGACCATCTGTCTGCGGGCGGGTGTGCTGGTTCCGGTAGTTACGGAGTGTGCCTCAATTGTCCATCGCCTCATGTCGCAGGTGGCGAAGTAGAGGTCGACTGGTGGATCATGGCAGAGGGCGTCGAGCGCAGAAGACTCTGTTTCGCTCTGCGAGATACGATCACTCCGCAAGGACTCGTCTGAACCATCAGGATTAGTATGGCTTGCCACAATCAACCTTCGGGGATCCATCGGCCGGCCTCCCTGCGTCTCGCGGATTGGGGATGTATTCGAAAGCACGCTTTTTCCTTTCTCTCTTCTGAAGAATGTTGGCTGACTTTTTTCCCAACGGGGGAGCAGGGGCACTCTCTTGCCTACGGGCTTGAGAACCTCTTACTCCCCCATAATTCCCTCCCAAGGTGAGTGATTTTTCTTCTCTGCTCCTCTGCTGACTGCGAACAGGGTGCCCAACACGAGTCTGGCCTTCCCGTGGCGTTGGGTGTTATGTCTCGCAGCTGAAGAGCTCGAGATACCGACAGACTCTTCCGTAGAAACAATGAAATTCTTCTCCGTCATTCGTGTTCCTCTTGCTTGTGATGTTTTCTTGACGCGCTGTTCCTTTGTGACCTTGCCTGCCAGCATCTTCCCATCTTCCTTTGTTGACGCGCCTCGAGTCTCCATCTTCCTCCGTCTCTTTGTTGCCACAACGCTCAAACATCTCCATTGTGCCACCATCCTTCTCCCTCAACGCACCTCGAGTCTTCACCTTGCTTCGTCTCGCTGCGCCGCGTTCGAAGGCGTCGATATTCTTTGTCTCTGGAGTTGTCCTTGCGGCCTCGTGCGTCCGACTCACACCACAAAAACCCTCTCCTCCATCGCTGCCAAAATCTCAGACTCTCCCATCGTCGCGCAACATAACCGCGCATCTCGAATCTGTGCTGTTCAGACTTTTCCGCCTCTCGAAGCCATTCCGCAACTGGCAATTCCCTCGCAGACCTCGCAGCAATCCGACGCTCCTTCCCCATCAACAGGTCCTCGAAGCTCCCCATCCGTTGTTCCTCTTCATGTCTTTCGACTCGCAGTCAACCACCATCTCGAAAGCTCTTCTCGTTATCTCCCCCTATCAATCCTGCAGAACCGCGAGCCATCGAATCTGCGACCCTGCTTCCTTCTTCTTTTCGGACAGGTCTGCCATCTCCACACTCCACCCCTCTCCTTCGTCCGCAGAATCGACCCTCCTCGGCTCTCGTCCTCCACCCACAACAGGCTCCGTCTCCGAGTATCGAGCACTGAGCCTCGAGACTTGCTCTGATTTCGTCGAACGGTTGTCTGCCAACAGTTTTAGTTTCAGGAGGTTTGGTGAGTGAGTTGTTGCGAAGGAAGAAGAGGTTTGCTGGATTTTGAATTGATGTATATGGCTAGACGCTTTGCAGGATGTCAGATGTTGTTTGAACTTGAGGGTTGGGTGTGCGTTGAAGCAGCAAATGAGTGGAACAGAAGAAGGGTTGAGGAGTGGAATAGAGACAATGATGAGCGGCGATCTGCAAATATCAGAAGATATGGATTAGGAGTGGGACCGAGGATCAAGGAATAGTGGTCTTGGTGGTGTGGTACTGGAGAAGAGGAACAGGCGGGGTTGAGGTTGAGTGGATGGAGGTGGTGTAGAAGATCGAGGTGGGATTGAGGAGTTATATATGCCTTACTGGCGTTGGGTGAAGGTAAATTTGCAGGCTTTCTGTCCGTAGTACAAGAAATTGGACCTGGCGTGGGGAAGTCGTGGGCAAGAGATCGATGTGCAGTTTGAGGACGTGAAGGCAGAGGAGTTGTAAGATGAGTTGCTAGTATTGTAGAGGACCGTTGTAATGATATTGGTTTTGAAGGTTAAATATACAAGTTTTGTAGAAACTGTAGATCGGTGGATATATTTCAGGGTAGGTAGGAAGCTAGGAAGGAAGAGGTTGTGGATGGACTTAAGGAGGAAATTTAGCTGAAGGGAGGGAGGTTCCTCTATATTATCTTGAGTCACAGCAGTGAATATTTTTATGAAGGATTTAGGGCCTCTGTGGAAACGCCTTGTAGGTCTTGCTCGTTTTCAGATGTGTGCCTTTTCGAGATGCTTGAATAGAGATTGTTCACCGGATAGCGCTTCGCTAAGGCGTTACGAAGGCACCTGGCCGAAGAGTCTCCGGCCAGGAGAGAGGGGTAACCGGGGAGTGTTATAAATACAGGGCATAAGGTGCCTAGAAGGAAGTCATTTCAGGCCTCTAAATACATCTCAAGGAAGATTCTTCTCGCAATATAGCATTGCCTCGCGCCGCCTCATAAATATTTGCTCTTTCGTACGCCTTCTTCGACTAGGCTCTTCTCCATTCGTCAGTCTAAATTTACGTGTAGGTTACAATTTTTGTTCTAATAGACTAGGTCGGGCCCAAGAGCTCTATATAACTAACCCCTATAAATATACGAGGCTTCATCTCTTCTTCTCTTTCTCCCCCCTTTCCACTTTTAGACCTTAAAACAAAGGTATTATCCTGCGGAAACCGGAATCTACGTTCCTTGTAAAGTTGCGGCTTCCGTTATACCTATCATAGGTGTTGTCACAATGATATATGTAAGCAGTTCCACTAGCTGTAGTACGGCAAGACATAATAACGAAAGGGTCATAACCCTCTAAATCGCAAATCACAAATCTCACGTCACAAATCTTACATCGCAAATAATTATAATTATAGAATTTTACTAAAAAGGCTACGATATCTTTATTTCTTATCCCCTTCTCCCCCTACCTTTACCCTTTACTCTCCCTCTTCTATATATCTCTCTTATTCCCTCTCTCTTCCCTACTCCTCTTACTTTCTTCTCTTAATCACTCACGTACTTAACCTAGTAAAAGGAAGGAATACTTAACTCTAGGTAAGGAGAGAGGGAGACGAAAGGGGGAGAGGAAGGGTAGAGAGGAAGGAGGGAGAAGGAAGAAGGCGAGATGTTAGGAAAATTTTACTAGTGCTTACATTTTTAACTTGCCTTACCCACGAACTAAAACACCCGGGTTTTGCCCCTTTCCCTTCCCCTCCTCCTCTCCCCTCCTTACTAGGAGGTGAGAAGGGGAAAGAGATAAGACTAGGTAAGGAGCTTAGCTTAGTCTTAGGTATATTCTATTAGAGGGGTATAGAAAATAATACTATTTAGGATTTAGGATTTAGCATTCGTGATTTGGCATTCGCGATTTCGTCCTAGGGAGGGTTATGACCCTTTCGTCATAAGGTGCTGCCATAGTAGTATTATATATTCAAAGTGTTTTGGTTAAAGCCAGATTCCCAAATTACTTTTATTAATTCATTAGTACCTAAGCTGTTGAGAGCTTGTGCCTAGTTTAGAGGTTGAACATGAGCCAAGTTTTCAATTTGCCAAAAAGAAAATTCCTAACCGCTATATTGATTCAAAGAGCTCTCGCAAGTCGACCCAATCGATTCTCAATCCAACTAACCTGGCCCCCGTGAATCATGGGCGAACGTGAATCATCTCTCCGAGCTCATTTATAATATCAAAAAAATCGAAGAACTCCTTGACCAAATCGTGAAGGACAGGATACTTAATACCCTGCTCTACCGCACCTTTGATAATCCAATGCCCCAGGAATATGCGAAGCCATTTGTATTTCTCCTTCTGAGTTAGTTTTATGATACTATCCACTTTTTTCTTCAACCTTTGCTGGAGGATAGTCTCTTCCGGAGTCAATGCATCGTGTTCAGGAAAAGAGCTACTCCTGCGTAGAGCCTATCGAAATTATGTTCGTAACATTCATCTATTTGGGATTTTGGGAGAATAATCATACCTTCAAGTAAGAGAAAAAATCTTCTCTGATGTCAGCGAAAATACGCTGTGAAAATTCTTCGTCTGCGGAGTTCAAACTAGGTAGTAGGTCCTGGAGGCGTTGGTATCAGTTGACTCGATTTTTAATGGATTTGGCCATTAAACTTACTGCTCTTCTTTGAATCTCAATGATACCTCTGATCTGGATAAAATGTGAAATCTCGACATAGAGTGTTACAAGCTTTTGCAGCGTATCATCAATGATAGTTTTTGCCCGTGACAAAATTTCTCCAGCGCTCCGTGATTCTGAATCGATCTCCTCGAATCGGGGCCTTTTCCTCAGTATTTCCCGAAGCTCTTGTTGAACAGCCTGTTCATGTTTCTCTGTAGCTTCCACGGCCTCTGAGATATCTTGAATACTGGCGGAGGCTTGGCTCTGGTCTTCTTGTGCAAGGGTGTTCTGGATGATTGTGCCGTCCACTGACTTTACCTTATCCTTAATTTTTCGCAACATCGGCTTCAGTAAATATTCACATTCTTCAACGGCGCGCAGAAGCTCTGATCGTACGCTGAGAGGCCATTTGAGAACATTTTGCGTCGCCTTACGTGATAGCCGATGATCATCAGGACCTGGTTCGTCCCACTCCCAAAAGCGAAGTCCTCTTTTGCCCTTCTCGATAGCATCCAAAAATAGAAACTCCTTCCAAAAAAGGTCTTGAAGGTTGTGAGTTTTATTTAAAATTTCTTCGTCGAAAGCTTCCAGATTTTGTAGATTGCGCTTGAAGATGTCAGAACTGGTCTGTAGCCATGGTTTTTGCTGCTTTTGCCAGAACTGGGACCTGGCGGGGAGTTTGCTAACAGCTATAGCAAGGTAAATGATCAGAGCATGACGGATACGGTTCTTTCTATCAAGAATAGCTGGAGTCAAGTGCTGGCTTTCACTATTTTCTTCACCCTAGTTTGTGATTAGTCAAGCACAGAATTATGTTGGTTTTCGCTCACATGATTCATTTTTAACTTCTCCACATATACTTCAGACATTCCAAGGTGTAGAACTTGTAGAGTTCCCGTACAAAAGTCAAGAAGCTCTTCATCAGACATTGAATTCAGTCGGTTTGCAGCGTCTTGGAAGTATCGAAAGAGCTTGATTTCTTCAACACGTCGGCCGATCCATAACAATGTCTCGCGTGTTTGCTTATAGAGGTCAAAGAACTCGGCGTGGTAGAAGGGCAGATCCTCATCTTTTGGATGCCAGCCTTGATTGCCCTTTATACAAAAAAGCGCTCTTTGAAACTTTCTCTAATTAGCGCATGAAAGGACACCTAGAACAGCATACTAACCAGCCACGAATGTCGAGTCTCGGTTTCTCGGTGAAAACCAAGGTTCATGTGGAATGTAGATGTCCTCAATTCCGTGAGTTTCTTTGGAAAGTTTGCCACTGTATCTTCAATTCGTGAAGAACTCCCATGTAATTCGGACAACATAGTTAACGCTGCATCCCAGTTAATTGCACAAGGAAATTCAGCGACCCCGTTAATCCCTCCTGTGAAGAAACTAAAATGGGGTGGGTGTTGGCTTTCTTCATTGAACAAAATTATCGTTCCACATTGCGAAATAGTCGACTCCTTACTCATTCTGTCAAGAACATCTGTCTTAAAGGATGCAATTTCTGAATATCGGCCATCAATTAGCAAAAGAGAACTGGAGAATCTTCATTCCACGAGATTCTGGACGAACCTAAAAAGTAAGATCCACATTCTACAATATCAAGAAAATGCGCTTTGACACATGGACGAACCCACAGAGTAGCCTTCGAGTTTTCAATGCACGCTGTGCAAGGAATGCCGCCTCGACACTAATTTGTATCAGCTTGCAGTCTGAATTTCCATTAAGCGTGGGAGCTACAGACCTTTGACTTCATCTGGCGACACCTAATACACACGCCTGCTCTTCTTGACTCCCTTCTTTGCTCGAGTTCTTCTTTGGAAAGGGCTCCCTTCCGTCCTCCTTTCCGAGCAGGCAGCAGCGACACTGGATGAGATGGCCCAAAAACCCTTGCGACTGTTTTCGTCTGCGCAGGTTCAGCGTATCGCTTCTGATTATCAGGTTGATACATAGCCGCACCTGGAACTGCCATGGCTGTACTATCATTTCCGTCACTCTCAAGTCTCTGATCTTGAAGCGTCGTTTCTAGAGTATTGTTTCTAGAGAAGAGAGGCCCGGTACTTTCATTCTACGGTCCTAGAACATATTGATCAGAGTGAAGAATATCCATGGCCTCATTCTCTGGGTTTAGCGCCCATGAAGGCACTGTAGCCAAGGAGGGTACGGTATTTGTCGCTCCGGGAAAACTGCACGAGCTTGAGTCCCTGACAGCGTGATAGGCCAGATTGTTGACAATGCCAGTTTCAGAGCAGAAAACATCACCAGATCCCGAATCTTCATTGCTTAAGAGCTCATAGGAGGGTAGGTCAAGAGAAACTGTCCGTGCCGGAAGCGATGAGTGCGACTGGAGAACGGATGGGTGTTGAACGGCCGGAGCGACCATTTGGGAAGTGCCGTTGGCGCCGTGATTTGTAGATTCAGGGAGTAGATCGCTGCTTAAGTGCAAGTCTGAGAAGCTTGAAGAAACCCTCGTTGAATGGTCATTGAAATGACCGCCAACAAAGTTGGAGAGTGCCCGTGGGTCCAATTGAATGTCTGGGCTTGGCTGCCAATTCTGCTCAGCAGTTGCCATCAAATGGCCCTGCGTTTGCCACATTTGTTCATGCTCAAAAAATAGTTCGAGAGGGTCAATAGCATTTGAAGAGCTGAAGAGTTGTGGTGGTTGCTGAGTGAAATCACCAAGGGAGACCCCGGTAGGAGTAGTTGAAAGGCTATTTGTGTAGACAGGTTGGCTGTCATCGAATCCGAGGCCAGTACACTGAAGGGGTTGGAGCGAGTCAATTGTACTGTCAGCTGAAAGAGGCTGTGTAGAAGACATATTTGAATGTGATGATTCCAGGACTCATCAACAGAGTTAGCAAACAGTGTACCAGCCGAGATCAACTAGCGGGGTAACGATACTTACAGGCAGACTGTATGGAGGACAAGTTATATTCATGAAAGTCGAAGGTAGGACTCGCTAAGAATTGTTGACTATCATTACCAACAACGATTTGTGAGCCTACATCAGGCTCGTTCTCCATCTCGACAACATCTATGCTGAGATCTTGAGCACCGTCATGGCGGGTGAGGATTCGTGGATCTATGGTATTGTTTGACATGGCTTTTGTTGTTGATTGACAAATCTTTCTTGTACCTGATCATCCATTTCGATGGCAAATTGCTTGCTCTTATAGACGTTCAACTCTAGTGATTCCCAGGCGTCTCTGCCTTATTGCCTGGCGCCTGGCTCCCAAAAATTCGCATCTGAATGCACCGACCAATCGTGGTTCCAACCGGCAACAGCTCAGACCCACTTGAGCAGCCTAACGAGCCAGCTTGGGTGGCTGCTAAAATCAAGAAGAAACACAGCCAATGTAAGCGACAACTGGCAACAATTCAGACCCGCTTATACCGCCGCGCGAGCCAGCTCGGTTGGCTCCTGAAATGAAGGAGAATACAGCCAATGAAGACGACAACCCACTGAGACGCGACTGCGCCTGCAGTGCCCCAGATGGGCAGTGTGCGCATGTCGTTTCTAGTGCTGATAATCACCGTCATGCCATATCCCAATAAAAGGTTGCATAACTAAGAACTGGGTTCTTGGCCGTTTAACAGCACTTATATGCCTTGTTGGCTGCCATAGCGTCACGTGAACCGGACGCAAATGACACGCAATAAATATAAGCAAGTACGTGGCCCGCTCGCCGGGCTCAGAGGCTTTAAGTACTTCTTGAAATTATCTCATTTCTTAAATTAGTTATTGTGTTGTTGTGGCAGAGCAGCCTGAGAGCATTGGTTTGGCCGTAATCACAAAAGATCTCGATGCAGCCCTGAAGGTTCGTCTAAAAACGGAAGTAGACTTTAGTAGGCAAATTATTATTTAAGATTAGGTAAATTCATTCCTAAGTTCTTCAAATAGAACTATATTAATATATTATCACTTTTCTTAGACAAGGGGGTTTAATACTAGAGAGATAATTTATACATAGGTGAAATTAAAGAATATTTCTCTGTCTTAGAGTAGAAAGAAAGTGCTTGGCTGTTCTTATTTCCGCCAAAATTTATTACTATTTGAATGCGAGCCTCTTGGGAGAATAATAATCTTTGTAATCCTCAACGACTATACTTCGTGTAGTCAAAGTCATTCTCATTCCATAACTACTAGTTTCTTACTTATTATCTTTCATACAACTTGCCCCTTAGATCGAAGCTCTCGAGTCTCAAGAACAGTTTCTACTTGGTTAGTCATCCGTTCAGGAACGTCCTGAAGAAACAGTGTTGAAACAAAACAAGCGCCTGATACGGCAGTTATGCAATACCAGACATATCGGTAACATTCTGAGCTAGCCTCTGCATTCAAGGCCAGTATCTGCTGCACAATTTCAGGTGGAATTTCTGGAATTTGTGCCAGCGCAGTCGGGGCCTGTAAGACTATTCCAATGATCTCGGGTATGACAGCCTTCGGGAAGCCAGCTTCCGTGAGGAATGGTATGATCGCTTCAGGTATCTTGACTGCAGCTTTATTGTTGTAGACAGTCTGGAATATCGTTAAGCCCAAGATACCACCTAGGATACGAACAGTGGAGAGGATCAGATTCGAAGTGGCGAGTAGATAGGATGGGACGACTAAGGCAATGCCTCCAACAGGCACGACTGTATTGGCTGCTGTTAGGAGTCCAAGGCATACTAGCATACCCTGGAAGAAACTTTGGTTGTGTGGGGTCGCCCTCTTGACCAATATTAGCGAGAATCCTAATTATATGATGGAGAATGGTTGAGAGTACTTACGCTTAGAAGCCCAGCTATTAGAGTTGTCAATGCATTGGTGACCATTAACGCGACGTGGAATCGCCTCAGCTTTGTAACAAGGATGCCAATTGTAAGGTATCCAATGCAGAGCATGCCACCCCACCAGCCAAATATACGCGCGACATGAAGTGGCTCCGTAGTGTATAGCGAGCGAATTTCGTTCGGAACAAATTCGGAGAGGCCGTAAAGAAGCATGCCGTCTACGGCTCCAAGAGAAAGTAATATGGGAAAGTTGCGAGATTCGAAGAAATCATGATGCAGAATTCCATCTACTCTGCCCTTCCATTCTAAATATAGAGGATCAAGTCAGTAACTGGGCTGGAAAATGGGTATTTGTTTCATGGTCAGGGAGAACGAACCGTAGAGACCAAAGACAATAAGCAGGACCGGCCCAACAACAAGCATCGCAATAACTTGAGAGCTCTTCCATGGATAAATTGATCCTGCCCAAATAAGCGGCAATAACGTGATCACAACGCCGATTGTGAGGATTCCGATGCCGATGAAATCAAGAGACTTGAACAGTTCTTTCGGAGCCTGTTCGCGCTGGAAGCGAGTTGGCGGAGGGTTGTATGACACCAAGATACCAATAGCAGCAATGCCAAATAGTATAGCCTGAATGTAGAACCCCCAGCGCCAGCCATTAGTACCGCCAATGTTATGCTCAATACAGGCAGCGACTAAACCCCCTCTAAGTTAGATTGTATTCGTGATATAGGGGGGATCAATTAACTCACAGGTAAAGGGACCTGAAACAGCACCCAACAGACCATTGAAACTGCCCATAACTGCAAATGACATAGGCCTGTACTTGGCTGGAACTACTTCCATTCCCGCCGGTACCGCGACAATGCTCATAGCGCTTCCCATCCCACCAACTGCCTGACCAACAATAATCGTGTTTAAATTTTTGGATGTGGCAGCAACAATTGCACCAATAACTGATATGGTGGGGCCTACTACCAGAAACCACTTCTTCCCGTATCGATCTGAGGTTGGTCCAACTATATTAGGAATACTGACGGCTGCGATAAGTCCCGCGTCGGCGATCCATACTGCGTTCTTGGCTCCAGCCGGGAAAGTCTCGACCATGTTGGAGATAGCGAAATTGGGCCCAGTGATTGCATAGGTCGTGACGCCGAAAAGTAGAGACAGCGAGAGTACTGCAATCCCCGTTCGCCAGGACATTTGATAGGTTGCAAATTCATCGTCAGGCAAGGAGACACCAGGACGAGCGTCATTGCTATCCGACAACTGGACTTCAACTTTCTCCACCGTCGAAGAAGTTTCTTTATCCAGGTCACTCATGATGACTTCAATGGACCGTGTTCCGTATATAATGAGTCTGCACAGGCTTTGTCAAAGCTATGAGGAAAAACAAGTGGAGCGTTCAACGGTAGCGCAAATTACTACTCTTTCTTGTCTTCAAGGTAGATCTTATAAAGCAAGCTGAGCAAAACTTGCACAGTAGGAGCTCCTTGCTGATTCATCTCCCCAGATCTGGTAAACCCCACGGGGCAAATGGAGACGGCACTTCGCTTCAGAAGTTCGGGAGACCGGGGAGCGGGCAAGAGCGCTTACGGCACCGTCTCCGTGAATTTCGGACCCATTCCGAGGTAGCTTTCCGAGAGACGAATCGCCGATTATCATCCTTCGAGAATTCACATTCTTTGCCTCGGCTACCGTGGTCATAAAGGAGGAAACAGAAGCTCCCAAACCGGTTTGGCCGATTCGAAGACTCGGCAAGTTTGATTCCCTAGAGGGAGATACTAAGGCAGCTCTAGTACCTATTCGGAAAATTTACAAGCGCACAACAATGGAGCAGTAATATGGTACGATATTATCAGCTCATGTTGATAGGAATTGTGAATTGCTCAATTGCCATAACAGATTTTCAAATAGGAAGAGTACAGTGAGCTATTTATGCCAGTGAAGTAAGAAAACTAAAACTGAAAGCTAAGCTAATTATGTGCCTTGACTACGCCGTTCGTGCTGGCTTTCTTTAGATCCCGAGAATCCACCCAGTTACCATGAAGGCCTGCTCTCAAACGAACAGGGAGCTTGATTTCCGCCACCGGCTTCTGCCAATCTCGCGTGTCCAAAATGACGATATCGCTTGTCATTGTCTCATATCGATTAACTAAAGCCATCACAAAACCATCGCCTTCAGGCGCGTTCTCCGAACGTGGCACGAAAATCGGCTCCTGCACCATGGACTTTGGACCCACGAAAAACTTCTCGAAAGTTCCGGTTTTCGAGTTCAAATGGCCCAAGGCGTTGTAAAGCGGATATCCACCACCCATCACTGGTGCAATGGCTGGAAAATCCGTCCCAAGTTTAGGGTCCATCACATTGAGGAAGGTATGCTTGTGTTCGGTCATCGCATAGCGATCATCTATGCGGGGAAACTCATTGTCGTCAGAGATGAGCACAACTGGCTCCGGAAGATCTAGATTCTCGGATTTTGGGTTGATGGTGAATCTCTTATGCTGAGAGAATATTTCTTGCGGAATAGGTGCATTCCCCTCAGCGTCCTTCCACCAAAAGAACACGTTTTGGTCTCCGATTGGAAGGTCAACGATAATATTGCCGTCAGGAGTTTCATACGCGTTGGCTACGTGTCCGGGAAAAGAATTCTTGGAACGAAACCACTAAGAGACGACATTAGTAGCGAAAGCTAAAGGTCTGAAATACGTCGTTGACACTTACTTTGACATCGTCACCTTTTGCATCATGTCGTGGTAGTACACCAAAGTAGCATGGGATTTTGGGGTCCCACTGCCAGTGTTCTCCTCCATCTTTCATTCTCTCAACCGAGCAAGTTTGAGGGATTATTGGAAAGATGACCTAAAAGAGTTTAGCGAATGAAGAGTTAAAAGCGAGTTCTCTTTACTAACATAGTTTTCGGTAACAGCAAAGTCGTGTATCATTGCAACCACGGGAGCAATCAACCAAACTGTTTGCAAGAGTGTCCCGTGAGCGTCGAAAGTATAATAGCACACGTCTGGTGTGCCATCACCCTTTGCTTCATATCCAAAGCAAACCATCTCTCCGGTCTTGGGATCAAATTTCGGATGGGCAGTAAACGTAGCGCTTTCAAGCTGACCATCGAAATCCCATAGGCCAATAGTCTCCAAGGTTTCTGGATTCATGGCAAATGGTGGGCCATCTTCTTTACATGCCAAAAGATTCCCGTTGAAATACACGATGTTTGTGTTTGCCGTTGAGCGAATATGAAATTCAATTGCATCCGTATATTTGTTTCGATATTTTCCTACCAATTGTAAGCACGAATTTCAAAATACCAGAAAAATCTCTTTGCACCTACCAAGCAGAGCTCTTCTTGCCTCTCGCTCCTTCTCGAACTTTTCAGTGCGCACATATCGCTGTTTGAAGTCCACGTGACCGTCTTTAAAGCGGAAGGCACTGACAGAGCCATCTCCATTGAACCACTATCTCGTAATCAGTGACTGAAGCTGAGCAAGCTGGGGGAAGGGCATTTACGGGATCGTTGTCAATAAAAGGTGGAAATGCTGGATCTGGCATGACTCGGTAAAATGTACCGTCGATCTCTTTTGGTATTTCACCGTACACCTCGAGATTCTGTACTTCGCCTTCATAGCGGCATGGCTTCATGAACCCACTGAATTGCGGGTGATCAGAATAGTGCTGGCTCAGCGGTTGCGTCTTGAAATGTCCGGCCATGATTGAGTGGATCGGGTACCAATTACACCTGGGAATAGATTCAGGCCGTCGATGGAAGCTGCTCGAAAGTTCTTTGAAGATGCCGAGTTCTTCCTAATTTGAGTCTGTAGATATGGCTGTCAAGAAATTGTGAGTTCTGGGTAAACGTTGACCCCAAAATAATGGGCTGAGACGTGGGGTCGACAAAGAGCCAGCTAGAACCGAGCCGGGACGACCCCCGAACCAATCAGAGCTCACTCATCCCGAGCCCCCGAGCCCCCGAGCAGCCACCTTCATGCCTTTCAGAAATTACGGCAGGATTACGGAGACGAAACAAAAAAACTGCGGGGTTTCACAGTGGAGCGTATCAATTCAGATTTATATTGTGATCAAAATCCTGAAAGTATCTTCTCATCATCATACCATTTCCTAGCTCTTCCACCCTACGACTCCGTCAGCCATCAGAATGGAGCCGCTATCCGCAGTTCTCGGTCATCCATACTATGCAATTCTGGTACTGGTTTTTGCCAGCCTGGTTATTGCTGTAGTAAGAAGCAGAGCGGCGGGACTTGAGCATATTCCCGGCCCCTTTCTGGCAAAGTATACTGATGCTTTGCGTGCATATATGGCATTCAAATATTCAGGACGAGAAGTCAATTTGTTTATGAAGCTCCACCAACAATACGGTGATGTCGTCAGAATTGGACCTCGATCGGTCTCTGTCCTTGATCCACGTGCTGTTTCTGTCATATATAATGTCAAGGCGAGGTTGAGTAAGGTATGTGTGTAATTTCTTTTGGGCACCTCCCTCTAATTTCCCTGCTTTCTTTTGAACTGTTGGACTAAGATTTTTATAGACTTCCAATGTCCTACCATTCAAGGTTCAGGGCGTGCCGGACAGCCTGTTGGTAATTCAAGACGAGGAGAGACATGCAAAATACAGAAGACCAGTTCAGCATGCATACTCCTTGACGTCGTTGAAAGGCTACGAGCCATATGTGGACGATATCATTCGAACATTGGTAGATGTCATTGAGCAGCACGTTGAGAGCGGGCAAGCCATCAACATCAGTTCTTGGTTGTACTTTTGTAAGTCACAGCACAGTCATAACTTCTACGAAACTGATCGTTTTAGGGTCGTACGATGTCATCGGGAAGGTAACATTTGGAGTACCCACCGGCTATCTCAAGGCGGGGAAAGACTTCAACAATCTCATTAAGCGCCAGCAGCAGTTTTTTGAATACGTCAATGTGGTAAGAATCTTTTTGAGGTTCGTCAGAGGTTCCTTTAAAGTATTCACATCGATCTTAGGTTTCTCAAATGCCTCTTCTGGACCACTTCCTCGCAAAAAACCCTATTTGGAAAATTTTCCCACATAGGACCTTTGACTTCATCCGCTTTGCGCAAAAACACGTGAAACAGCGGATCGCCAAATACGACACATCAGATTCGAGTCGACCTGATCTACTGTCATATTTCATTGCAGCGCGGGAGACATATCCAGCTGTGGTAACCGACGACCAAGTGCTGGCATACAGCGTAACAAACGTGGTCGCAGGATCCCTGAGCACCTCTCACGTCCTGGACGAAATCGTTCGCTTTCTGGTCACCAATCCTGCTGCTCAACAGCGCATTTTTGAGGAGATCAAGGCCACCGGGGCAGACGAATTCCCAATCTCGCTTGACCATGCGAAACTGGCGCCGTATCTTGAGGGCGTTATTCAGGAAGGTTATCGCATCCATAGCGTTGCCAATGTTTTGCTGGAGAGGGAGGTGCCTGCACAGGGCATGGAACTTCCAAGTGGGCACAGCCTACCAGCCGGCACGTATGTGGGCATCAATGCAGCTGCCATGAACAGGATTGAGGATGTCTTCGGAACGAAACCGGATGAGTTTGACCCGCTGCGCTGGCTGCAACGGGAGAATGAAACAAGTGACGAATTTAGGGAAAGACGACTGGTAATGGATCGAGCTAATTTGACCTTCGGCCAGGGTTCGCGGAGCTGCGTGGGGAAGAACATTGTTCAGTTGGAGATCTTCAAGGTTATTTCTTCGATAGCTACACGATTCATTGTAAGTCTCCATTCAGGATTGGGTGGATTGTATTCTGACAGGTAAATAGTTTCAGGGAGAGGGAAACCAAAGACTATATCACGTACACGCTCGTGTCAAGCTGAGGGAATGACTGGTCATTGGAAGCTGACTCCCGTTTCGATCTCGAATCTGCTGGCAGGAATCCCCATAGACTTAGCCCAAATGTAACTCGTAGGATCCAATCGATTTTTTAATTTAATTTTGCAAACTGAAGCGGAAGAAAAAACGTCTTCCATCATAAGGGAGAGCAAGCTAGGATTATACATTCTCACATCTCGTTATTTGCCACGCGGGTCGGTCTTAAGGCTCTTTGGTGGGAAACAAGCAATGTGATGCTCTTTTCCGTTTACTTTTAAATCAAAATTTCGTACCAGTAACGGCTCACAGTGCAAGTTGAGCAATAATTCTGGTGAAAGCTCCAAAGGTTTTAGATCCTATCTAACTCAATACATTGACCTAGAGTGCACCATCAAATCCCATTTGAGATGGAGCTATTCCAAATCCCCGATTTCCCAGGAGAAACAACGCCATTCGGATCAAAAACATCCTTGAGAGCTTGGATATACTTCCTCAAAGCCCCCTTATTGAAATCGAAATGTCCCGCAATAGTATCCATATAATCAACATGTGTGCGATATTCTGAATACCCCTGCTGCACCGCATCCTCGAGAAGATGTCTATACAACTCATCGCATCGCTTTCCTTCAGCTGGAGCGAAGACCACCAATTCAATGGCAATGACATAGCGAGCGTAGACGTGAAAGTCAGCGAAGAAGTCGAATTCGGCATCAATAGTGCGTTGCTTGGCTGTGAGGTACCATGCGTACAGCTCGCGGCCAGATGGCGGCAGGATGGGCGAGAAGCAGGTGTGGCCTCCGCCTGGACCTCGATACCCCAACAGCTGTAAGGGATCTAAAGTCGGGATACCCGAATGAGGGATCTCTTCTGGGCCGACGTCGGTTGTAGTGAGGAAGTCTCCTGCTCGATGTGTGGCTTCCTTCCTCCACAATATCACGCCCGGTAGCTTGGAGAAGTTCCTTTCAATGGCGAGCCAGGAAGCATGAACGATCTCTAAAGTACCATAGAGAGCGAATTGAGCTTTCCAAAAACCGCAGCTCATGTGCTTTTGTGCCTCTGATAGTATGTTTTCCGGTATGCAACCTTTCCCAAAGTACGGACTGATGAGTTCCGCAACCTTGGGATCGCGGCTGAAGAAACATTGTCGTAAAACGTTGGAGACTGATGGAGAGTTCTGGATTATGTTCCGACGCATCAAGTCTGATATTGTGCCGATCAGGAAGGGGAGGTCATCTTCTTTTGGAACGCTGACTTCGCATGTCATGTAGTGCTCGGGTGCTGGGGTCATATGGATTCCTAACTGAGTGACGATTCCTGCAAGACAAAGTTAGAACAGTGCAAAAGCCCATCATAACTAAATTGTACCTAAGTTCGATTGGTAGAACAAGCCATCTATGCTGGGGCCGAAGCCACTGTTCCTGTTAGTATCGACATTGGAGAGGATGAACTGCAGCAACTCACCCTTTAAAAAGAGCAAACGTCTTACTCCCTTCCATAGCTCCCATTCCAGTCCTTACAATCTCACCATTTGGTAAGACGACCTCCATGCCGCATTGTTGCTGAGTGTGTTCCCCGTTGGGAGTATAGCCAAAGCCACGCTCTAAAGTGTTTCCCAATACCGAGCCCCAGCCAATCGCTGGACATGATGGCCACAATTTCAATTTCTTCTCTTGTACATAATTGTACAAATCGAAGAACGAAACTCCTGGTTGAACAATTGCGTAGGCATATTCTTCGTTGACTTCAATGATCTTGTTCATGCGGTGAAGGTCAAGAATGACGGATCCTCTTACAACAGGGGCGGTTCCTCCATATCTATTAGAAAGTTAGAATCCAAGCCAAAAGAAAAACATCCATGGCATGTGTTGGGGTTTGGGGGCCGAAAATGAGGGGCTTGAGTGCTTAGAAATCAGGGGCAATTACCCCAAATTTTTACCCCGAGAAACGGTCCACAGTGGAAATTTGTACTTGTTGGCGAGCCGAACGATTTCTTGAACTTCAGAGACCAGGCTTGGCCGGATGGCAGCGCTAGGGTCGCGTCCATTTTCAGGTTGAAGCACGTATGCGTCGCCATAAGTGCGCTGTCCATGAGGGCCTTCCAAAGATCCAGATAGCCCGTCGCGGGACAAATTCGTCTCGCCTACAATCTCAGACAACTCCTGGAGGATTTTCTGAAACGTAGCATTATCAATGCCAGGTGGTAAGATGCTGGCCATTGTCGACGAAAGCGTTGTTTATGGAACTGATGAAATTCTGCAATGAGGGAAGAGCAATCTCTTGAATTGCGACAGGAAAGTAGAGAGACTCCTGCGACAGTAACACTATGTAAAATAAAACCCCAATAAATTTATCTCAATAAACAATTGCAAGGCGCATGGCAGTCGGGGGAATTTTTGAACGGGGGGCATGGAGGGTGCAAAGGGGGACGGGGAACGTTCCGAGATTTCTGCGCCTTCCAAGCCAAGCGCAATGGCGCAGCAGGATTTCGGCTGCAAACCTGTTTTGTATTTGAAGTGATCGACGAATAAGTGATGGTACGGTAGAATGTTGAACACCTGTGAGCTCTTGAGCGAGGCCGGCAATCGAGGAGATATGTCGGCTACGCTCAATACCGCGGTCACGCAAAAAGAAATCGCAGAAACGGCCACACTGCGTCAGAAATTTTACGCCCATCCATCATCATCTCCTGCAGGAGGGCTAATTCTTTGCCTAGAGGTACGGAATTGTTTCGAGGAATTAAGTCGAGGCCCCAAGACTTGGCGAATGAGAGGAGGTCAATTTCGCTTCTGAAGGATGCACGCCTTCCATACTACTGTAACATCGCCGGTCAACTTCATGAAATTCTGCTCTATTCTCCAGTAGAGCAAAAATGCTGCCAAATACTAACGATAACTCCTTGAAGACAATCGACCCGACTACGAGAAAAGTTTGCTCCTCGTTTTTTTTTAGAAATGGGGATCGAACACTCCCTTAACTTCAGACTCATATAGGTAGCAAGCAATAATAACTATCAAGTTAGCTTTCTCACGGCGTATCTATTTTACGACGGAATCTGAGCCCACGTGAGGCTTCTGCACATTCCAATGTTGCACACGGAAGCACCAGCAGAGTTTCAGCTGAGACCCCCCGTGCATGTCCGACCCCTGTACCCCACAAAATGCACCAAAGCGAATGCGGACTAGACCCTTCGACTCCGCGAAATATCCATCCTCTCCGCTCTCATCCAGACAAAAGCATACTGGCCCCCCTCCTTCATCCACTCACTCTGTGACATTCCTGTTCTCACAGCCTGCATCGAACCCTGAAAATCCGTACCAGGAACGGAAAGAGGGAAGCCTCACAACGTAACTTCCTGGTAGAGACGGTGAAGAGCATTTCTACACGCTCGAGCATGGCCGACATGGATGGCCCTGTGCGGAAAAGACGCAAGGTCTCACTAGCTTGCGCAACTTGTCGTGAGAGGAAGATTAGGTGCAGTGGCGAGAAGCCCGTCTGTGCCTCCTGTCATCGGCGGTCTGAAGAGTGCAGCTATGCCGTGCGACTTGAATCCATACCGGACATGACGGAGTGAGACAGATATCTTGCATATCGGTTTTCAAATATCACGGTTGGACTGACTCTTCTGTAGGTCGATCCAATCCGTGCTTGATAGATTGCAACGCCTTGAGAGTCAGAATCAAGCTCTAGTTCGGGGACAAAGTATCAGCAATGCTGGCTCTGATCTCCAGACGCCTGTCCGAGAGTCAGAGGATCATGCCCTATCATCCATCAATGTACAGCAACCCTCGGAAAATTTAGTCCGTCCATCGCCAACACGGGAAGAAAAGCGGAAACGTGGGATGACCCCAAGAACGCAGCCTTCCGATACCCGGCATCTACGACGTCTGTCCTCCAATATTTCCCATATAACACTGATCGATGGGGCTACAGAAGTCTCACGGAAATCAGAAGAATATGATACATCACAGGAGTTGGATCAAGTTCCGTCTAACGAAGCGGACGCAATGGGAGCCTCTTCCGTGTGCGATGAGAGCAGTCCACTCGAAAGTACACAGTACTACGGCGGCTCATCCGGCATCGCTTTCATGCGGGTAATTCGCCAGGTGCTGGGGGACAAGGGGCAAGAAGAAGCTGTTATGACAAACACGCCGTCCTCTACAGATGGTACGAATCTAGGCGGGTTCAAACAAACTGTGGGGTCAGAGCTGTTGAAGCTGCTTCCGAAATTTGAAGGCCCAAGATTCCGCCCAGATTTATTTGCGCTTCCAACGAGAACCCTTTCAGACGCTCTACTAGAGAACTACTGGAACAGAGTTCACCCGCTTTGCCCATTGCTACACAGACCAACATTTGAAGCAGCGTATGCCACGCTCTGGAATCCTGCTGGCGAGGAGCCTCAATTTGCCCAAGAATCAGATGCTGGACTTGGAAACATCATTGATGCAGGCCCATCGCACCAAACTTTCTACTGCGCCCTCAACATGATGCTTGCACTCGGGACCCAGTTCTTGAATGTCTCGGTTTCCGAGCGGAATAAAATTACTGCGATGTTTGAGCAACGCTCAAAGAGTCTTCTTGCTGTGGACATGATGGATCGAGGTAGCATTGCCATCGTTCAGACACTCTTGCTTAACGGGCAATATTTGCAAAGCACATTCTGCCCCCAGAGATGTTGGAATTCCATTGGAGTCGCTTGTAGGATCGCACAAGGCCTCGGCCTCCATGTGGACCAGTCTCCGGCCCAGAAAACCTCGCTAGAGCAGGAGATGAGGAGGCGTGTCTGGTACGCCTGTATGATGCTAGATGTGTAAGAGCCTTTCTTGTTGGCCAAGCACAATCGTTGCGCCGTCAGTATCATCAAATACACTAGAAATACACTAACACTAGTTTTAATGCAGGTCTGGGAGTATGGCAATGGGACGCCCGTTAATGATTTTACATAAATTTTCCACTTTGCCACCATCACCACTGGATGACGATAAACCCCAATCTATGCAGTCTCTTGGCCTCCCTGCTATTGGATCTTTCTTGGAAGGGATCAAACTTTCTGATACGCTCGGTACCATTCTGACCACGATTTATGACCAGAATATCTCCAACTCAAACATGAGTGCGGGCAATCAAAAGCACATACAAACGCCAACAGAGATCGACACTGTACTAGAGTTAGACAAGAAGTTGACTAAATTCCAGAATGAGCTCCCAATTGAGCTTCGCTGGGCTTCAGAGGGAGAAAAGCTTCGTCAGTCTCTAGGACCCAGTGTAGGAAACTTGGATATGCAGTCCAACGCTCTCCATGCAAGGTGAGATTTATACTCGCTCAATTCACTTGTATAGAACTCACAGAACAGATTTCTGCAATCTCGGATCCTCCTCTTCCGCACAACTTTCATCCAGCTTTGCCAGGATGCGGTGTCAAAACCAAATGAGGAGTCACCCAATGCATTTACGGATTCTGAATTTGGTGTTGACACCTTTTTCGTGACTCGTGGCGCTGCCTCATGTGTTGCTTCAGCGAGGGAGCTCCTTAAGCTGATTCACCGTACTTCCCTGAGCCCGAGCAGTGACGCATGGTGGTACAACGTGTATCGTTAGTTGGCTTCTATTCCACGTACATTAGTGCTTTTGCTAATTATTTGTTCTGGAAACAGATGCGCACACAGCAGGAATGGTTGTGAAACTGGCACAGCTTTGCCATCCTCTAAAGCAAATCATAACTGCCTCAAGCCTTGAAGAAAGTTGGGAACTATGCCGCGAGACCTTGTCAAAAATGAATGTGTATGGGCAGGTACCCCGGCGGTGCCTGGAAAGCCTCGAGGCTATGCAGCAAAAGATCTCACGTTTAGAACAGTGTATGCCTAATATATCCGTTTCCGACCCTACTTGCTAATTTTTTCTCCAGTAAACTCGAAACAGAATTTCCAGGCCGCACCACAAAGCATCACGGAATCAACCGATTTTGGACAGCAAACGTTTCAGGAAGCAAATTCCTCGGGACAAATTCAAATGTCTCAAGTACAGGGCATTGCTCCACCACAAGTTTCTGAGCACTTTATTGATATCGATGGTTTGATGGGCAGTGGGGTGCCGCTGGGCAGGATTCCTAACAGAATTGAAAGCGAAGACAGGAATTTCCCCAATTGGTCGAAGGAGTTCACGGATTTGTGGAGTTTTCCAGGCGGTGAATTCGGGTTTGATGACTTGGCGTTTATGCAGCAGTTATAGTCACTAAGAATGTCATGTTCAAGGCTTTCTAAGGGTCATGGCGTCGGGAGATGGAATGGGCAAGGATAGGAAAATAACGGCAGAAAGGAGAATATTTAGCTAATTGAGTATTCGGTTATAAGTCCATTCTTTTACTATTCCTCCACTAAGTCCTTCCTACAAAGAGTGCGAGGAACGCAAATACGGTTCCTAGGATACTACAAACGATTGTGACCTTGTCAGTGGAGCTTAGTCCACCACCTTGCCCATCCTAAAGCCGCACCTCCTGTCGCTGACACTGTAAGCGTCGAATGTATAGTGATAGGCAGAATTGTAGATACTGCTGCTCCCCTGGATTCGGGAGGTTTGTGTCGCTGTTTTTACTGGTTCGGAACACCAAATTAAGCGAGAACCATCACGTGCACTACGTAGTCTCCATCGGCATTCCCCTTTGCCTCAACTCCGACCCGCCCCAGGACCATTCATGTGGCAAATTGGCAATTTTCAAAGCACGCCATGGTGTCACAAGCATGAAATGCGGGAGGGGGAAGCCGCCAAGCTAGAGGACTAGGGGACTACGAAGTACACGTATTACTAACCGCTAGCCTGCCTATCCGTTCAGCTGCGACAGCGCCCAAGTTTCTGTAATGGAAAATACCGCAAGGTTATGGCCAATCAAAAGGTCTTTCCAAATCAAAAAATTTGACAATATGATTTGCTGATCAACTTCGCTTAAAAGCGTACGGTCTAACGTGGGCGATCGCTCAGGTGGTGACGTCAAAAAGGGGTAGTTCAGGTAGCTAAGGTAGTTAGCCCTCAAACTTGTATTACAAACGTAGTCTTTGCTACACCACCACCACCCATTCGACACCTGTTGTAGACACTTATTCACGCCCAGTCCTGGCCCTCTTCGTCGTTCCTTCATTATGTCGATGCTCTGCCTTTATAAAGTGCGCCCTAGCGTGTACATCAAATTCGCATGCACCCCCCTCCTTCTGTTGCTTTGGATAGCGCGCGTGCAGTGGGGCAACCCGTTCAACACTCTAGCTATCCACCTTCACAATAGCCCTCCAACCGAGGTCTCCGGCAATAACAATCCGCCGGCTGACGTCTTCGACGATCCCCCACTTGACTCCGAAGCTGTCAGGTCTTTGTGTACAAAGACAGAATGGAATCCACATCTTGTCTTCACCTGCGCCAATAATGGCGGTGGCATAGGCAACGTGCGGAACTCGATTTTAGTATGTGTCAGACATAGCATTGCAGCGGGTGCCGGTCTCGTAATGCCTCAGCTTCTCCTCCGCAAACCCGATGACATAACGGACATTTGGACCAAAGACCGAATTCCCTTTTCCTACATGTTCGACGAGCAACATTTTGCGGATTCTTTGAGGATCTCGTGTCCAGGATTGATATTATATCGTTCTGAAGATGAGATAGGAAAGTTAGCAAACGCGACTAGGCATGACCTGCATGTCGAAGACATCGCGTCGAAACCGTTTTTCTTCGCAAGAGCCATGTTGGTTGACAGGCCCGAACTATGGCCGCAGGACTTCTCCAACTGGCTTCAAAAAGAGAAACTCACCTCCACCGCCGAGAAACCGCTCATTGTCGATCTCGTCCGCTCTTATCTCAGCTACCCGGTCTATTCTGACGGCAAAGAGTTTGCGGAGTCCTTCGGGGGCATCCTCAAATTTCGTTCCGACGTCCGCATCCTAGCTACGAAAGTGCTCGTCTCACTCTTGAAAACCTCTGGCACCCCACTGAATATCTCGGCCCGTTTCCAAGAGAATGCTTTCCTCGGTGCCCATCTCAGGACGGAAGCCGATGCTAAGAAATCTTGGGGATACAGTTACGGCACACAGTTAGATTCTTATGTCAGACAAGCCCTTTCAACCGACCTTTCACTTATTTACCTCACTTCTGGGGACGTGTCGGAAGCCACGAAATTTACCAACGATGTGCAGCCCCACAATCTTACAGTTGTGACCAAACACGACTTATTAAGTGGGGGAGATAAAGAGGAATTGCTAGCTTTAACCTGGGATCAGCAAGCACTGGTGGATTACCTCGTGTTGTTGCAATCGTCGAGCTTTGCTGGCTCAGGCACTTCGAGTTTTAGTTGGAACATTGGCCTGTGGAGACATATCTTTGCGCGGCAGAGGGAACATTTGAACGGGCCACAGCCATTGAGTGATGAATTGAGTCAAGTTTATGGACTGTATCCAAGACAGTATCCCCAATATGATACTGGTATATGGCCTTAAAGGTTGTTAACAATAGATCGCGGGCTCAATGCTTTGAACATAGACGTGCAGCTTTTGTTTGCCTCTATTAGAATAGTATAAAGAGAAGTTTCCCATATCTGTCATTGGTAGTAGACTTATCAGCATTCCGCCTAGTAGTATAAACTATGGTTGCTTGAAGCTTATAGATCAGGTATTTATTGACATGAAGAACCGAATCAGAAAATGTTATTTTGGACGGACGGATTTGTGACAATTCAATGGAGCTCTGGAAGAGGTGGAAACTCAACTTGAAAAACCAGCTCCTCTCGTACTCACTGAGACCAAAACTCATAGAAACCGCATCAACTAACTGGTCCAAACAGTCCATCCTCGCCAAAATTGATGACTGAGCCCCGATTTTAAAGAGCCGCCTTATATTGTAGACCAGGCCGTATAATTTGATCTGATCTTTCCACAACGAGGAAAGCCGCACTTATAGTCTCCCCAAAGACTCTTGGCATCCAGGCTCGGAGTTGGAACACCAGGTCGTGGACCGCGTCATCAGCTCCCATCCTTCTAAAGGAGACGCTACCCCCTCTTCCAAAAACAAATGGGTCTAGTTTATCTTCTCCGAAACATCCGTCACCGCCCTACAATCTCGTGCTACCTCATGACAGATCTCTCTTTCTTGGAGCGGCGTTCTTCATACGCGCTTTCAATATATTTATTCTTAGCGTCCATCTACTTGGCCATAGCTCCAGGATTGTGACGCCCCGAAAACTAATAAAACTGGATAGTGGACGTCTATAGAAAAGCTAGGCAATAGATTTGTTCTGGCCGATTTTACATCCCTCCGTCCACTCCCCCTCTCCGCTCAGGGACGAATTAAGCGAAAATTCCCTGCAAAACTATTTCATCCCCGATATTAACCTCCTACGCCTCCCCGCACTACACACAGCGGAAGGTCGCATTCCGAAGTCCTTACAAGGTAGTTTATTGGCTTAGATATATTATTCTTTTGGTGTGTTGTATGACTCGTTGCTTTCGGAAATTGTATTCTCTTGTTTCTCTTCTAGTCTTTCATTCTTCTGTACAGTACACTTCCGCTCAGCACATAAAGTGTTTTCATCATGTACATATCTCTTACTATCTTAATTTTCGCAGTAATTGCAAGCAGTTATCCAGCAGAGCACGCAAAACAAATCAAAAATGGCATAGGACTCACCCCCGCAATGGGTTTCAACAACTGGAATTCCGGGCTTCGTGAGTTTGTCCAGTTCCACCTGCACCAACTGTTCAATCCGCTAACTAAACTTCCACAGCATCATCAGCGCAAACAGCTATAGCAGCAGCTAACGCCTTCGTGAGCCTTGGACTCAAAGCAGCTGGCTATGAATACATTAACATCGACGATACCTGGTCAAGCAAGAGCAGGGGATCCGACGGCACACTCATACCTGATCCCAAGAAATGGCCAAACGGAATTGCTGCCGTGGCGACAGAAATCCATAACATGAGTCTGAAAATGGGTTTGTTCTTTAGTCATGCCGCACTATACTCGTGGGCTTACTGAAGCTTGATGTAGGACTTTACGGTGATTCGGGAACCAGCACCTGCTCTGGATATCCCGGCTCGCAAGGCTATGAGACGCAAGATGCAAAGACGTTGGCGGGCTGGGGTATAGATTTCTGGAAATACGACAACGTGCATACTCTATTTTCTCTTTCGCTGCCCTTTCCTTATTATGCTGGGCATACTAATTTTCAGCAGTGCAACACCCCTTCAAGTGGCACCTCCCAGACCCGCTACACAACAATGAGCAACGCGCTCAACGCCTCAGGCCGCGACATCTACTACGCAATGTGCAACTGGGGCGCGGACTCCGTCTGGACCTGGGGTCTGAAAACTGCCAACTCCTGGCGTGTCTCCTCCGACGTGACAGACAAATGGTCCTCAATCGTCAGCATCGCCTCAAACGCACAAGCATACGCCTCATATGCTGGCCCCGGAGGTTTTAATGATTTTGATATGTTGGAGGTGGGGAATGGGGGCCTGACAGCGGCGGAAGAGAGGGCACATTTTGGGATTTGGGCAATTGCTAAGAGCCCGTTGTTGATTGGGACAGATTTGACTAAGATTGGGAAAGCGAGTTTGGCTGTTTTGTTGAATAGTGTTAGTTCTCCTGAAACTTCTCTGCTAAACTTCATGAGCAGAGAAGATAGTGAGGTACAGAAATTAACTAAGAAATAGGATGTCATATCAATTAACCAAGACTCCCTCGGGATCCCCGCTACTTACTTCACGCCGCCCGGTAAATCTGCGCCTATCTCGAACCAGCTGTATCCATACTGGTCCGGCAAAATCAGCACAGGATACGTGATCGGTCTCGTTGCCTCGAATGGTGCAGCCACGCTCTCGGTCAACTTTTCCGACGTCCCCGGCCTCGGAGCGGGTCCATATTCTTGGAAAGAATGCTATACCAATGCCACAGGAACAGGAACTTCTGTTTCGGCAACACTGGCTGCGCATGATATGGCAATTTTCAAGGTTACTAAGAGCTGAAGCTTCAGGTTCATGACCACGAAAACGTCGAGTGCGACTGTACCGAGTGCTTAAGAGACGCTTCTCGACTCTAGCGGGCCTGCACAAGGTTATCCAAATATGCAGGTTGAGCAGTAACCTTCGAAAATATCTGAAGGCTTTGCCTTGCATTGTATGTTATAAAATCCAAATTCCGATCGATGACTGAATATATTCTAATTGCTATTCTAATTCATAATCGCTTTTTAACCTGCTCGTGACTCTGGCTTATATTTAAATAATATTATATAAAAAAGTACGCTAATAGTTACATGATATAGTAACAAACTAGTGACACTACTTAATCTCATAGTATCTTGTCTTATGTAATATATTCAATTTATTTCTATTTATACACCCAGAATGCAACGGCCTGCGCGGAAGCAATGATAGCTGCAAGGGCAGACATAACGCCAATTCCCAAATCAACGCTGTTGGTCGAAATTCCAAGAAAGCACATCAACTTTGCTGATTTTAAAGAACGCTGGCGTAAGTTAAGAGTATCTTTTATTGTTTTTTCCAGCGTGAAAGCTATTGTACTGACCGAAACTCTAGTTCATGGCTCATTCAAAGTGAGGACTCGAATTCTAGTTCCGATACCTGCTCTGTCGATTCCCTAGAAGGTGATTTAACGGAACATGATTCTGAAGCGGGGAAGTTGCCGTGGTGCGGAAAGAAGATTGAAACTCGCATCATACATTGGGAGCGACGAGTGGTCCTCAAAGACATCATGGAACTGGCCCAGCACTTCGTTAAAGCCAGAAACATTCATTTGCCACGTGCATTCAAAATCTGGTTCCGAATGCCTGGGACGCAAATCTGCCATTCGTATTTATGTACTGGACTTATTCTTCTAACGGGTGCCTATCTGATCTGAATATCTAATGATGTACCAGCGTATGGCAGGTGCTGGGAAGTACGATGCACCATAAGCTTAGACACCAAGAAGGAAACAATGATTTACTTCGTCGCTAGCGCGAACCCCTCAAAGAAATCTCCGATAGCTGCGAAATCATCAAGTGTTGTGATGAGAGAGACATCTGGATGGAACCGCACCGTCAATAGGTACTCATCAAGAGGCAGTGCATGAGACTCACAATGATCCGGGCGCACAATCACAATAGCACCTTCCTCGACACTGACACCATATTTTTCATAAGCATGGCCGTGACCTGAATTATACGAGTTGTCATCGATAAAAGTTTTCAGCAAGTCTAGAGTAATTTCCGTCAGTGCGAGAAGGGTATAGGAGTCTTGAACGCATTAGTACCTCGCATCCGCCATTTCCCATTCACGGGCGAGAAATATGATGGAATTTGGTCTTGTTCTATTTGTGTTCTGTCTCCCGAAAGCACGAGGAGAGGCTCAATGAAGCTATCTACATCTTCATTTGGCATGGCGAAGCGCTGCGCTGGCCCGTTCTCTGAAGAGAGATAGGTCGCAAGCTAACAGAATGCCGTTAGTGAATGTTTGGTTTGAAAAAGAAAAATTGGCTTGCCTTGTTCAAGCGTTCGCTGCTTCTGGGAGTACGAATGTCTCCAGCGAAGACTACAATACGCCATCGACCGTCGGCAGGCAAGGCTCGGACGAGTTGCATAGCCTTCGCATCGCAGAAACGAACGACTTGAGCGCTGGGGAACCGCATCCCGACCGTCAAACCAGTAGCCACTTCTTGTTGACTCCTATTGGACGAGGTGATTATAGAGTCGTTGTATTTTGCAGTCAAGCCAGCAGTGTATCTTCCAGCCTTGATAAACTGCTCAGGGAAATCCTCTGCTGTTTTACCGTTTGAACTTGAAGAAAACAGTTTCGACCACTGGCGATCGAAGTCGATGAGCTCAGCTGCTACCTTCTGGCGCTCGGAGTTGTATGTCTCAAGAAGCTCGGTGTGAGCTCGTCCTTTCAGTACAGCGGCGAGCTTCCATCCGATGTTGTAGCCATCTTGCAAACTTACATTCATCCCTTGTCCGGCTTTTGGAGAGTGGGTATGGCATGCATCTCCTGCGAGGAAAACGCGATGATCTCTATGGAAATGGTCGACGAGGCGTTGACCTATTGAGTATGCTGACCACCAGAATGTTTCTGCAATTTCTAGTGTGAAAGGAGCGAATATGGATTTGGCTGCCTTGTGGAGTTCTGAGAGCTTGACTGACTTGGCTTCGGTGCCGTGTGGAAGTTCGATGTAGAATCGAACCAACGAGTCACCTTCACGTGGGATTATCTATATGAATGTCAGCATTTAGCAGTAAACTCAGTAGTCAGTTTCAGAGATATCCGCTTCACAAAATCATGGATTCTTGACAAGTGTTGCATGATGCATTGATACCGAATATCACCGTCGTCCAAGACAAAGCAAACAGAATTAATAGTTTTATGCCACTTACTAGTAGATTTCCTGAATTTGAATGGATTGTAGCCTGTTATATGTAAGAGGGGTAATTAAAAGGGGGAATTTTGCTCCACGTACCTTCTTTCTAATGTCGGGGAAATTTGTCCTTGGATAAATATCCATAACACCCCAGACGGAATCAGTGCTGTCACCGATCATCTTATACCCGAGAGACTTGCGCACATTGCTATGCGCACCATCAGAGCCCTGGTAGTCGTTAGCTGTTTCTAGACGATTTTTGAAGATTCTGTGATCCATACCAGTGCGTATTTAGCCTTGATTATCTCTTCTACTCCATCCTTCTCGGTGGTTACCGCCACAGGATAGACATCATCATTTTTTGTGCTGCCATTAGACGCATGAGTAGTTCCGTTTGTATGATCTGATGGCGTGCTTTCAACATGAACACTCTTGACTGTGTAGCCATAATCCACTGACAGTCCATTGCTCCTCATATCATTCAGTAGAAAGCCATTGATATGAGCTTGGTTGAGGATAAGATGCGGCTGATGCGAGAGCCCGGGTTGTGTATCCGCTGTACGTCTAGTACGAACGAGCTCGCCGGTAGCATCTGCTGACCAAAACGCTACTTCGAGAACGTGATATGCTGAGCTGAGCAGCTTTTCAGAGAGCCCAAAGCTTTCGAATACTTCAACAGTTCTACATTGCACGCCATCGGCCTGGCCCATTCGCATTGGGCCGTTGCTTTTCTCGAGGATCTTACAACTAATGCCTTGACGAGCGAGCCATGTTGCTGCACATATGCCGGCTGAGCCACTTCCGCAGATTAGAACATCTACGTATTGGAACATCATGTGATGCGTAGAGCAAATGAGGCTTTTGAGGCCTGTTCGGCAGGATTGCGTTTGGATGAGGAAGTGGGGACAGCAGGCGCTAGTGAGACAAGTTTCCGTCCTTTATTATTGAAAAGATCAAAAGAGCAATATAAAGAGCAATGAGATATATTTCTGCGGAATTTGAAGTCAACATAAGATAGATTTAATATTCTGCAAGGCACGCAAGTACCGTATTCCGAGTAGCTGGTAAGGCGCCCATTTTTCTCCCCCGTTCCGAAGCGCGGGGTCTAAAATAGCCTCAATTGGTCGCCACCGAACTAGCAACGGGTTAGTTGCCAATCATCTTGCTTTCCGAACCGGTCGGCATTTCTAGCGGCAGAATTCTTCGGAGCCAACCTTGGAATTGATCTGTACCTCGGGGTGAGCCTCGGAGGGCTTCCGACGACGTTGCAATTCCTATTAAGTAGAGTTGATATTTAATAATAACTTTTCTTGGCCCGTCAGAAGCTATCCGAAATAAAAATAAAATTCATTGAGAAAGAGAACCACGCATGTCTATTAGATCAAGTATAAAAAGTTTTGTGTGGTGATAGCAATCCGCAAGGAAGGGACATGAGACTAAAGGGCAGTCTGAGTCAGTTCCCATCAAGACGGAACCAATGCAAGTGCAAGAGATAAAGCCAGAGGTTCCTACAGCTGCATCTGTAGCCCAGGCCAGCATGAATGAATAATTTGTTCCAGCGTTCTGCAGTCCGTCAACAGACCACATCTATCCCCCAAGAACCACTCCAAATGATCGGGACACTGCATTTCAACACAAACCCTTACGGTTTCTGTACGACAGCAAAATCATATCTTCCCCCAAAATCTCACCAATTTTCCGTATCGTCTCGGAGTCAATGTCACTAGTCGCCTCATCCTTCAGCACCAACTTGCTCTTTCTCAACAATGTCCTCGCGACCCAATTGGAGTTAACCTTTTCAAAGCAGATAAGGAAGCAGTTCGGCACTTTTCGGCATCTAAACCGTTACATTCGCTGAGTAATGTACATTGAAACATCAGAGCACGGCCTCGATTTGATAGCTTCCCATCTTCCATGGTGGCACCCTATTGAGGAACATTGTGTCAATCTCCCCAAATGTTCTCCCCTTCAACTCTGGAATATAAAAGAACGACGCCAGAGTTGCAATAGCCCCTAGTCCACTAAAAATGAACCCTACCTTCCCCCTCAGATTTCCCTCATCCGGATTGACCATGTAAGGAATTGCGAAACTCATAACGATAGCGAATAATGCTTGGACTGCCGTTGCTAAAGCGGTTGTTCTAGCCTTCAATTGAACAGATGATGTCTCACCGAGGAGAACAAATGCCATAGCTCCAATTGTTAGAAAGTAAATAAAGGCGTAGAGCACTGTCGCGGACGCTTGAACCCACTTTGCGGCTGAGGATGGGACGACGTCCATGATACCAATCAAAAGTAGAAGCGCCGTTAGGGTAATCATACCCAAGTTAAAGACCTTCCGGCGGCCAAAAGAATTAACAAGGAACCAAGAGCAAAAGTTTCCAAGAACGCCGCATGCGGTGACACCAACACCGAGGTCGAAAGAATACGAGGCGTCTAAACAGGCAAGCTGGAAGAAATAGGTCGAGTAGCCCAAGACGAAGATGATGCCGACAAAATGCTGGCAGGCAAGAACGCCGGTAGATATGCCAGTTCGTAGAAGGTTAGTACCGCGGAAACATTCCATAAAAGATGGAACGACTTTAGTTGACTCTTCGCGAACAGTGATTTCGATATCGGTAAGCTTGGCAGATATGTCCGTGTCGGCGTCCTTGCCAAATAGTCTTTCAAGAGACTTTCGTGCTTGTTCCGGTTTTCCTGCCCGGACCAGATACCACGGGGACTCGGGGGAAAACGGAAGTCCCACGGCGAGGAAGAGCGCAAAAAGGAATTGGATCGCGAAAGGGCCTCTATACGCCCACCTATCCGTTCTTTCACCGAAGCCTTTAATGACGGAGTTGGAAATAAGCTGGCCAATGGCGATACCAAGATTGACACCGGCTGTTGAAATTCCACGAAAAACGACGGGCGTGATCTCTGAGCACATTAAGGGACCGAAGGTTAGGTAGAAACCCAATCCGAATCCCAATAATAGCTTGCTCATAAGAAATCCTGTATTTGATGTCGTAGCGACCTCTCCAACTATGCCAGCCGTGCAGATGAGAATACCAGCAGCTAAGCTAGGTTTTCGGCCCGCTCTGTCGGCAACCCAGCTACAGCAGAAGCCTCCGAGGAATTGACCGACTCCGCTAATGACGTTGAATGCAGTTTGACATCTTGCAGGGAGGACTGCTTGACCGTCCAAGATGTATCTGTACGTCTATTAGCTGGGATCTTTAGTCGTTTGTTCTAGGCACTAAGCCGTACGTACCCAAAATCTTCTCGAAATGCAGCCACACCGATCATGGCTCCATTGACTTGTCCATCAAATCCCCTATTGAAATTGTGAACTTAGATCTTGAGGCATAGAAGATGAACACATACCATCCGACTGCACACATGGCCCAGAAGAATGACCAACCAATGATAGCCTTGTGATGCTTCCAGACATGTCCCAATGTGAGCTGGTGTTCGGTGTCAATGTTGGCCGTAGCTAGGCCGAATTTGTGGTTGTGGTCGGTATTAGAAGCCGAATTCACATTCTCAACAATCTCCATGTTGGGAGAATCTGGTGATTTCTCCATGTTCTCGGGGCTGAGTCTTCGTGTCGATTGCAAAGAGGTGAAGATTTGTAGAGGAGAGTAATAGGTTCTTGCGAGGATAATGGTAGCAAAAGAGATATTCAAGAGGGATCATCACCGACTGTTATAGTTTTTGGTTGGCTGGCGTATTTCAGTATATGCTGTACCCCAGAAGGCCTGTGAGTGGGGAATCTGGGGTGCTTTGACGATCTCCGCGATACTCCGAGCCTCCAGCTTCCCCACATTTTTCCTCCCCGATCTCCGCAAGCCTCTTTCCGCGCGACTCGGATAGGACACGACATGAGTGCTCCATACATGTTCCACTGCTTTAAACTCGACCAATTCAGGTATAGTATTTCCCCGCATCAATCTGCTTTTGAGAATTAAGTAGGGAAGTGGGCATGAATCGGGAATTAGGATGGAGAAGTCGCAACTTAGGGGAGACGTAGCTCGGCTAGCAACCATTTTACGAAGTAGTTTTGAGAAGTACTTACCTAGAGAGACACACGCGGTTGGCTTAGTCAGAAAGCCTTGATGCTAACACAATTGTCGTAGTACTAAGCCACTTCGAGCTAGAATGCCCTGTTATAATTCATTTCGAAGGCGACGACTTATCATCTATGAACCATAACTAGGTTTATGAGTCGACCTGGGCGTTCTAGGGACAGTTTTAAGTAAAGGCGGCGTTCTAGGGATTAAGGGGCGTCCTAGGGGATCGCGGACATTCTAGGGATCAGGGGGCGTTCTAGGGGATCGTTTGGGCGTCCTAGGGGATCGCGGGCCTTCTAAGGGATCGTTTGGACGTTCTAGGGACCAGGGAGCCTTCTAGTCTTACGTATATACGTGCGCGCGCGATATTAGGGGTAGGGGGGATGCGCTAAGAGAGAGAGAGAGAGACTAATTCACGTGACCCTTAGAATTTGAGGATATACTCTAAGGTAAAGTACTAGCCAGTAGCTTTAGACCGTGCACTTACACGTGCGTGCGTGCGCCCGCTAAGGGGTTAAACGTAGCCGATAAAGAAAGCCGAACTTCACGATAAAAATCATAAAATTAGTCGCCTTAAGAAAGGGGGTTAGGGGGAACGCTAAGGAATACCACAAATCCTCTAGTTATCGAGGAATTCCTTAATAACTATAAGATATACCAAAGAGAGTTAACATGGCGTTTGCACCGGACTAGCCGTATCTGGTGGAGGAATCCTGGTTTGGGAAAGGTTTCGTGGCGTTAACAGGGATCGGGATCGCTTTTCTCCTTTTGTCTCCAGTCCTATCGAGATAGCGGGTCTTTTAGTCTTCCTCCCCTCATATTTCGCCTTGCTTTCAAACCCCCGCAGTTCTGCTAGTATGTAGCAGTCACTGCAACTCTTTCGTCTGTCTAGTACGTTTGAATACATTGTCTGATCTACTTCTGTGCTTTGAGTCTGCGGATTTACAGACTACTTCTTTCTTCGATTAACTTCCTCTAATTTAAAGAGTCAAGAGAGTCGAGCTCTCTTTTAAGACGATTTTATAAGAGCTATGCGAACTTTCCTTTAGTCTCTATTGCTAATACATTATCTTCTGCATTGTTCAAGTCCTCGTTGACCCTCTACGAAGCATTCTTGAACGACCGTTCTTGGCTGCTCGCTCAACATTTCAGCGAAATAACTCATATAAAATGTACCATCAACCTTGGTCATGGTTACAATGCTACGCTTTTGATGTCATAGGGGCCATCACCTTCAAGAAAAATTTTGGCATCCTTGACGTGGGTGAAGACAAAGCTGTCATCTTCAACGCCATCGACCAGCGAGGCATTTACAGTACCAGGGTTGGAATATTCTCATCCCTGCACTCTTGCCTCTATCAATTTCTCTCAAAGATGGGCGGGCCAGTATATTTAACAGAGGTATGTAGAGGAAAACATTACAGTATAGAAAAAACGAGCGTTGTTTTCAATTTTTCTTTAAATATGAAATAGTTGGCCGCAACTGCCAATTACTCCTATTATATTCCTACTAGCTTCACTCCGCTGCAATATTACTCCTTCTACTCGCATTGAAATGATGACGATCTGTATATTTCATCACGGCGTCCTAAGAGGGTAAGTGTTAGATAACTAGCTTTATCGCTTTTAGACCCTTCTACCTCTCTCTCCGCATCGCAGACACTGATATCTATAACTCTCGTGCGAGCTATTGCATCGCTCACAACAGTCTATGCAATGTGTAGCGGACATGAGTTTTGAGTGTTCTCCGGAGTCAGAACACTGATTGGTCAAAGAGAGCCAATCATATGCAGCCAGGGCGTTCCAGGCGTTGGGCATGCATGCACAGCCTCCGCCTCATTTTTCAACTTCTGTCGTTGCAGATGAGCTTCACACATCGCTACACTGACGTTCCATCTGCTCTTCTTTGGCACCTTACGTCCTAAAACTCTTCTGCATATGACAGATCGACGTGTTGAGCCATGCTCGCTGCATCCTTCGCCAGTTCGTCGAGGCTGAAGCCGGAGATACGACTAGCGCAAGCAGTCTCCGAGTTCGAGGCTGCTCTCTCTGGCGAGCAGAAGGCCGAATTTCGAACCTGTAGGTCGCAAGCGCAGAAGTCAGCTCCAGGTATCAGCGATGTCATGCGACTCACAGCTGAGATTGATCGGTCCGCGAGCCGGAAGGGAAGACGTTGCTTCGGTCCCCGCTTGACAAATGTGCTGCAAGCTGTGCAGCAGTTTGCGTCCATCGGCGACATAATTATTGGTGGTTCTCAAAACTTGATCGCATGTGGTGTGTGGTCTCTGGTACGGATGACGTTGCTTGTAAGTGCCAAGTGCTTCTGCTTTTGTGCCCGGCTTTCTTACCTGATTTGTTGTCATAGACAATTTCTCAATCTGGATCCTACCTTGAAAAGCTCTCGACGCTTTTCATGACCGTCGGACGCTCAGCACCACGCTACCAGGCAATGGCGCTACTTTTTTCTCGCTCGAAGAAACTTCAAGGCTATCTTTACGAGTACTTCATTGCTGTTGTCCGCCTTTGTCAGGAAACAACGAATCACTCGAAGAAGTCAGCTCTTGCTCAAATATCATCCAATCTCGTTGACTCAGAGCTCAAGAAGATACAATCAGAGCTTGAGTTATGGGCAAATTCGATCAAGGAGGAAGTTACTCTACTGAGCAGCCACACCATCGAAGAAGAAGCGAAAGAGAGCTCGATATTCAGAGGACTTATATTGAAATCTGTTGAGTCTGATTCGTATCGCCTGAAGATGGAGGCTAAGCTACGATTGCTTGATGCCTGTTCTACTCACGACTACGTGACTACCTGGAAACAAGCACGCAAGAAAGGCAGTCCAATATGGTTTACGCAAAATGACCAGTATCAACAATGGAGAGAGTCCAGAACCTCTGGAACTTTATACTTAATCGGGAAGTTGGGCTCCGGAAAATCAGTATTGATGGCCAGCATGATTGACGACCTGAGTTTGGCTGCAACAAGAGATGTTACAGCGTACTTCTTCTGTCGCCATGACATCGCTGATTCTTTGAAAGCGAGAACAATCTTAGGTTGCCTGGCTAGACAATTACTCCAAGGGCTTGAGTCAGTTGGAGAGTACGGCTCTTCAGATCTAGACACTGATGCGCTTTATGGGGAGCTTCTAAGAATCCTCCCAAGGAATTTCCGGGCCTATCGCATTGTCTTAGATGGGCTGGATGAGTGCGACGAGAGTGAAAGACAGGAATTGATTCGCGTGCTGAAGAAGCTTCAGGGAATCTTTAACGTTCTAGTTTGCATATCAGTTCGGTCCACAGTCAACACAAAATGGACAATAGGTCCAGATGAGTTCAAGACAGCTCTTTACACAACGACTCCCTACACGACGACTATTTGGATAATAGAAATTCCTGCCAATAATCCAGATATTGGCGAGTTCATTGATGCAGAACTGGAAACACGACTAGAGTCGGGCAGGCTATCTATTGGCGATGCAGCTATTATACTCGAGATACGAGATGCACTTGAAGTTGGTGCCCAGGGAATGTGCGTATATAATATTTCCTTTAACGAGTTTTCTGACCTGGCTAGGTTTCTCTGGGTCGCTCTCCAGATGGACAGCATTTGTGACGAGAAGACGGACTACGCGATCAGGAGTGCCTTGAAAGACCTACCACGCGACTTATCCGAAATCTTCCGTCGAATTCTACAGAAATCAGGACAGACTAATGGGACTCAGTATCAACAGCGGATGTTAAGACATATCACAGCAGCTTGTCGTCCTCTAACTCTGGATGAACTCCGTGGAGCCTTGAGCGTTAATGTTGGCATAACAATCTGGGATCCGGCGAACATAGTGAACAATATCACTGCCGTAATGGCATGTTGTGGCAGTTTAATCACTACAGATGAGGAGGAGCTTACTGTAAGCTTCGCTCATCACAGCGTTGTCCAATTCCTCACAGGTCATATTGGTGATTCACCCGAGTACCAATTCACACTTGATTCTGCAAACACTGAATTGGGCCATATTATTGTTACTTATCTCAACTATGGAATCTTTGATACTCAGGTATCGCGCGTAGTAGTCCCCAGAATTCCAGCCAAAGAGACGCCGTCGAAAATTGTGGATTCAGTCCTCAGCCAATCAAGTGGAGTCAAACAAATTGCTCTAAGTTTGCTCAAATCGCGGAGACAAGCAGGTTATGACATTGGAAAGGTCCTTTTCGATGCCAAAAACAGCCATCAAGAATCATCAACAACTTTCAACTTGCTTCCCTACGCAAAGGAGTATTGGTACAACCACACAGAATATATTTGGGAGAGAAACAACAACGTTATGTTGTCTTTGTGGTGCAAAATATTACAAGGTTCTCAGGTCGTAAGTGATTACTCCTTCGAGTTATGACAGAGGAATGAGAATCTAATCTTCTATAGCAAGTAAGCGCAGATTTAATGAGCCAGATCTGTCGGCGAGTTGAGACATTTGCCTATTACCCGATATATCCCAGAGGTATATTACGATTACGTCGTGTTGTCCGAATTGTTATACTCGCAAAACGCATTAAAGAGCTTGATACTCTCCAGGCTGATGGGATTGGAGGTGTAATTATAGATATAAAGGGGAAAGAACAAGCACGATTCAGCGAGATAGTGAGAGCAGTGTTGATGGAGACCAAAGCCGCGAAAAACCTTGAGAGGTATGTTGAAGCTTTGAAAGTGGTGAAAATGGTAAAAGAGAGCTTTCTCCCTTTTCCCTTTCTCCTTAGCGATTTCGATGATTATTTTATCAGAGTCGAAGAAATTATTCGTGAAGAACAACAGTAGGTTAGACGTAATAGGAGGGAAGCTAGCTATACTATAAATATGCTCAAATCACCTTACCTTAGGCTTAAGAGCTCTCTCTAAGATTATATAATCCTTTCTTTTGGCAACACTATTCCTTTAATGTAGACCCCGGAAATAACTATAGATCTCAATCAACTCTAAGAATACAATTCTCTAGCCTAATAATACATAGCATCTAAGTAATCAAGTAGAGTAAGAAACCACCCCCCAATGGGCTCCTTTTCAGTCTATTTCCACAACTTTTACTACGACTAGAGTTACGGTCGACACTAGGATTTCTTACTCTAGTTTTCCTTCTAAGGAGCAGAGCATTAATTAAATAGTTAGAAGAGAGTGCTAGGGAGAGCCCTTCACGTGACGCTAGGGATTAAAGGCATACTTTTTCGCGAGGAAAGGAGAGTCGTATTTAGACTGTGCGTAGGCATAGACGGGGGCGTAGGGGGCTGAAACCTATCCTATCCGAGAAAGAAGGGCTCACTTCGCGATAAAAAGCTAAAAGTCGGGCTCCCTAATCTTAGAGGACGAGGAGGGGAATAGAAACCGTCTCGCTATTAGCCATCTCCGTATCTTTTATTACTAGTTACTAATAGATAATAAAAGACTATTAAATAAAACCCACCCTTGCACGCGTCAGTTTTGGGCGAAAGTTACGGTTTTGGGATAGTGTAGCGAGCTAGGCAGGAGTTGTCTTAGGTCACTGTTCTTTTATATAGATTAGTAGGGGCTATAAACAGGTTCTCTTAGGGGAAGACCAACTCCGACTACTTGTAAATAGTGTCTTGTTTATAGACTAGTAAGTACAGTCTAATAATATCAAATCTATGCTGGCCTTAAACGCGTAGGATAGCGATCTAGTGCTCGGTATTTCAAGGCCCATATAAGTCAGGGCTCCGATTGGAGCATGTGGAGGCCGAAATGGGATCTCACGTAATGCATCCGCGCTTATCCCAGAATACTAGGCCGTTCCAGAAATAAATTCGGGGAGTGCTTACAGGGGCCTTCGACGCCTAGAACGCTAAAGGAACTTCATTTCTCCTTCCATCTCAAAGTTTGCTTGTGCCACCGGCCTGCAAGCACTGACCAACACCTTGGACTCACCGAACTGGGAGAGAATAGCATGAATTAATTGATGGCCAATATCACGGAGAGCAAGAAGGTGGCGATAAAAAGGACGCGGGCCCACGGTAAGCATTCGAGGAAAGGGTGCGGAACGTGCAAGTGAGCCTCCCGATTCGAACTCCTGGACCCGGAAAAGTTTTGAAGATCGACAAATTAGTTAACCAGGTTACAGAATTCGGAGAGTGAAGTGCGATGAGACGCGGCCAATCTGTCAACGCTGTATGAAATTTGGCGTTAAATGCGATGGCTATCTTCCAGATGGACCAGGTCAACGGCATGAAAATCGTACTCAACCGACCTCTGGTTACTTATCTACACCATTGGACGCGGCAATCGCTCTTCTGGAGCTCCCAAACACTTACTCTTTCGATAGCGAAGATGAATCTCAGTATTTTTCACTGTTCCGGGACAAGACCATTTTCCAAATCATCCCATATTTCGACCAGACACCATTCCGCACCTTGATCCTACAAGCTTGTGACATTCCCTCCATTCGGCATGCAGTCATTGCTATTGGAGCATTGGATAAGACATGCATGACTGTCAACGACCAGCGAGCATTATGCTTCGATCGACACACAATCAACCCTAACTCGCATCACCAGAACGCCATCAAGGAATATACGAAAGCCATTCGAATCATGAAAGAAGAGGTCGCTAGTGGACAACCATCACTGAGAACGACACTCCTAACATGTCTCATGATTGTATGCTTTGAGTACTTCCACGGAAACTACCGACTAGCAGATGCTCAGATCCACAACGGGATTGCTCTGGTTGACAACTGGAGACGTTCATTTCCTTACGCTCATCAACATCCTTTAGGATTCTCCTCACCAGCACCAGATATTGTCGAAGACCAACTGATCCAGGTGTTCGGCCAGCTCGAAGTCCAATCGTTATGCTTCGCCGGCGACCCACGCACTCCAGCTATGCACTGGCAGCTGCGAAATGAGGGCACAGCCATCATCCGCAACATGCCCGAATGCTTCGACAACATCTACGACGCCAAGATCTACCAAGCACTGATCCTCAGGCGGCTTCAGCACTGGCAATTCTGCATCGGCGCAAACTACAGTCCGCCGATCTCCCGCGACATGGACGAAGAGAAGGAAGTATGGGGAGCCACATCATGCGTCGATCACAGCGATCTCCGCCAACTCTCCCCAGAGAGCGGGAGCACGGTCTCTGACCGCGCTGCACAGCACCGCTTCCACCTCGAGGAATTCCACCATTGGAAGTACTGCTTTGATAATTTCCTGCGGAAAAATCCGGAGCAGAAGAATACGCTTGCTACTGCGTTGCTGGAGCTCTGCTTCATGACGACGAATCTACATCTCAGCACTGCGCTGGCAGGTGATGCAACGATATATGATCAATTCACGGAACAATTTATCCAGATCGTTGATCACTGTGAGAAGACGCTTGTTCTGTTGCACAAGAAGTCTGATCAGAAAGTCGTTTTCACATTTGACAGTGGCACGATATTACCACTTTACTTCACAGCCCTCAGTTGTCGTGTTCCGAAGATCAGGAGGAGAGCGATTGGTGTACTTTTGGCTTGGCCGAGGAGAGAAGGCGTCTCTGACAGCTTGTTTGCTGGGCGTTCAGCGGAGTGGATTGTGGGTATAGAGGAAGAGAATATGGAGGATGGATATGTGCCTGGCTGGGCGAGAGTGAAGTATGTGGGCACGAGTTTCAGTCTGCTGAATAGGAGGGCGGAGTTGGTGTGTAACCAGCCGATTTTGACGCCGAACGGGAAGTCGACGAGGGAGAGGAGGCAGATTATTACCTGGTGAGAAGCGGTGATGTTCGATTCGTCGGTTTGGAAGAGGAAGAAGTAGGTCATGTATGAAATCTTGAGGGGGTCTGAAGACAATATCAGTAGAAAATCCGATTGTAATTAAATTATTTAGTGTTTTTTTTGTGTGTGCAAAGCATCGCCAGACAAGATTACAAATTACAATATAAGTATCGAAGTATATTAATTAAACAACAGCCAGTTAAAGGTCCCTTGAAATATGATACAGTCGACTTTGAGTCTTGAGCTTTCATATTCCGAGAAGTCGCGATGTACGAACTCTGTTTGGACATTCTCAACCTGCGTAATTATACGCAGAATAACGGCAGCAGCATTTAGTTTATCCGCAGACCATCGTGAATCATCGCAGCTGAACCCGAGCTGGACACTATCCTGTCTTTGGTAGGTCCTCGCAGACGGAAAATCTGACGGCGCTTTGTGGCGATGATTCTCCGCGTGTGTAATTGGTCCCTTATCGTTGGATCTTTGAGGCCCGGATATTTCCCACTCCGGTGATGCACCGCCTCCGCCTTCAGCGCCGCCGCAGTTTTTGGAGAATGATTTTCTCCAACACCATCCAATGAAACTTTTCGTGTTGTCAGCATTTCGGTTTGGCTCCGAGACATGCCTTTTCTGGATCTCACGCACGTAGTTTGTATCTTCAGCTTCACCAAAATTGTTGCCAAGTATAGAATCTTCATCCTCACCGGCAGTGCTAGTGCGAGAGTATATATGGAGTACTTGAGAAGCATCAAGTACTCCTTTTCATCCACACGCTCATTTCCATTTCTTTAATTTTTCCTTGGTCTGAATTCAATCATGGTTTTCATCTCAGCGATTCGCAATTTCAGCATGCGAACTACTCTTTTCTTCATTATTTCTTTGCTCGTTCTTGATGCATCTGCGGCCTGCAATAACGATAGTTGTCTGAAGGCATTCAGCTCGGATCTCATCCAGGCTTCGTCATTTTGCAGTACTTATACCACGAACATGGCGATCGCTACCCCATCAGCTATCAATTCTGGGTGCAAAGCATCATCCTCAAAGATCCTCAGCGCTTGTACTTGCATCGATACAGCAACCACTACATCGAAGACATCGTCCTCGACCCTCCTGACAGCCAAATCCTCCTCTTCGAGCCATGCGACCAGTTTTTCTACTTCCACCACGACCTCTCGATCGACCTCTGCATCAAACCCTGCAATCATGCCATCCACCGTCACAGTCACCATCATCCAATCCATCACTGCATCCCAAGCACCCACCACAATAACACTACCTAGCCCAACAGCAACAACAACCCTATCCACAAGCTCAACATGCTCGGGTGCCCCGTGCTCATTGTACGAGCTTGCTATTGCGCCATGTGTCCTTTCCTTCATCCAAGAAGATTTCGCGGCTTTCCAACCGAATTGCTTCGGAGCCGGACTCGGGCCAACATATGTCAAGAACTGCATCTGCCCATACATGAGCCAACTTCCTAGCGCTTTGTCTGCAGGGCCATGTGCAGCAGCAGATAATACGGCTGGGTTGGGGTATCAGCAGTCTGAATGTCAGTGCTTGGGAGCCACTATTGGGTAGAGTGCTGTGAGTTTGGAAAGCGTGTAGCGCGAAGGAATAAATGATGGTGTCACTGGAGATAGCAAGGAGTTTGGAATGCGAAAGCATTGTCTTGGCGTATTTTGGTCCTTGTATAATATAATCTTAGACTTTTATTGTTTTATTTTTGTCCAGACTTGAAGATGAACTGTTTTGTCTTCTACGATTGAAGATGACAAGTTGAAGTTACATGCTTACACAATCGTTCGGTGATGTGCGTCGTCCTTCAAGCAAATGGTTTTCCGCAATAGCGTTCTTCTGCCCTCTTTTCCCGCTATCATGCGGGGTTTTCCTCGCCCAAGTCTCGAGGACTTGACGATACCTGCTTGAATTTTAGCCTATACTTTCTCAGCGGTATCGATCTGCATACCTGGGATAACTCCCATCCAATCTTGACTCCACCCCCCTTCCCATTCAATCTGCATCCCAGCAATTCTAACATCTCTCAACCAACCCACGCCTTTGCCACCATCCCTCTACCCCTCATCCCATCTGTTCCATTCACAGTCCCATTAAGCTTGTTCACAACCTCCGCACTCTTGAGCTTCGACACCTGACTCGTGACTCCTCCCACAATCCCAGCGATACAGGCACTAATAACAATAATAAGTGTGAACTGGAGCACGATTTTCCAGTTGCAGTCTCGTTTTCGTGCCATTCACTCGTGATGCTTTTATCGTCCTTTCTTCGACTGCTTTGCTGCGCCAAAGCTTGATTTATTATAATGTATTTGAGTGTGATATGGAGTTGGGGGAATAGTAGCAGGGGTGGATTATATATTATAACCTCGAAGGAGAATTTTCTTTGTGCAACATCCGTTCTCGAGTGAGACGGCAGGAAGCAGCGCCGATCTCACATGCCAGTTCGTAATAATGGGGATTTCCCATTGCATTGAGCGAATAGGGGAGAATTGTGGTGAGATAAATCTGAAAGGGGATTTAAAGGTGGAGATGTGGCGTTTCTGCGGGAGGAAAACTGTTGGAGACAGGCCATGTTTGGCTCAGGTGATGTTTTGCACACGTGAGAAATAGGTAGCGAGATCTAGATTGAGGACTTCTTCGAACTTTGAGATCCTTTTAATATAAATTCTCAACGACTTCTCAACTATGTACGGCTATCAGGGCCGAAGGAAGTGAGGTTTGGAAAGGGGTGCGGGTCACGTGTAGTATCCATCACGTGGCAGCCCCCTTCCATCATCTTTGGAAGGAACGATCAATGTTCTCCCGCATGTGAATCGCATCTAGGTTTGCCCATCGGATTCCAACAAGGCCACCTTAAAAGCGACCAATCACCCAGCCGCCATGTTTCAAAAGCTGCTACAACCAGGGCTGATTGGCGAGCTCTTCGAAAAGGAGGCGGCTAGGTATCTACAGCCTGATCCCCCGGCCCGGTCTCTAACAAGGCTGAGGCACAACACCAATATCTGCACCTCGTTCACGCTGAAGAAACCAACACGCTGCGACCACGTTCCGGGCCTCTCAAAGGTATGAAAAAGAATGGTTTTCCTTTCCGAAGTTCTAGTTCTTCCCTACACCACTCCTCAAACCACAAAAATGCACACCTCAATCTTCCACCTCCCTCTGCATCTAGCACTCCTCTCCAGTACCACAATCCACGCCTTCCCCTTGCCACACACGCCCAACTTCCTCGACGCCAGGTCCTTGCACACTCCACCGCTACCTCCATACCAAAACCAACATCCTCTCATCGCCCCTTATGCACCACCTAAAGACCCCCACATCCGCGGAACAATCCACATGCAATCAGCCCTCTACCCGCATGTTCCGACCGCATTCGCCATCACGCCAATCGGGAAATCCAGCCCCGCAGGGGAATTGAGTGAGCTCGTCGCCTCGCTCGCGGATCAGCTGCTGTATCAGAGGCTGTATGGCATTGAGCTGCGTCCCGATGACCTTGTTGAGGTAGTTTCAATTGGGATACGGGGAGAGGAGGGAGAGTTGGTAGTTGAGTTTGTGTTATTGCCTGGGAGACATGAGGAGGCAGAAGGAGATTGGGGAGAGGATGAAATTTGGAGGATAGGGGGAGGCGAGCTTGGGTTCCTGGTTCGGCTTTTTAAGAAGGCGATAGAGGATTTAGATGGTGTGTTGCGAGAAGAGGAGCGCGAGATTGGGAGCGTGAGATTAGAAGCGGGGGTTGATGGGGTCGGGATCAGGTGTGAGTTTGTGAGATTTCGGGAGGAAGATGAGGGTTGCTGAGATGCTATCCAATTCTCTATTCGAACAGATATCCCACCCCAATGTAGAGTGATAGTGTGATGTACAAACTAGGCGAGGAAGTGGCTTATGCAGCAGTTAACTCCGCAACCCTCCTCTCAACCTCTGGCACGCCTCGTAATAGCAACTCCAACTCCTCCCTCTCATCCTCAAGCTTCAGCCTCTTATCCGCATCCAATGCTGTGAATATGTAGTGTCCCTGGCCGTCAAATTGCAGTATCTTGCTGTGATACTTCCATAGACTTCTTCTATGGCTGACCGTCATGAGTGTAATTCCTAACGCCTTCGCGTGATCGTACATCACTTTCTCCATCTCGAGCGTTACGCTCGATGTGCATTCGTCGAGAATAGCGTATTTCGGCCGGTTGTAGAAGAGCCGTGCCATTGCCACCCGTTGTTGCAGTCCTCCGGAAAGAACATCTCGCCACTCTGCTTCTGCGTCCCAGCCTTCTGGGAACGAGGAGACGAGGTGGTCAAGATCTAAGATTTTGAGTATGTCGAGGAGATCGGTGTCTGTGATTCCTTTGGAACGCATGATACGCAGGGAGTCGGGGTAGATAATTTGTTGGCGGAGAGAGCCGGAGGAGAGGTATGGCCGTTGGGGCACGTAGAAGACTTGTGTTAGGGAGGGCTTGCGGACTGTTCCGCCGTAGACGGGCCAGAGTCCGCCAAGAATCCGGAACAAGGAGGACTTGCCGCAGCCATTGGGTCCGACGACTAGAACGTGGTCACCACGTTGCATGGAGAAGGAGAGGGCTTTGACGAGAACGCTGCCGCCGGGAGTGATGATAGGGCTGCATCTGTTAGCTTCGGGTACAATGTCGGGGGTTGTTTACTTACACATCGATGAATTCAATGTCCTCGCTCTCGATCACTGTTCCTCGACCCTTCATTAGCTCTAGCTGTTCATCAGAGCTCTCATCCGAGACAAGTGTCTTCTCGAAACGTCCGGCCTTGATATCGTCCATCACTTCAAGAAGTGTAGCAACACGAGAAGTGTAGCCGGCCAATTCAGTGACTTCCTTGTACGAGAACATGACTCGTCCAAAAGCATCGGAGCTCGACAAAAGCAACCTTCGATTGGTAACGAAACTTTCCGTCCTGTCTCCCATCGTCTGCGTGACAGATCCAGGAATCTTGAAGAAAACCGGGACACTGCAGAGAATAAGTCCCAAAGCTCCCCATACATATTTTATGATGAAGTCCTCCATTATACCGTGTGTAAAGCGCCGCCGTAATATGTCTGTGAGATGTCAGCGAAGGTTGAAAATCTAGTGAAGGCTTCACATACAATTGACGTGCTTGATTAATGTAAAGTATCCCTTGTCCAGTGTGTCCTTTTCCGCTTCGTGGCCATTGTACAAAGCGATTTCTTCGCTGTAGTCTATTAACCTGGAATGTTCGAATCTGAATTCGCCTTCTAATCGCGCTTCGTCGGCAACGTATTTCCCGAAAGGAGGAGTCAATGCTCGCATGACATTAGCTGATAATTGTACCAGCAGTGACATGAAAAAGAGCCCTGCAGAAGTCAGCATATGTCATTACCATGCACGGATTATTCCAACCTTCCCCGCCAACACTTTTCGAAAGAGAGTAATTGTAGATCAGCATATCCAACGTAGGCTTGGCCAAGTTGCCATATAATTCCGCCAAGCTATTGGCAAATTTCGAGACATCGACAGTAATCAATTGATCCGCGTTCTTTATTCGGTCATCTAGAGCGGAGAGGGAGTAGAAAGTCATATTCGAAAGGTATTTCTCATGTATGTAGTTCGTCAATCGTGTTCGGTATTGGAGGGAGAGCTGGCATTGGTGATACGACAGCTATGAACCCAATATATTAGCATGCAACCTCAACTCCGAGCAAGAATTCCTTACCATAGAATTCGTGAATGTAGCCGGCACAGCAATAACCATCCACCAGACAATGCCAATAAGGAAATCCCTCCCTCTTCCTCTAACCAAGCTACTCACAAGCTGCCCATCCATCGCCGCAACCTTCAGACTGATCAAAGTCCTGATGACCAGAAACACGCTGTGGCTGATCAACAACCGCAATTCCTTGCTCCTCCATCCCGGTATGCATATCTTCAACAGCCTGAATAAATTCTTGAAGAACTCGCGATTGAGCTCGACCTTCGGCTTCTTGCCGCCATGGCTGTGCAATAGAGATGTCGACCCTCGCTGTCTTGCAGCAGCCTGCCGCAGCGCAGATGCCTTTTGTTCGGAGATGGCGGAGCGGATGCGGTTTAGGAGGGCGAAGAAGAGGGTCAGGTAGACGGTTCGCGAGATGGCTGTGCGGTGTGCAAGATAATGGTTCGTGAGGGACGAGACGAGGCTTTTGAGAGTTCGGTCTGGAGGGAGGAGACGCAGCTTCGATTGCGCTGCCATTGTCAAGGCAGATGTCGGGGCTCGAGGGACGGAATGTAGGGAGCTTCAGGTCATGCTTCGGAGAGATCCAACGTGGTCCTCATCTGATCGTTGCCGGCGGAAAGGTCATGTCATCGTGAGGATTGTGTGCTGATTGAGATTCTAGATGCTTGCGCCTGTGGCATATGGTTCCTGTGGTGGTGTTGTGTTGTGGTAATGATGCGGCGCAAAGTTGGTTGATCTCCTGCTCGCCCTCGGCATGCAGGGTTCCCCAGAATGTGGATTTTCACATGTCACTTCCAGTCAACTTTACGAGTATCGCCGCCGAATCAATGCTTTATGACACGAATGATGTCGGAAATCTCTACAGATTTAGAAAAGAATGCTAAGGCGTCTTTACCATGTTATGCGTTAGAAATACACAAGGTTGTACGAGTTTGGTCCTAACATCACGTGACAATGATCATACCCTTTCTATATGTATTGCCGAGTCTTCCGTAGAAAACGTACACTGCCACGTGACTGTCTGTGCGGAACACCAACTCGCCGCAGCACTTCCAGCACTTCCAGCACTTCCAGCTCTACACTTACCTACATGGAACGCTGCTCCACGTGCAAGCGCAAACGACCGGTGCATGAATTTCCCCTGGACCGGAATTCTAATCGAGCCCTTTCCTGTGCTACGTGCCACGCCCGACTGCGAGACTCCTACCGAGAGCGAAAGGGAGAGCCGATTTCAGAGGAGGGACGGGCGCGGAAGCTAAAGCAGGCGCGTCGGGTGGTTAAGAAGGCTTTACGGGCGAGGATATGGGAGGAGAAGCGCCGGCAGTATTGGTTAGAGAGTCAGGAGAGGTGGAGAGCGGGGGATAATTGGTTTGTGCGGCGAGAGCTGGAGAGCTTTATGCTCCAGGACCAGTACTGGCCGGGGGCCCTAAGTCAAGAGGACTTTACGGCTTTAGAGGAGGCTTGGAAGGGCGTGCCACGAGCAGGAGAAGGCCCGCCGAGCTTAGCAGAGATCCGCGCGGCTCTTTATAAGAAGAGGGAGTACAAGTCGGCGGTGGAGAGACGCTGGAAGAGCCCGTACCGGCATTGGGAGGGCTGGAAGGGGGAGGGAGAGGAAGAGGAAGGAGAGGAAGGAGAGGAAGGAGAGGGAAGCTGGGAGGAAGTTACGGGCGGAGGAGAGGGCTATACGGGCGTAGACGAGGCTTGGGAGGGGGAGAGTGAGGTCTGGGAGGAAGTTACGGACGAGAGGGAGAGCTCTATAAGCCCCGCGAACAGTCCGCAAGAGCCGCAAGAGCAATACTGCTCTTCATGTAACCAAAAGAAGCCCCTTTTAGATTTTGGCCGCTTCCTCACGTGTAATACCTGCCGGGAGAGAAATAAAAGAGCAAACCAGGTACGGCGTGTAAAGTATAAAGCTATATTAAATAAAGCAAGTTCCTGAACGCGTACACGCCGAAGTGTAAGCTAAGAGAGCCTGCTACGTAGTAGCAGGATCTCTTAGCTTATACGCCGGCTCTATTCTAAGGACTAAGTAAGGCAGATATATCCCCGCCGAAGTAGAAGCTAAGAGAGCCTGGCTCTCTTAGCTTCTACTTCGGCCTACAAGGAGCCAGTAAGGCAGGTAAAACCAAGGACCCCCCTATACGAGATCAGGGTAAATCGGTTATTTTTCCCGGAGCTTGCGTAGGGCCAAAAATAAGCGATTTTAGTGAAGCGGCCCTGATCTCGTCCCAAACTCGCGCTCTCTTATAATTTGATTGATAATTCACAATCGTCCACTATTGGAGTAACAACTGGTAAGTTCTTCCTATTATGGAGCGTTCCAAGCTGCCGACTCACCTCTGCAAAGCGAAGAAGCAGATCGAGGACGTCAATCTTGACATGCGGGTATCTCCAAGATCGAAGAGCACTTTACCGCGTTGCCGAAACTGCCCAGAAGTTGTATTCCGTCCATCGAGAACTGGACCTTGGCGCAAGTAATTGTTGATCGAGTTGAGGAGGTAGGAAACATTCTCGTCCTTCGTGGTGATGTATAAAGCCCCATAACCACAAGCTGCCGGTGCATCAATGGGCCGCGACTTCACCTGAAACTCAAGCTAATACCACATTTTTCTTGTAGATCAAGGAAGATAACAAATGGCCAAGAGATACCGAGCATTCCCATCCGGTCTCCTCACAAACTCAATCCATAGAGAGGCTGCCCTAAGCTTCAAAGGAGGATGTATTGGGGCCATGGTATGGATGAATTAGTTTATACAGGGACGTCTGAAAGGTATGACCAGGCTAATCAAGCATTTTGAAGACAGCTGACAGGTTACAGGCGTTATTATCAAGAGAAAATGTCTGTTTCACAACCAAGAACGACATACTTCGAACGTGTTCCTACCCGTCCCACAAAACGCGATCAGAAATCCAGTCAGAAGCCAGTAGAATTATCCATCATATTCTAAATTTCATTCTCAACTCAGGGGAAACATATGCAGTTGATATCTCAGGGGCCCAATACGGATACCGTGAGCTAGTTACACCATGGAAAGAATACCACCAAATTCAGACTCTAATCCTATCTTCACTCCGCTTTAGTTCCTAGACATGAGCAGTGGCTGCTTTAACCTAAGCCAAGGGTGAGCATTCCTAAGCATGGCCTAAGCGCGGTCTAAGCAACTTGGGTATGCATAAAGTACATTTTAGTACCCTGGAGCTCTCGTTTTGGCCCCTTTAGGGCTCGGGTATACTTTCCTCGTTTTTTTCTTCAAGTTTAGATCCCATGTTGGCTCTTCCCAGGATTCCTCTGCAACTATTTTTGGATCCACATTTGCTTATATGAAATGGAAGAAGTGGCTCAATCTTATTATTCCATAACGCCTCCGTGACGTCTACTATTAATTTTCTATCATATTAATTTCAATAGCACTTAATTTACTTTTCTTTATTTCGCAAATCTTAATAATATACCTTACCCGCCTGTTTCTTTTCTCTCTTTCCTAGCTTTTATTCTGCTGATAGAAATTATGCGCCCCTGGTTCTCCAACATTGGGTCTGATTCCTGTGCATTCTAATATCCACATGTATGTGAAGACCGGGACGGTTTCGCTCTGAGTTTCAATCGTATTCTTAAGCTATGATCTGACGTCTGGATTCTTGCAACTAATGTGCTCATTGAACTGGTTATGGACACTACTACGATGGATCTTTCTCAACCTATCTCAACCTATCTTAAAGGGAATCCCTCGTCGGTGATCATCTGCGGATGAATAGAGAGATTGAGAAGGGGGTCTAGCACAAGAATCGATATATTCTTTCTACGAGGTTCGATCCATGCTCCACTAGATCAAGTCGATAGCTCTAATCTCATACTCATATACATCGCACCCGCTGACCTGGAAGAAATCTATTTCTGTAGTATGAACTCAAATCTAGCCTCTAATTTCAATTCTTCCAAACTTAGCCATCTTGCTCTTTGTGGTCATTGAATTCGATGCCTTTTAGAGCTGGCGATTAGTTGAGAACCAAACTGTCCACGACTTGGCAGCTCTTCTCCTAACTTGGCGCCAAATTCTTTCAATATCTGAACGACTTCTTCAGCCTCCCAAATCTTATTTTCCTTCACTGCATAGAGCCATTGATTGTAACTCTCTCTATCCTTATACATATTCATATCTCTCCCCGTTATCCTTTGGCTAGGAAAAGTATAAGCGTCAGCATTCAAGTATCGTGCGATACAAAAGCCAAAGCACTTACATCATTGATCGATGATCTGCCTGTTCTGCAAATTGTTGTTCTGTCACCTCGTCTACTTTTTCTGATTCCGCCTCTTCCACCCTCTCCAATGCACGGTCAAGGACAGTCTGATGTGGATTATAGCATCTTTCAGGCTCTCTCTGGCTTTTCTCCAAATATTTGCTTTGAGGCAGGTAGGCGGCAATTCCAATATCATTAAGCTCGGCCCCTGCTTCACATAGCATCCGTATCAACCACGGCATTGGCTTGTAATCGCTAATCGACACTTTTATGGGCGTTTCCCATTCCTGTAGTTCGCCCAGAGAATTGCCGCAAGGTGCATTGATTTGAAATCTCGGGAGAGTAGTGCAAAACTTGGCCGTCGCCTCAGGCAGTAGTGCACAATCAAAGAAGCGTAAATAGCCGTCTCCAACAGTCAAATCTGCGCCAGCGTCATGAATCAGTTGGATTGCATCATGTTGACCATTCAAGGCTGCTTGGGAAATGGCAGTCACTCCGCCCCTTGCGCAAGTGTCAATACTAACTCCTGCCCTAATGAGGGCTTTGAGGGCACACAGATCGCCAGTTGCTGCCGCAGAATGTAGAGGGAAACCACCCTGGACGTCAAAGCCGTGGAAATCCAATCCTTCCTTAATTAAACAATCGATCCAAGGTCCTTGGATATAGTTTGCAGGAGCTCTTATAATGCGATATCGCCAACATAGTTGCGCGCCTTCGATGTGTCTCGCTTCTGGACTTGCAATATTCTTCTTTCTATCAGGGACGGTTCTCAACCTTTGATGGAAGTTGCGTGGAATAATAGGAACTGGAGAATTCTCTAAGAACATTTTCGCTACATTGCAAGATAATAGCAAAATATCTGTGACGTTAGAAGAATCTGTTGAGACGCTGGAAAATTCGGCCGTGTTTTCGAGGAGGTATTGGACAACGCTCTTCTCCTGATTTTTCATAGCCGCAAGGATAAAAAATCCTTTAAGCAATCTTACATTTATAGAAGTACCAGAGCAATAGAATGCATAAATCTGGAAGCCCTCTATAAGAGCTTGAAGAAGGTGGCATTCTATTTCTTATTAGTTTATATATAAATTAGGTATCGGGTCAAACATGCAGGCATACCATGAGGAGTTGCAAAAACAAGGCATTCTGCTCCGTGTTTCACACAGTATCCGTCGTTACCTGGAAGTTTGACGATATCGTATGAAAATGAGTCATTCGCAGGTTTTACTACTTTTATCACAAATTAATACTCCTTATGAACCACAAGAGGCAGCTACTTACTTTCAACAGTCAACAGACTAACCATGCTCTGAGATTGGACAACGATCCTGGCTGCACGCTCTGATTTATTCACAACAAAAAGAATGGTGGCCGGTAGGCCTGATGATAATACACTTTTTCTGGGTTTTCCTCCCAAAAAAGGCTGTCCTGGCAAATAAATACCAAAACTTGATATAAGTAAGTCATTCCGTTGGAAACATTGCGATCTAGAAACATGTACCGCTGGAAATATATCTCCTCATTTGGAGTGCTCCAAAGATGGCGATCTCCGCTGCGGTAGCAAATAGTCTTAGGACTCAAATCTATTACTGGTGGCAAATCTATCCATATAACCAAGTCCGCCGACTCGAGTTCTGATAAATTAGGTGGGTGCAGACCAAGGGTTTGAATCTTTTGAAGCTCGGCTTTAACTGTCTAATATAAATAATTAGTAATGCGTATCTATAGAAAGTAGCGAGCCCACCTCAATAAGCACCTCTATCTCTAGCTGTTGTGAGCCTCCACGTAAATATTTTTGATGTGGGTGATTTGATATAATATCAACAACAATCCAGTACGCTTTAACTAGGTCTGCGTATGCTTGAATACTAATGTCTAGTGCTTCGGACCCAAAAGGATACAGAGAGCTCTGAGCCTATCTTATATTAGTAGTAAGATAAGGTTAGCAAGATGGCAAATATAATACCTTCATGAGCCACCACCTCCCAGCCTGAAGCCACAAGTCTAATCCAATCAATACCCAAGATCTCGAGCGCTCAGCATGCTTCATTAGTTTCTCTGAGAGAGATAGCTGGAGGAGTCGTTCTTCTACTAAAGATATCACGGGTGCGGCACCGGTTGTCTCTACGCGCGCCGTAGTTGGTATAGATCTATGTGCTTGCCCAATAGACGTCGCAGCGAGCATTTCAGTCAACTCCAAAAGTCGTCGCGCCATAGATCTATTACTTGATTCAATCCTCTCAAGTGACGAACTTAATGTGTGGTTAGTTAGGGTACTACCCAGAGTAATATAATCAGGGAATCCTGCTTTCCGACAGAAGTCAAGAGGAGATTCAAAATACTGTCGTGATGTTGTACCTGTCCATGCCGTAGACATTAGTATTAGCAGCTAGAAGACTAATCGTGAGAGTAAACACTTACCTTTGCTAGAAGGGTGGTTACTGATGGAGCCTCCTTAGCCCACTTCACACGGGTCCATATCTGTCGTGCTTTTGAGACCTCTTCTTTAGCTATAGCTGTGTACTTTTCAGACATCTTTTCAAGTTCCTGTAGTGTATTCAGGATTTTCCGTACGAGTTCTTCTGCCATCTGCTTTCGAGCCGGCCCAGCGTTATTGATAATGGAGCTCGGGGTTTGAATTGCTCGCTGTAATATATTCATTGCACCAACAAGGATGGCGAGCTCGTCCCGTAGCTTTGTGATGGCGTCTGGGGCGTTCTTTGCAACCAGATACACATTTTGATATACTTTGAATGCAAGCTCACCGGCCGCGATAAATCCCCTATGCCAAATCCAAATGACATGGCAGGTCCTGCGGGGGCAAAACAATGAGATTGTGATACAGTGTTCACATTGCCTACATAGATATTTCGACTTACACTCGCGAATGGAAGGATCTGAGCCTTGAAAGCTAGATTTGGGTGACTGAAAAATAGCGAAGACCTATTTCAACTCTGCACAGTATGAAATTGGACAGGAATTTACTCGTGCGGGCTGTAATGGATTCCAATATGTGCTCGACTGGATAATAAGCCCGAGAAGTAACCTCGCGCTCATTGACACTCCGAGTCAACATGCATGAGCGGTCAAGCCAGACAGTCACTTGAGAAGGCCACAGTGACAAATACCCATCAAAATTGGGCAAAATCACGCAGGAAGCGTGGAGCGAAGCCCCAGGGCCCCTGGCCCGTAGCCAATTGGCGACCAATCGAAGTGTGAGGCGCACTTACCGAGTAGCATGCATGATATCATACCATGAAAATCGAATTGAGTAAGCACATGTGGCTCGAATTAAACGTCATTAGGCTTTACGCAATGTTTATTTTTCTGATTAAACACTGCTACTCGGGCCTCGACCCCTTGTTCGTCTGCACTTAACACGGGACGCAATCTGGTAAGGTTTCCTCTTGACTCCTGCGACCCGGTCGAGGGGTTGGCATGCCATCGTATCTAGATTTCGTGGTTTGAGATTGGATTTTGAACGAAGGTTTGGGCCTATACTGGCACTGCTCTTTCTTCTACTTGTCAATTGTTTCGCTGTGTTTGTCCCACATGACTTATTCAGGGTCTGTGGACTCCTCTGCCTTATCGCTTCGTCAGAATGCGTCGGGATTGTAACCTTGTCAAGGCTGTCTTCACGTCAAACCTTTCCTATTTTTGGGGCCACCTTCTTTGCAGGGACAGTTGAGAACAGCACCTAGTGCGCCCTTATTTTTTCAAGCGGCAGTTGCGAAGAAAATAGGATATTGAATTATCGTTGATTAGAAGATAGATCAAAATGAGCGTTTTAGAGGCGTGAGGTTCAGATCTGCACATTGATTATCTTCTGAACGGGGAGTCGTTAAAATTCGACGCATGAAAAGCCAGTGGGGACTGCTTAGCAACTGCTCAAGATGTGCTCATAATGCTCAGGTGACTCAGGTGAGCTTGATGAGCCGAAGATGATAAGCGCCTATGTAGAAGCGACCACTCTTATTAATCGACCTTAGAACAAAGATTGAAGGATTAGAGTTCAACTACCAGGATTGTCGAGTCATGCTAGAACTCCCCGGGATCAACTATTCACTCAAACCTCCGCAAGGGATCTTGGAGTTGCATGATTGCGCCATCTCTGGTGTTTTGGCTGCATTGACGGTTGAATAGGAAGACCACAAGCCGCTGGGACAGGATTGCATTGTCTATATGCTCCAGAACTTCAGAGCACGGATGGTGGAATAGTTGTACCAGAAGAATCTTAGCCTCGACAAGTTTTGGGGTATGCCAGTTGAAGAATACCGCAAGTTGCGCGACAAGCTGGTTGATTTCGTAGAGTATAAGTTCAGGGTTGGCACCATAAAGCGCAAGGAAAACTACCCCACTGTAAGAGGCATAGAGCTAGTGCGAAGTCACGAAAAGCCCTGGTGCCCTGCAAAGTGGATTGAGTTGGATCCATGACTATTTCTCCCTCCTTATATCTTGTTGCAGGCCAGTCTTCATAGTCTAATCATTGGCCAAGCTTGGGAACTTTCATCACACCTACTTCCTTCAACTCCGGTCTGCTCAATGCTTTGGGCTCTTGTCGGATGCAGAATCCAGAGTTTATCAAACAAGACTCGGATCATTCACGCTTTGTGAACCATTTTTAAGGCCTGCCTTAATTTAAAATCAAAAATCGACAATTCACAAGCTCATAGCTTCGCCCTTATCTCGTCAAGTCGAGGTTGCAGCCGTCTAATAAGCTTATCCTTCAACGCGAGAACCGCAAACCCCTTCTCAGCCCATCCATCTTCAAATGGCGGGAGCTCATACGCTTCACTACCACCAGCTGGCCGCCCAGTAATATCCCCTAGAACGTTGAATACTACTTGAAATCGGGAGCAATATTATAAAACAAGCTCTTCCCTTCTCCACCAACTTCTTCTTCTTCCACTCTTCTTACTCCATAACCGAAGGCAGGGCAGTGTGACGGTTCTAGTGCCAAGAGCTTTTGGAGCCGGCACGTACATCGCCCCCCATCGCCCCCCCCCTAGAGGCGATGCTAGAGGCGATATAGTCACGTGCATAGCTGAACCGAGCCCCTATACCCGCCTAGGCTAAGGGTCGGACTAGATACGGAGGGCAATCTTATAGTGACTCAAATAGGGGCTTATAGGAGAACCTTTTACTTTCCTATATACCCCTTTACTAGCTAGTGATCGCTTGTGCTATTATATATATTATAATAAATATAATATTAATAGTTTTAATAATAATAAAGGTAATCCTCTAAGGGTATAAGGCTTAGAAGGAGCTTAAAGAGAGCACCCGAAGAGTAGCCGAGGTCACGTGCAGAATATCACGTGACGCTTTATCTTCTTTATATTTAGATTCTCCTTTATAATAAGCCTATACGTTAATCCTTTTAGACCCTTATATATAATTTTATATACCTTTATATTAGCTCGTGATCACTTATGCCGTTATAGTATCTAGAGCCGGCTCTAAGGCCTTGGAGCCGTCACGTGCATCGCCCCCTAGCGGCTAGGGGCGGTGGCTAGGGGCGATGCCCTTAGCGAGAGGCGATGCCCACGTTACCCCTCCGCGTTGCCTCTTACACGTGACCCCCTAGGCTACCATAAAAGCTGTGCTCTCTTCCTTCTAGATAATACAAGATAATTAATCCTCACTAAATTATCCCAATGGGTTGCTCTCCTTCTACGTGACACAAAGGCATCCGATAACCCAGCTTCGCGCAATTGACACGGTGTCGTCGTGATCCCTGTGTAGAACGTCCTAATCGACAACCGTATTCTCGTTTTCGAAAGCCATGTCTGAGAACTGAGTCGCACCAGAATCTAGACTCTAATATAGTGACGGCGCGGGGGAGAAAAAGAAAAGAGGTAATCCGAGACCCTTAGCAGCCCGTGCCATTATTGACCGCCACGCAGCCACCTATGTCGACAGTCAAAAACTCTTATATCTGCAATAAGTTTGTTGCTTTAATGCTGGAATTTCTACCATTTTGGATAGAGCATTGACTGGACGTCCTGTCTAGTACTTAGGTAGGATAGATTTCCAGCAAGTCATCGTCGTGGCGCGTGTTGGCCCAAAGGCAAGTTATTGCTGGAAAAGAGTCGTATGACCAATTGTGGGCCCGAGGAAGAAGAAAAAGCTGTTGAAAGGGGAGAGGATTAAAAATTTGAACGACGAAGGAGGTACGGTATTGGTATGTGAGATGTCACCTCGGAAGCCAGAAATTCGCCACACCATGTCCTCCCAGAGCTTCTTCATAACGGTCCATACAGCCGTCGCTATTTGACACACGCTATTGTTCCATATCTCCCGGATACCGGCTTCTTTGCATTGCTTAATGTGATGGCAGTGGTTGATGGGACAAACACCGACTCTCCGGGATCGAGCATAAACTTCGGAAATGATACTGCGGTCACCCGCTGCGATACCCGTTTAGAAAAGACTATTCTTGTACACTGCCGAAAGCTCGTGCCATGGCTCACGGAATCACGGACTCACGTTCCATCAGATTCTTCGCTGACTAGAACTTCTGTGTCTTGGTCAGATATCTTGACTCACTACTTGACTCACTACTTGACTCACTACTTGACTCAGTTTTGGTGGTCGCAAAACACTGAAAAGAAGAAAAATTGAAAAAGGGAAAAACTCCCATATTTCCACGTCAAGAAGGGCCCGTGCAGTTGAAGCCACTTCTTTACTCGCAGATGACCCCCTTCTCTTCGAAACCGGCCCGATGAGTAACCATTCAGGACAGTACTGAGAATTTGTACTGATTCGTGACCCCTCGAGTGTAATGTCGAGAAATGATAGAGCATGTTTGTGTAACATTAGTAGTTTTGAGTTGTTTCAAATTGCTGATTGTTATCATCTGTTGAGATATCAGACTATTTACATGAAGACATAGGGCTGCGGACTCTATTGGTGGTCACTTGAAGTCGGATTGATATATTCTGAACATTTATGAAGTTAAATTAAAAGGCTTTTAAAACTCAAGATTATCCAATGATGTATAGTAACCACCCGCTCGGGTACTGCCAAAGGCGGTGGATATTTATGAGGCTCGTGCCATCCCTGCAATCCAAAACCCAACGGGAATGCATGTCGCAGAATTTCGCGGGTCGTGGTTAATCTAGTTAGCGTCCAAATGTCCCTGCCGCATGAGTACCCTTGCTAGCCTCTTCTCAAGCCCTTGCGAGGAAATACAAATTCCAGCCCATTTGCACCTCTACCTCCCATCCCAATCCCACTATCCTCGCGCTTTCTATTCAAGATCATAACTCAACCCACACGCCCATCCTGGTGCACGCGTTGAAGGTCTCTGCAACCACCTGCAGTGTGCAGCCCCGGCTTTTCCGCATTTGGCATCTCCCTCTCGTCGCGTCGAATGCGCTGGCCGTGCCGATGTCAATCGATTCGATTCAATTGCCAGTCAGGACGAGGACGGGTGGACATGCCAGGGAGGATTGAAGAGTGGTGGAATGTTTCGTAGTGGCGTTCCTTCTGTGGGGTCTGATTTGTTTGTTGAGCGGGAGTCTGGCGAGGCACTTTCACATAAATTGGGCGACGAAGCCTTATTAATACCCATTTTGCAACTTGTCAGCCTGAACTCACCTTCAATAACTGTTGGATGTTTTGCTAATCCTGTTTCAGGGCCCAAAGAAAAAGCGATACGTCTATGTTTGGCAATGCGTGAGTCCTCTGTCCTACGCACCGAAAAATCCACCGAATCCTAACGAAACCACCGATAAATAGTGCGCGTGTGCATATTCCAGGATAAACATAATGACGAATAATTGTCCGGAGTGTGGTGCTCTTCGTTGCGCCCATTGTACGACAACGAAAGTGCAAGTTCGATAGCTGGAAAAGAATACTTTGAAATTTTTCGACGCCCTTCTGTATATAATGTCACCGGCCGCATGCACATATTTGTATAATTTGTATAATTTGTATATTCTGGACAAGGGACAAAGCCTAATATGTTTGTTGGGTGTTATAGGAGGGAACTCTTTGCTTATGGGTCTCCTTCCGACATCATGGCAAGTGACAGCCTGATGCTGTCTCAACTTCTACTACTTGGTTCTAATTTCATTCCCCCCTCCGCATACACTTGTTTGCATTTGGCATCGGGCATTTCTAATACGCAGACGAGACTCAGGCCTAAATTGTCTTTTGGGCAGCTAAGTTAGGCTTGCCGCATGCCTAAGCCCGCCCGACAGGGTTTTTACAACGCCGAGTAGCGTTTTCTGGTGCCACAATGTACCTTGTGTGGCAGATTTCGGGTAGTGTTGGGCCCGTCAGCTCGGTGAGTAAAGTCATGGAGAGTAGTCTGCTACCGGTGACGTGCTTCTTTGCCCTCCTCACGCTTATGAACTGCAAATCCAAGTCGTCAGCAATGAGTTTCAATTATTCTTCAAAGCTGAAGAGTGGAGCACGAGTTCTCCAGACAAAATATGACCCAACGTTAAAGTCCCTTTCTACAGCGAATTGAAGGATTGGGAAGAATTTTAGAGAAGATCATTCCCCTCTGGCGAGTCGGGGGTTTAAGGCGTGCCTTGAAAATCCTACCACAAGACGCTAGGTTTTAATTAATCTTTCTAGGAATCCAAGCAGACAAGAAATTTACCGATAGGTGGTACAGTAATGACTCCGCCTCACCCAGCTGCATACTTTATACATATTTAGGTTATTTTGCCTCAATCTTGCCAGTTCCGTAGAGCTTGGGCATTTTCATGATGTTTTCCATGTTGTTTTTCATCAGCCGCTTAGCGGTGAGCTGTCCCATGATATCTGTTGCCTCTTCTTTCGATTGGATTTGCGAGAGGATCTCTGAGCTTCATTCCAAGGACTTCTCCCGGCACTAGTGGCTGCCTAACATCAATGACTTTCTTCCGATTTTCTCAAATGTGTATACTTGAATCCATCATCGCTCTGATTGGTAGAATGCAAATGCTGGCGAACCATGTTTACGTGTTCGCTCGCAGGTATGATCTTTCAAACGGGCACAATTTTAGACGCTTCTCGGTCAGCATGAAAATCGATATTTCGTACGTACATTCATGAATCACGCAACTTTCAACAAGCTATCAATCATGCAGGTTAGTAGCCAGCGTCAAGTAACGGAGCAAAACTCCACCGTCGCATGTATCTGATTCACATGGTCACGTGACTGTTATTGCTGATGTCCATCTTCAACTTCTGTTATTCGTAGAGGTTTGTTCTGTGCTTTACCTCGCCTGGGTCCTTTCTGCTGCTTCCTCTGAGGTTTATGCCTGTTAAATCGACTGGACAGACATTAGCCTGTCCGACCACTATCTTCAACGATGCGGGTGACTGTGGTACCCTTGTAATCTTACCATGGAATGTAGCGGATGTTCTCTTCGTGAGCCTCTTTGACGTCTATAAAACAATCGAAAAATCATCATTCAGTGCAAGCTAGCAAAGAGCGGTGACCAAAGATAAACGGAGCACGGCTGTACTGTCGGTCAAGCGCCGAAAGTTATCAGCGAGTAGAACAAGGCAAGATGGCACGCTCTGTTTTTGAAGGCCATTGCAAAAGTCAATGGCATGCGAGTCACACCTCCGTCCACTTCTGAATTTCGAACACATATTGTACAACATAGGGGTCATTTGTTGCAGACAGTCCGGTAGACTGGCTGGGCATCCATGCATAATTTTTGCGTGCCACGTCACTGACGCACGCAGCCTCATTTTTCTTACGGAAACACAATAGCTTCCATGAGAGCACCCAAATTTCTCCCTCTAATTAATTTTACAAGAGGGAAGTATTCGGCAATCTCCGTACACAGAGACAAGTTTTCCGCAAAGGGAAGATCTTCACGCCACCATCTCAGGAATACCTGTCAACGCTTCCCTAAAAATTCCCAAAATACGACTACAACGGCAGTGAATCATTTGAAACCGATCGGCTTCTCAAAATATAGCCGAAAGATCTCTTGACGGCGATCCAGACTTCATGTCTGTAGCGGAACCTGTTGGAATAAGCCAGTCTAACATGGAGGACAAAACCCACCTCAGAGGAGTTGACAACTTGATCCAGAATCAGGAACCCACCACTTTCGAAAGAGATGTTGGCCAGATTGCTGCGAAGCGATTTCAAGCAGTACAGCAAAAGATCCAAAAACTTCTCGTTGACCAAACGAGATCGACTCGCCAGAATAGCTCAGATCCTGCACCGATCACAAAGCTTTTGGTACTCGGTGAGGACTCCTCATATTCTGCCCCAAAACTGGTGGTTTTCTGCTCGCCAAAGAGACGCAAGAGAATCCGGCGCCTCTTGAACTCCAGCCTTGTGCAAAGGCTCTGTGAACCATCACATGGAGGCATTCCGCGGTTGGAAGTAGAGATTATCAATTACTCACCACAGATGAAGTTTATTGAAGAAGAGGTAGACATTGGTTTCAATAGTGCAAATGCAATCGCCACGGACGAAACTACCTTTTTGGGAGCGCTAAAATCATCGATAAACAACGCGGAAGGATCATCACGTGGTCGAAAACGGAAGGGTGTCGGAAAACGAAAAGCCACGACTGGCAACGTCATTGACAAAGCATGGGTTCAATATGAGCAGCGGTCCATGTTCGAAGATTTGGAGGATAAAGACCTAGATAGGTTATCACCGAGGTCGGTAATATGTGAAGAAGGCACCTCCACCAAAAAGCCCGAGAACTTCGCGAGCCTCGCGTCATCAACAACTGCACTTCTTCCGAAATGCAACAGTAATCAGAATCTGAAAGTTTCTATCGAGCCGTCCGCCAGTGGTCTTTTCCTCCCGCTAAATGCTACATCGGATGGCTTTGGCTCAAGAACGGCGCCATACTACTCGGGCCTCTACAATAAACGCTGGGAACCCCTATTCTCAACAGATCGAAAGTTCAAAGAGCGTGACGAATCATGGGTTCAGCAGAAGAGGATCATAGATGCAGAAGGTGATGATTTTGAAATATTTTTCACGGATTTTGAAGATTCGGTCCCTTCATGTGAGTCAGAAGAGGTGCAGGCGTTTTGTAAGGGGGCGCATTTGCGCGGTCTTGAGTCAGGTGCAGATATCTCCGGACAACAACGAGGGGCATGGCTTGATGATAGAATTCGTCCAGCCGCCGAGAGCAGTCAATGTGTACGGGAATATAAGAATCCTCTTACGCCGACTGACCTCTACAAGTTTCTCAACACTCCGGTAGGTAGCATACTCCTAGCACAGCAGGAATTTTGAAGCTAAAATATCTGGTCAAGAGATTTGTCGAGTCAGATGAACCACGTGTGGATCGGCGCCTTATGTAAGAGCAACACCTCTTGTAGGGAAGACCATTATTGACGATATGCGGTAGATACATTTCGAACCTTAACCCATACTACATCCTGGCTCTGACAGAGACCGCTTGTTTTCACCAAGTTGAGCTCTTGAGAGATGCTATCTGGAAACATTTAGCATTCCAGACTTCTATTCGGGTTGGAATACCTGTAAGTACTCAATATTTCAGGACCCTCGAATGGCACCTTAAACGCATTCTGAAAATGACTACTAACGAAATACTTTATTTCAGCATGTGGGCTTCAAAATATTTCGATTTGAATTTCATCTCCCCTACTTCGCTTTGAGACCAGCCCTGCTATGCGAAGATTCTCCTCCAGCAGGGTTAAATACCAAACCCTTGCGGAAGAGGATAGATCTCTCATTTTTGGGACTACAACCCCCTGAATTAGAAGGCCAAGGCAATTACGGCATCCACGAAGCGCATATATCGTTTGCCATATGTGGTCCGGATCATGAACGCTGGACGGCATATGCATTCGCCGATACCGCGTTCGATGATGAGGAATTAGAAGACAAGTTAGAAAATATGTCTTCTTGTGAAGCTTTTGGCTTTCACCAGGACCCGATTGCCTCGCATCCATCAATCCAAGCAAACATTCCTATTTGGGATCCGAGAGAGTACTTTCTGGCGATCTTCGAAGTCAGGATTGCGCAAGTGGGGAAAGAGTGGAAATACCTAGTCCGAAAGGTTGAGCAGAGTGTGAAAAACTATGTATATTGCTTAACTTTCTCTTGTTTAACAATTCCGCTTCCATTAACAATTCTTCTAGATGGAAAAACACTCTCCGATTTTACCACGGAACTCCGGTCCTTCACCAAGCCGAAATGAAGATGTGAAAAAGACAGAAGACTGGTCTCGACAAATGTCACAGCTCTTGAATCAGTTACTATATGGCCTCTCAGAAACTATCAAGGCCTGGGAGATCTTCAACTCCTCAGAAGGGGACATCAATTACTTTTCGGACATTGACTTCTCGCAAAATCGGTGTGGCAGTTCATTTAACAAGATTAAAGAGAGCTTTGAAGCGCTTGAAAGCCACCAAAGAACTTTGAACAAGCTTTGCGAATCGTGCCGGGATTCGGCTCAAAATGTGAGTTGAGGTTTCCCCTTACATTTTAATACTTCATATTACAATGCATTTTCCGAGTATCTTTTAACTAACAGGCCCAGCTCCAGCTTCGCGTGTCTCTCGAAGGGACAGAAGCAACAAAATCAGGCACAGCCACTTCCGATTTCACACTTTTTGTACATTTGTTGTGTTTTTAACTTCGGATTTACAGCTAATCATTTCCAGGTTCTCGGCCCTCCAGCACTTACCGCCGCCTGTTTTCAGATACCTCACAGCGTGCTACCTTTCCCCCAGACCCCTCAATCATTCGTGATATTGACTATTTCTATTGCGGTTGCAATGAAATTGCTACACCTTATTTCCTGTTTACTCCCTGGATATACCTGGTGGTGGAACACGATTTTCGCTCTGGCAAAGACCCTGAAATTGGAGGGGTGGGGGTGTCTTTTTACGTCCCGAGTTTGGAGGTGGCAGGCGCAGCCAGAAGATAACGACAGAAACACGGCTGATACGATAGACGTGGAAATGGGGATCCAGTTTCCTGTCTCCAGCTAATTATTACTTCCATATTGCATTTTCATGTTAATTTCTACGACTTATATGCCAATAATATATGTCCTACGCCACTTTCCCGCGGCGCGCCAGGCCGCTCCCTCCTCACCCTCGCGCGAGAGCTAGAGCAGCGCCGCTCACCTCCGCTCACCTGGCTCACCCGACTGGCGGGCGCGGCGGTGAGCGGGCAGGGGTGGGCGCACATTCCTGAACTCTTGGCATCCAAAAGAACACCGCTCCCCTGTTGAAATATTGGGAAAGACCCTGATCTATGCTATTCAATTACCTGTTTTAATTAATTTTGATACAGAGCATTGATAGCATATGGTCCTGGATATTGTTGGAGGAGGTTCTTATTTATGGATAAGCACTACCTTGCTCGATGCTAATAAGCGCTGCTTGTCAACGTTGCAGAAGTGGCCGATTGCATAAGATATGGCAGGAGTGGCTAGATAATTCTATAGTCGGATTGGCCCCACCAAAGGGACCGCCTCGTCAAGCAACATATCAGGACACCATCTGGTCGTGAGGGATGTCAATGGAAGAAAATTCAATTTTCCGTTGCTAGTGGTCCAGACAGTGCCTAAAAAAAATAGAGAAAATAAAATCTAAAGCGCACAAAGACTAGGTACCCACAAGATTAGGTGAGATACTACTTTAGTACTGGTATATGCCGGCCACCTCAAGTAGCCTGGAATAGTTAGTATAATGTCAAAGAGAACAACGCCGCGACACACCAAAGAGGCAGCCGAGATATTGCAGCAGGTAAATATATTTATCATTGGTCTCTAAATAAAATACAGTCGTTGCGCTTCGTGGATCTGGAGATCATCCATTTCACCAGATGATTTGGAGGTACACTACGCGTAATGATCTGCCGACGATCTACCTCCTCTAGCGCGATGACAAGACATTGCAAAGACCTTCGATCCTGAGGAGTCTAATACGATGGCTTCCCAGCCAAAAGAGATGCAGACGCGTGCATATTCAGAGACCAAACTGTTTGAGATTCACCGTAGGGTGTTTCTTCTTGCAGTGCCGCCTGAAATTATCCTTCCTAAAGACTGATCTACCATATTTGCGACAACTCTTGACAGTACAAACCCAGTCGATCTGGTCATGTTCATGTATAGTTTCGATATGACGCTTTAAGCCGTTGTTGTCAGCGAAGCTCTTGTTGCATTGATCACAACGGTGGCGAGAGGAGCTACCGTCTTGAGAGCCTGCTCTTATTTCGACTGAGGTTGAGTGGCGGGGCTGCTGCTGGATTTCTGCTGTTGTTTCGACCGAAATTGAGTTGTAGGACTGCTGCTGGGTTTCATCCCAAGGGTGGGAAGAATCTGGTATAGGAGAGTAGGGACGGTTGTCGCCGTCAACGGGGTTGAAACCCCGGAAATTGTCTTGCTGAGCACTAAAAGAAAATCCTAATCCTGAATGGACACTGTCGGCACTCTCGTTCTCCGAGAATGGCAAGAAAGTAGCGAGAGGTGAGGAACTTTCGCGCGCACTGCAAGACTCGCGCGCGTCGTCGCTCACACACGCACTACCGCAGAAATGCTCGAAGCTCTCTGAGGGTGCTGAAGGATCGTAGCGGTCCGAACGGTAAAAGGAGACGTGTTGACTTAAAGCGCTGCAAACACGCGGCTCGTTGCTTGACAAGGGTCAGGCGGTGCGGGCCTCCTGCTTCGTGCACGGGAGACCCGGCTCCTGTTGTTTAAAGGAAAAGAGTTGAGAACTGTGCAGTCCTGGGCCACTTCACAAAGTAGCTATGCCCAGGACTGTTTATGGGAGATGAAGAGTATGAGATCGAGGCGAGGGAGGTGCTTCAGAACATTTTTCCTGGCGAGACGACCAACGACTTTATATTCACATTTCTCTTCACAACTCCTTTGCCGGGCTGATTCAACTCAAGTCTATGCAGAGAGGCTGCCTGCTTCTTGCATATTCGATGGGGCTGCGCCCGATGTTGTTGACCAATCTCTACTACAAGCTGCTGTGGTGTGGGACTCAGTGCAAAGCAGCCTCAAAACTGACCAATGGAGTAGGCGAAGCGCACAAAAGACTGCCTCACATCAACCTAACAGCGGAATAAGAACATTTTCCTTACAGCCTAGTAAAACGCCTCGCATAGAGCTTGGTGCAAACGCGGCGTCAAAACTAGCCACCTGGGAAGAGGTGCACATGCGTGCCTCACAGCGAGCCAACCACAAAAATGAGAACATTTTCCTTGCGGCCTAATAAAACGCCTCGCGTGGAGTTTGGTGTAGACGCAGCCTCAAAACTGGCCAACTGGGGAGAGGTGCACACGCATGTCTCATAGCGAGCCAACCATAGGATAAAGACATTTTTCTTATGGCCTAATAAAAAGCCTCGCGTGGAGCTTAGCGTAAACGCAGCCTCAAAACTGGCCAACTGGGGAGAGATGCACATGCATGCCTCACAACGAGCCAACAACAGATGATATCAGAGCATCAAAATTACGCTCGATTTCTCGTATCCCGGCCAATCTGTATTGTTCATTTCACTTTTGCTGGAACTTATCGCTCTTATGGACGAAAAGGCTACACAATCACGTATGTGGCATCCTAGCGGTACACTTTTGGATATTGAGAGCCTCAAAAAGAGCCAACTGCGAGCCGAGCCTTGTACTAACGCCCAGACACTGCCGCCGCACAGCTGCTAGTTCTTCGTCTCTTATCGAAACTTTTAGCCGTAAGAATGGCTCCTTCGATTATAAAAGGGGCGAGTGAACCTTGAAGATGGAGTCAAAAATTTCTACAATCTTCTTCTATTTAACCACTGGTTTCCTGAACAAGTCAAAACTCTCGCTGATCCTCCTCTTGAAGAAAATCATCCTCATCATATCAATTAATCTGCCTGTAAGTTCAAAAAATGGCCGTCGGCCGAGACATCATCACCTTATCAAACCCGGCATTGCTTGAAAAGGTCGATAAGCTCCGCGACTTGAATATTGGCCAACATGTGCCTCTCCCTCAGGTATGATCAGAATGTTGATATTGAGTATGATTCCACATAAGCTCACACGTAAAATAGCTTGTTGTAGTCGGAGATCAAAGCTCTGGCAAATCTTCCTTACTGGAAAGTCTGACTGGAATTCCGTTTCCTAAAGACCAAAGCCTTTGCACTCGTCATGCAACGCAGATCACATCTCGACGCAATAGCGATGAACGTGTTGATATACGCATTATTCCTGGCCCACACGCGTCAGAGGACCATAGGAAGGTTGTCGAGGCATTCCGGCACCCGCTCTCGGGTTTGAAATTTCGGGAGCAGTTTGTGGACATCTTGAAGAAGGTTAGTGAGACTTGAATAGCTGTAGTCGACTCAGACGGCTAAATGAAAGATCAGGCCAATGAAAAAATGGGTTTGCGGGCCGACATAGCAACCGGGAACGGCGCCGTGTTTAGCGAAGATGTACTCAAGATCGAGGTGCAGGGGCCTCACGAGGACTATCTCACCATTATTGATGTCCCGGGAATTTTCCGCACCACCACGCAGGGAACCACTAAAGATGACATGGTCATGGTGAAGGACCTGGTCAAGAGGTATATCAGAGATGATCGCACTATTATCTTGGCGGTACTGCCGAGTAATGTCGACATTGCCACGCAAGAGATCTTAGAGCTTGCGGAAGATTACGACAAGAATGGTGAGCGTACCCTCGGTGTGCTCACCAAGCCCGACTTGGTACTTGAACCTAGTGCGCAGGCCGCCGTCTGTGACCTTGTTCAGGGCAAGAAACGGCCACTCACCCTTGGCTACTTCCTTGTCCGCAATCGTGGAGCGAGTAGCGGCTCAAAGGAGCAGCCAGAGCTTGATCCTCTTTTCCGACAGGAGCCATGGATTGACCTTCCAAAGGACCGAGTAGGCATCCCAGCCCTCAAAGAGCAGCTCAGGTCGCTCTTAGTCGAGATTACCCGACGCGAGTTTCCTAAATTGCTCCAGGATGTCAACAATCAAATTAAAGAATGCAAGAGGGAACTAAACAGCCTTGGGCCGCCTCGCCAGGATGAGCGCGAACAACGCAGTTTTCTTAGTCGCATTGCTGGGGCTTTCCAGGATCGTGCTAGGGCAGCATTGGCCGCCGATTATAACGCAGATCCGGTTTTTGACAAAGACGAGCTCCGTCTCATCACTCACGTGGTAAACATTACAGATGTTTTCAGTGCCGATTTTCAACAGGGTGCTCATTCACGACATTTCGAGAATCTCAACTTATCTTTATCGTCTGTGGTATCTGAGATGGCTACCGATGGTGATTGTGAAGAAACTCCAGTCGGGTTGATGATAGACAACCTGCGAGCGCTACTCGAAAAGGCAAGAGTGGACGACGTTGCGCCAGGGGAGCTTACTGAACTTGGCGACATCATTGTCCCTCTCTCACTGCATAGGACATCAATGCCACGCGATGATTTTTCTGCATGGATCAATGAAGTCTACTTGCAATCTAGAGGCTTGGACCTTGGCACCTTCAACGCACACTTAGTTTCCACGGCTTTTGCAGAGCAGTCACGCAAGTGGGGCGACATGACTAAGATCTATATGAGCCGGGTCATCATCACTCTTCATCGCTTCATCGCCGCCGCACTTCGTTCCATCTGCCCGGAAGAGCAAACCCGTGGCCAGTTATGGTCCGCAATCCTCGAGAGCCTAGTGGAACGCTACAAGATGGCAATGGCCCAAGCGAGCCTATTGATCGAAGTTGAACAGCGCAAGAAGCCTTACACTCTCAACCGACAGTTTACCGAGGCGCTCTCGAAAGCTCGCGGCTACCGACTCACTCAGCTGCTGCGTCCTAAGGCTAGAAAAGACACCAGGCAATACGGAGAGCTTCAGTACATGGTTAATTTGGACGACATCGCCAAAGCTGCCGAAGGCAAGAGCAATGTGGAGCAGTTGCAAGAAGAGATCCATGACATTCTGCATGCTTACTACAGCCTGGCACTTGACCGGTTCATTGACAATGTCTTCCAACTCGCTGTTGACTACTGCCTGTTGCATGGCCCTTCTAGTCCCCTGAAAGTTTTCACTCAGGACTGGGTTATTAACCTGGAATCCGAGCAGCTCGAACAGATCGTCGGTGAGACCAAGTCTGCCAAGAAGCGCCGCCAGAAACTTACGAAGAAGATTGAAGATTTGTCTAACGCTTTGAAGATCCTCAAAACCTAGTCGTTAATCACTATTTTTGATACCACCAAGGAAGCTTGGTGGAAATAATAGCAATCATTTTGTGGGGAATGGGTATTATCATGTCGAGATTGGACAGAGAGTTGAATATGTGGATTTTTATGCGGTGCTCCTTCGCGATAAACTTTGGAGAGTTTCACATACTAAATTATCAATTTCTTGTGTGAACGCTATGATATTTTTCCTCCTATTCATATTTAGAGTGATCAACTTGCTCTGTTTTTAATTTGAAATCAGGAAATTACAATTGGCGTTATCGCTACTATCATCAACTCCCTGCACATAAATATCAATATACTGACTACTCCCAGGCGCAAGAACAAAAACCAGTCCCTCAGCATACCCCTTATTACCCGAATCAAAATTATTCAGAAACGCTCCATACGTGACTTTCACCGAATCATCAACGCCACTATACTCAAGCCTAACAGTCAAATACACTTTAACCTGATCAATATTGCGGCTGACCTTAAACTCAGCTACGGATGCAGCACTGTCGAGTTTTGCAGTCTGTGAGGGGAAAGTGATTTCGGCGTTGTTGCCGTGGAAATTTATGCCCATTTTGCCACCGCTAATTTTCACTTGACGTATAGAGTTTAGGTGAACAGGGTGGAGGAATTTGGTCCAAAGGGACCAGCCTGAGGTGAAGAGGTTGAGGAGAGAGGCTCCGCCTGGTTCGCGGGTATGGCGGATTGCAACTGGGTGAGCAGAAGCGGGGAGACCGTTGCTGATATCTGTCCAAGTGACGCCTTTATCCAGAGACTGGAGAACATTGCCAGGGCCCGGATCGGGGGTTGAGATGACAAGCATTCCATTTTCAGAGGGGATGGAGAGGAATGAGGAGATGGCTGGGAATGGAAAAGAGAGAGTCTTGACCATAGTTCCATCGAGTCTGAGTATCAAACCATTGGTAGAGGCAACGGCGTACACCGTATCGTTGAATCGGGCGCTGACATGGGTAAGTGCTGGACCGCCAGTGGAAGTAATGTTCGTCAGAGTCCAGGTACCTGCTGTCCATGCTACGCCAGGTACGCGAGGTTTGCCTGGTATCTTTGGAGTGGCCCGGTAGAAAGAACCCGAGTCAGTTACAAAGAAAATGGCTTGGCCATCGGGTGAGGCAATGGCCGATATATTTCCGTTATCGGGTGGTATCGCTTCACTCAGGACGAAGAGTTGCGAGATCGTCAAAGTCGAGCCATGTACGTCGCTATCGGGTCCATTGAATACTCCGAATACCTCCCTCTGATCGAACCCAACAGCTACCAACGCGCTTCCATCGAAAGTTTGACTCATGGAGACGGGCACATCCACCGCTTCCCAATGAACCCAAAGAGCGAAAGTCGCGGCAGTTTCTGAGGGGTCTGTGGCAACCTTTGCCTCCATAGAAGTCCATCCTGGCGGGCGACCAAAAGGATCCATCCGCCTTGAGGAAATGGTATCCAAGGAATCAATCAATTGTCCGTTTCGAACAAATGTGACGGACTGATGGCTCGAGTCGGAATCAATAAACCAATCATCCAAGGGTCTCCACAATTGTTCCCCGTCGTGGAGGTTACAGTAAACGCTGGAAGCACCATTCCAGGTTGAAACGGCCAGGCCAGCAGTCACACTATCAAAGGAGCCATCCTCGAACTGCAAGTTTGGAAAGTTCTGGTTGGCGACAGAAGAGTGTGTAGCTCCGTTATCCGTCGTTGAGTAAAACCCACGATTTGTCGCCAGCAAAAGATTCCCCTCAGAAAGAATTTCAATCCCATGGATTCCTGGCGCTATGTTATCTCCAGTCGTAGAGATTCGGATCCACGTGCTTGCTCCATCGTTAGAGATGAAATAGGAGTCTGCCCAGCCAATAGCAACAAGTTTGGGATTCGTAGCATGGATTGCAACAGCACCAGCTCCATCTTGTATAAACCCACAAATACCTCCCTCTGTGAGCCGACGACCAGGGACGTTTGTGAGGATATCACCGGCCTCCATCCAAGGATCGGTGTCTACACTTCTTCTCCAGACTGCTCCGATTCCTTGCTGCTGGGGAGTGAAAGCCTGTCCCCCAATCACTGCAACCTGATTCCCCGGCTGAGATTCGCACTTCGCAAGGAGGACCCGAAATGACTCCACGTCAATAGTCCCATCAGGATCTTTATTGATGGTCAATGTACCACTTTCGAGAGTTCCGCGGAAGAGTCCAGATAAACTCGACTTGTTCAGCCAAGGCCCGGCTCGGATTTCAGCCTGTGTAGTTAAGTCGAGGACAGGCACTGAAATAACACTGCTCCAGCGTGTGATTCCACTATTGGTGTTGTCGACAGCCGGCTTGAAATCGTATACACCGCCAGGCGAAGTATGGACAAAAGACCAGAAAATCCCACCATCAGACGCCAAGAAAATGAATCCATTGGTGATGCAGATTGAGTTGATAGTCCCAACAGCAACGGTCCCAAAATTAACTGGTTTCCACTCATTGAATGCGGCACCGGATACAAAAGTCGTCTGCCATAAGGTCGCAGTACCAAGTTTCCCTCCACCGGCAAAGAGATGCAATTGTGTTCTTTTGAGGTCACTTCCTTGAGCAAGACACGTGATTTCCGGGCGGATCCAGTCGTGGCTCAGGGACTTGCTCGAGTTGTCTTTCGAGTTGAGAGCCCAGACGCCGCTGGTTGGGGTTGAGACGAGTGTTGTAACGTCGTCGAGTTGGAGCAAGGCGCCGACGGCCCCAGCTTGGAATTGAGGGGGTAATTCGCCAAATTCTTGATTAGCTGGTGCTCCGGCTAGGCTACCCTTAGTCAAGATGCCATTGGGAGTGGCGAGGGACCATGGGCTTGCCATGATGAAGTTGCAGTCTCAATTAGTCTGTTGTTAGGTTTGCGAAGGGCCTTGTAGAGAACTTTCTTTAAAAATAAGAACGACACCTAAGTTCGTGGGAGACTATACTGACTTTTCAGAAAGTCAAGAAGAAAAGTCCTCACTTATGAAGAAGAGTTCTGCCTTGAAAAAGAAATGACAAAATTGCTCCCATTGTGGTTGCACTGCAGCACTTGTGCAGCAATACTAGGCGGCAGTCAGGTGCTATTGAATACAAATGTATGTTGCAGTCGGACTGGACGCCAATAATTCTTGGCATCAGCCTTCTTCTGATGCTTCTCGCCCCATTTGTAATCATTCAATGGTGGTGTATGGCAGCCCCTCACTTCTGAGTTCATGTCCGACAGGTCGCAGAAGAATGAGGCTTTTGCCAAGATAGGGCTGAATTTGGCGTACCACCTCTTTTTTTGCAACCATAATCCATGAATCCATTATATTTTTACATCGTCTATCCTCGTCATCTTTTATAGCCAGCATGCATCTCAATCGGTCTTTTCTGCGCCGGTAGTTTAGATAGTGGTACATAGGCAACTAGGTTAACGAGCCAACCTGGGCGTTCTAGGGACAGTTTTAAGCAAAGGCGGCGTTCTAGGGATTAAGGGGCGTCCTAGGGGATCGTGAGCGTTCTGGGGATTAGGGGCTCGGCCCTGAGTTAGCCCTTCGGGCTAACTCCGGGCCTCGCCTTTAGCTTTCAAATTTGAGGATCCAGCAGGGAGAGTTTGGTAATAGTAAGTCTGGGACATGTCAACTATCTTATTTCTCGGTGTAGACTCTCCCGGAACTTGAGAATAATTTCATTGATATGGCCATATATTGGATGGTTAAATTGTTCAATTGCGAGCAAAACTAGCTAAAAGTGCTGGCTACCTATCCACTAAGGAATAAAGCAGAAGGGCTTTATCGTATATCACCTCTTTCGTACTCTGTCAATAATATTCATATTTTAGAGAAATGAAGAAGACTGAAATTTCCGAAACACGTTCTATATAGTAACAAGCTTACACCTGACATCCATCCCAGATTCCAAAGCAGCATTCCCTAGTAACGCCTTCGCCTCCAAACTCGAAGCCTGAAACATTGTGATGCACCGCTCCAAATCATCTATGTCTGGGCGACATGCATCACCAACACGATTTGTCATCCACAATCGGCGCACAACCTCCCGGTACAAGCTGATAGCGTCATCGTACCGATTGCATAGCTGATAGCACTCGCCAAGGTCATAACAAACTCTGAGTGTATACCGATAGTCCCATCCAAAGGCACTCGCTCGCGTATGAAGAACCTCCCAATACCACTTGATAGCCTCGTCGTAGCACCCTCTCAGCATCAATACCCTGGCAAGTCCACATTTACTGTTTGATAAACCATGAAGTTCTATACTACTACTGATTCTCGACTCAGTAGCAACGAGCTCTCTGAACAGCTTCTCACTGCCTTCTAAATCGCCTCCCTTTGCCATGTTTCGAGCCAATGCGACTTTGGTAGCCATCACATCCGGATGTTCGTCCCCAAGAACTGGACAGAACCTCTCCAATGTATTCTTGGCTAACTGACACCCTTCCTCATGGGAATCTTGCGCCCAGAATGCTGCTGATAAGTTCGTCATTGCTCTGCATGCTTCTTCGTCTGTGGCTGTTGAGCCTTCCAGATGAAGCTGCACGGCAATTCTTAGCAGCAGATCACCACCAGGACCTTTTGTTAGCACTAGGAGATAACCAAGTTGTGTCATCGAGAAAAGCGTTCTCTTGTCTCGTGGCCCACAGTAATCGAGCCACAGCTGCAGGACCTGGCGAAAAAGGCTCTCTGCCTCGTCTGTGTGGCCTAGTTCTTCGGCGATCAAGGCATCGTTTGACAGAGTATGTGCAATTCGTGGAAGACCAAGGTGGCCAATTTTGATATACGCCGAGAACAAATTTCGGTTATGAGATCGAGCTTCGTAAAATTTTCCTTGGGCCACGAGAGTGTCGACGAGACGTTGTAGGGCATCAAGGGTTTTCAGATTTTCTTGTCCTATCTCGTTCGCGTAGAAGCTAAGAAGCTTTCGGTCCCATTCCTCCGCTTCTGCGTATTTCCTGCGATCATAGTAGGTTTGCGAAAGACTTTCCATTGCTGCAATTACTGACGGGTGACTTTCTCCAAACTGTGGTGCCAGTTTCGTCACTTTGCTCTTGAAGTCAGCCTCTTTCGAGGCGAGTGCTGTCCAGGTAGTCCTATGGGAAAGAGTGACTGCTGGTGTCGCGGCTGGTAATCCACCAGAGAAGCAATAAAGTTCATTCAGGGGACTTGAACAGTATCCGAAGAACACTGCTTCAGCGAAGTCCTTCAGGAGGGGATGCGCGATCTGTGAATTCAGGTTGGTGGGGAGGACTGGCAAGGACTGCGAGACTCTGGACTTGCCATGGGAGTACAATTGACTGCACTCAGAGTTCAATAGTTTGTTGCCATCATTGTAAAGGTCCTTGATATCGGTCTCGGAGACACAGGTTGGTACATCGGGCAGATAGCCAGGCTCCAATGATAATGCTGGCACTGGGTTCGAACACTCAATCTTCAATGCCTTGAATAGCCGTGACAAGTTTGGAGAACGAGGGACTTCGACAGTGGACCAGTTAATTAGCCAGGAATCTTCAGTTAGCACTTCAGTTCTTGAGACAGAACCTTCTGGGGACTGAGCAGGTAGAGATCCTTGTAGTGTATCAGGACTGGAAACGCCACCCAGTTCTTCTACATTCGTCTGGTTGGCTGATACGGTCATTGGTACTGTTTGATAAAGGCTTGTTATGCAAGAATTTTTGATGGAACACGACAGAGGCTTACATGGAAAAGATTGCTTTTGAGCATTATCACAGTGAAGCGACTCATCATCCACGTCGTCCCTATACCTCTTCCTCCAACTCCTAACTTTTTCTGGCTTGAGTCTCGGATCCTTAGCATAGAGAATGGCAGGTATGTCTTGGTCAGGTAATGACTGCAATATTACTCGACGTTCGGAGCCCGACACGTTTTTTCGAAATCCCCATTCAACTATCTTTCTCGAGAACTGACGCTTTCTAATGTATGAGTCAGTGAAATTTCTGAACCAACCAAGGAAACACATGGGTAACCATACGTAGTCTCAAATCGGTGCTCAGTGCGAAGAAGGTTTGCAAGATATGGATAGGGTTTGTCTTCATCGATGTAAACGCGCTGAATGAGTGGCTTCAACTCTTCCCAGCGTAGCCTAGTAGCTTCCCGGGACCCAAGCGTCCTTTGATCTACCTCGGATCGCGTATCAATTGTTCTAGCGACATTCGGGTCATCAAGTCCCCCGATGATGTGGTTTTGGTCAAGGAACAGGAAGGTACCGGGCGAGACTGCTGACAAGGAAGTGGGTGGACGATTCATGGCGAAGGTGTTCGATTAGAGCGCTAGGCTGCGTATGGCTAGAGATATCGATTACTCAACAGCTAGTCATTAAGAAAAGGGAATGACAATGGCAAATGCGAGACCTTAAGTCTGGAGTAGTTCACGAGGCTGCGGGGGTGCTCTATTGCTGCTGGTTGAAGAAGCGATTGGGCAAGAGCAAAGGTACCAACGCGTCCCAATCGGGCATAGCGCTCTTCACAACGCCACTTCCTGCAGCATCCTTTTGAAGTCGGGCGAGGTCTCAAATAGTAGTGTGGTGGGTTTCAGGAGATTGTTGTCTACAGTCGCGGTGTCTAGTAAGATTGCATTGTTAGGGGAGTTTCTCGTCGGTTGCGCATAGCTTCACAAGTCCCAAGCCAGCCTCATCTCCTGCAAGGCTGATTGTTGACTCTGCGGGACAACCTGGCAGCCAGAAATTTGCAAATATTCGAGGGTATACAACCCGAGAATTCCTTGGGATAAGATTACTAAGATGTTTGATTTCTATATATATGGGTTCTTCTCTCCTCTTTAGAGAGTTCAATAAATTACACAACATCTAACCCCTATTTACGACCCCAGTGTGCCATAGTCCTTTTCAGCAAGAGAGCTCAATAGTCCTATCCAATAGAGGTCACGTTTTGAATTGATTTGTATTGAGAATTTGTTCCAGTAGCTGAAATCTTTCTACGTAGACTTCTGCCGCAATTCCTATTCATCGATGAAATCGACTTCGTACATTGTCTCAAGATTGGAATCTATACTGATGCACCCGGTTTCACAGTCCAACTCGAGGTAAACACCAATGCATTCCTCTGCCGATGCGCCTCTGGATCCACATAAATCTTCCAGTTCATGCTGTCTTTACCAAGATCATAAACTCTGCAAATAACGTAGATTTCGGCAGAAGTGCGACCTGGCAGGAGCGCTTTTGTTTGCATCTGTAATCATTAGCGCATTCCAAGTCTATGAACAGGACGAACGTACCATGTTGTACTGGTTATCACTCATGTAAAAGCGATCTGCACAGTTTCCTATAGTTGTTTTAACTTCTATGAAGTATTCTGGCTCGGTGTCAACCCAAATGTTTTCCAGGTAGCCAAGTCGGATAAGCAATCTAGTCAAATGGCTACCAGTGTCTCTGTAGACTATGTCCGATGTCTCTCGCTGATCCCACGAGGTCATACCACGGTAATTAGGGTGAACTGTCACTAGGCTGCGCATGTTACTTCTCCAATTGCCTACACCAAAATGCGGCTGGAGAGCGTGCAAAAGTATTTCATATACCTATAGAGTTTCATGTTAAAGCTGTTGTATTGGCTTTTGGGTATAATACTGACAAATAACTCTCCAGCAGCCCCAATCTTGCTGTCATGTCTCATCTGATCTAATGCTCGAATACCAAATGCGGTTTGGTGGTCATATCCAGGAAGATGTTGTCCGTTGCCACGTGCTGCTGAGAAATTACTGCGTGGCAAATTTGCCTGTCTTGCGAGGCGGATGACATGGCCAAGAAGCTGAGTGTATGCGTCGGCGTTGCCGAATATGCCTTGAATGGGTATATCGGGGATATTATCCTGTGCAGGCCTGGGGAATGGCTGTGGAGATGAGACGTTTGATAGCGGTGTTAAGCCATCTTCAGATATCGCGATACTTGCGCGTCTGTCTTGGGACATGCCGAAGAACTCGTCGGCAATGATTCTAGACGTTCCATCTAGAGGTGTTACTACCAATTCTTGTTCTTCCTCTTCGTCTTCATCTGAGTCGGAAACCACTCTTCGAGGAATTGGTTCGATACTTGGGACATTTCCAACGCCGACAGTTTCCAAAAGGTCATCTATGATGGAGATGCTGCTATTCAGTACGATGCTTATGTGCTCTCTGCAAGATGTAGGCACTTCCATTGCTTTTGCCAAAGCCTCAGGAAGATGCATCTTGTAGCAGGCTTCCCGATTAGATCCTAGCCTTGGAACGAAGATCTGCCAACCATTTTCCCGATTTCGAATGTGCACATAACCAGTGCTTCGAGGTATAGGTCCAGTTGTATCCCCATTAGTATGATGTAGGGTGTACGTTGTTGAAATACTGTCTGTTTTCAGGATTGAAGAAGCCAGAAGCCGGTCATATAGCCGCCGAGGGGCATTTGGAGTTCGATGGGACACAGCAACGCTGTACAAATGTTAGTTTAATTCAATGAAATGATAAATTCAACTCTTACCGCAAGATCTCGAATGCTCTGTCTGTGAATTCTCGTGTCAACCTATCATCAATCGTGCCATCTTCATCACACGCAGTTTGTGTTGTGCACAGTCGTGATAAGTACTTGCTTTGCAAACCCAGGCCCTCTAAAAATGGTGCCAGTTCGTGAACGTCTTCTAGAGAGAAGTCGAGGAGATCAACATGGTCCCGGAAGATAGTCGAAAATTTTGTGTTATCAATGATAGCAAAGGTTTCCTGGAGGTTTCCTAGAGTTATATTACCACGCGAGACGTGTCTTCTGATTGGTAGTACATTGCGGGTTGTGAGAGGCTCTAGGTCTTGCCGCGTCGGATCCATTTTGTTAATTGCTTTGATCATTTCCTTGACACTCTCCACTGAGGATCGCCTCTCTCCCAAGGAGCGAAGGGCACCCACGAGCATTGATAAGGAAGCCGGTGAGATTCTCAAATACGTAAGAAAGAAGTCCCTAAGTCCTTCAGTATAGTCGGCACCAATGACTGCCATGCCTTCAACTGGCACTGGGCTGCTCCAGAGACATCTTGATGGTGGATACCACTGGTTTGTAGAAGGCACATAGATTAGTCCATCATTCTCGAAGTCATTACTATCTCATATTAGAATCTGGTTCGAGTTGTAAAAAGATTTCACTCACCGTATGGAATCCCAGTCTTGATCACTTATTCGGCTTTCTAGGAATAGCCTGTAGAGCCTCTGGGCTCTATCAGCAACATTCCATAGAGGGTTCGCGTCTGTTCTGAGCTTCGATAAGGCGCGTTTGTAATCCTTCCAATCTGCATTTTGGATTTCCAGAATGTCTCCGTGGAAGAGGCGAGCTATTCTTCGGTTGGTTCGATATTCTGAGACAGAATGTAAGGGCGTTTTGTCTAGTAGATCTTCTGGACCTTTCCAAACGCAACTATCAATATCAATCCATCTAGGACCTGAAGAGCTTGGTTCAAAACAGGATGGATCAAGGATCAGATTTTCTCGATGAAATGCTTCCCTGTGTTTTATGAATACTGGCGATATCATGAACTCGGACGTATGACTTACACAATAATTTCCTTGTTCCTTTCACTGTAGTGATCTGAGATCGATGAGTATGTGTTCAAAATATCAGCCCGGGCCAAGTTCCAAGCTTTTTGTAGCCGAATTTCGTGCTGGCGTAGAATGTCCAAGTAAAAGGCAATATTTGCTTCGAATTGTACGCCAAACCGTCTAAGGCAGGCCCAATCTTCAGGCGAATCCGAATAGCCAAGAAGAGTATTATTTGCCAGAAACGGAAACCGTGGCACTATTCCAAGGTTTGCGGACTCACTCATCAGGCCTTCCGTTGGAAAGTAAGTGAGCTTCAGTTGTGTAGGTGGAACACCCCAACATGAGACATTTGCTGTTTTAATCTCCTCAATGATTGAGGTCGTCATCTTTGGCCCATAAGCTGCCCAGTGCGTCTTCAAGGTTCCAACAATCTTATTTGGCCTATTTTGAAGAATGTGACGGAATTCTGTAGCTAGTGAGCCTGCACGGAATGTCAGGCGAGGGACATCGCGGATTCTCAAAGCCCTTTTGAGCCAGTTCTGCCAACTCAAGTCATGCTGTCGAGTTTGCCGAGTTATAGGAGAAATGAGGTTTAAATACCCAAGGTTAAGAAATGGAACTGACAATTCAGGTAGTTCTCCCCTGAACAGGGCTTGGGGGCCATATTCATCTCTGGATGGCAGGTACACTGGCACGTCCGTTCTCAGTGTGTTTCTCTCCCTTTCGTTGTCGTCATAAATCCACAAATGTAAGAATCCTGGATCAGAAATATCTTCGACGTGCCAGTACAAATAACTCAGATGCAATCTGGAGGACGCTAGATCTGCTGCTCCGTCCCACGTCGAGTATTCTTCCCAAATTTTGCCAACCACTTCATTAGGCGGACATTCTTTGGCGCCAAGGACTTCAAACAATCGCTCCCGAGCTTCGTTTACAGTACTTTCAGGATCAATCGTGATGATTACATCTTGAGGTATTGCAGGCCCAGTTTCTGCTGGAAAGTACAAATCGATCTCTGCAGCAGCCACCCATCGCCCATCATTCAATGGCACTAACGGCAAACCACGAATCGTTGTCTCGATATCAGTTCCTGAAGATCGTTCCAGCATAGATGTTATGAGATGAGCCGCTCGACTATGCCAGTTATCGGAGGTCTGGCCGCTCTTCATCTTTGAATCAGGGCCGCTCAAGTCCTCTCTGATTCTGTGGCACAATGCAAGATCCTCAATGTCTCCAATTTCAAATAGGTCTTTCAGAGTGTTGATATTTTCGGGGCCATATTCCAGCGATAAGTATTTGCTGTGTCTTCCTGGACGGTCTCTGAAGAGGGGTGACCCATTTTCATCCAGGTAATCAGGAGGAAGGGTCCGTACATTTTCCGGTTTTCGAAGCTCCGAGGTTCCGTGAAGGTAAAGGATATTGGTATCCTTTAGCCTGTCGATAATTTTGCGCGGCAATTCTCTCCAAAATTGGTGATTCCGGAATGCTGTTCTGGAAGGCAAATACTCCACCCAGCGATACCGCAGAGGACTATCTCTGATGCAGAAGTTCAGTACCGCCTCGCAAAATCTATCTGCAATTGCAGAGAGTATGTCCTTGTTCCACTCAGTGTCAGACTTCACTTCTGTTCTGCTTGCTTCCAAGATGAAATCCGCTTGAATCAGAAACTAAATGTATTAGCAGAGCCACACTTCTCGGACTCATAAAACTTACATTGAGGCCAAAGTTTCCAACAGGAAGATATGCAAACACATCATATTGAGTGGGTTTTATAGGTAAATCGCTCTCGTCCACCTGAAATGCCAAGACGAGGTCACATCCGTCTCTTTCCGGGCGGGCATCATGTTCCGAAAGACCTGTTATCAGATTTCTGAAAATGTAATACCGCGAGATTTCTTGGGCTACGTCGGATCCTTCAACCTCACCCTCGACCGTCTTGATGAGACGTGTCAAAACGGCAGGCGTGGCATCTAACGGAGCCTCTTTGATGAAAGTGGTGATGGTGTTTCCCCTCTGTGGCCTTTGAACGGTGATTTTGATATGTCGGATCTTGGACAAGAACAGAAGTAAAGTAGGATGGACTTTATCAAAGTGAGCGACCAAATCCTCGTAGCGAGTACTGTTCGGAATCAGGGTCATCCTTGTCAGAGGACGCTCATCCATTGGAATAGGATCATCCGCCAGGAGCGGGGTGACCAGACCCAACCTCTCCTCGACCGTACCGTCCCTCCGATACACGAAATAGAATGAAAACGCATTGGACTGTATGTGGACTTTAGACGCCACTTGGAACACAGCCTTGAATCCAATTCCCTTCTCGCCCACGAACCCATGCTGCTGCATTTTCCAACTTCGTCCAGTACGACAAATTTGGCGCACATCATTCGCATCGAATCCATCTTGGTTTGATTCAACAATGATTTTCTCTGGATTTACTTCGAAACTGAGGTAAGGGGTCTGGTGGGTCGCGTTGGCGACTTCGAACGAGCAATCTTCCGCATTCTGCGTCAGCTCCAAAATAAAGCGGCCTCTTGCTGAACCAATGTCCTCTGCAATGCTAGTGGGGGTTAGTTAAAATAAAGCGAATAAAAAAGAACCAAATAACAGACGTCTCCACTGCATCCGCAACCTGTCGTCGAAGGTGTGCAATAGATGCCAGAATCCTAGGATCCGTAGTTGCTTCAAGCTCTGGCTCGTGCCATCCGTTCCCGCGACTGACTTCAAGTACAATCTCTCGTGCCTCAGAGACGCTGATGTTGAGGCGAGAAGCCATTGGATGGAATGGCAAGAATTTTCTGTAGTATCCAAATAATATTCGGCGAAGTTAACATTGATAAACCACCCAACCCGAATGAATGGTGGTCAGATGGCTTCCCGCCCATGTTATCTTGCGGGTCGCTTTTGAGGTAGGCCCCAAACACTAACGACTTGCATGCGCCCCTGATCAACCGGTTGCGTCGGACGCGGCCGAAGACAGTTTCCCACATGTTGGTGTTTCGCTTCCCAGTTTCACCAAACCAACTAGCATGCAGGGGCAGCCCCTTAGATATTTCCGCACGCACCGAGGTTCAGTTCCGGCCGAAAGCGTAGAAAGATAATCAAACTGGAGAAAAAGGTTTCTTGCAGTATTCTTGCAGTATGAAGGTCTGCATCATATCTAAATATTGTTTGCAGAAAAAAAATTAGAACCTGGAAGATCACAAGGTGGTGGTAGACTAGCCACGAAAGCAATTCACGTGATCTGAAATGTACTCTTACTTCTTAACGTTTTCCTGATTCCTTGAAAAGTACATAATGCAGATGAATACATTTTGGAAAGACAAATATCGTACAAAATTACCGGTCGAACTTGATCTTTGCTGAGCCCGCCTCCTTGCCGTTTGCAATGCTCCTGAATGTCAGATTATCTCCCTTATCCCCAAACCTTACTTGTACATCATAAGAAAATTCATGCACAAGTTCTTTTTCCTTATTGTGCTTAGACCTAGTCTCCTTGCCAAAATCAAAATCCGCATCGAAGGTTGACTCGATGCTGCCAACACGATCCACCCCTATTGAGCGTTAATTTCCTCTTTTTAACAGCTGAATACAGTAGAATACACACTAGAATCAGTCGTGTACTCGGGTGCTTCTGTGAGTGCACAAGAATACAGTCGAGTTCGGCCAACAAATTTCTTTCCAGGCGAGTAGGTTCTGCAAACATCTACTGTTATGCATGTATCTTTGGTTATTTCATCTCCCTACGAACGCTTACGGTTAGCAGCGAATGAATAATAGATTATTGACAATCCTCTAAGAACCAAACATACTTTGGAAATCATCCACCATATTCTGTTGCTGCAGAGCTTCCTGTTTTCATCGAGCGGATCAAAGTACGCGTAGACTTCTGAGTCTATCCCCTCACGGAAATCTTGAGAAAGAGCGAAGCCATAGTGACGTCGAGCATATTTCACACGAGGTGTGATTCCTTCAAGGCCACGTAGGGCGGCACCTTGCACAACAGCAGCTTGACTTGAACAGATTAGCGGGGAAAATGTAGGTAAATTGGTAGCATCTGCGTACGGATGTAAGGGGCGAAGCAGTGTAATACCACCATTCTCCCTGCACCAATCTGCCAGAGCCTGGTGCAGGTACGATGATTCACCAAATCCTCCAACGAGAATTATTCGCTAAGGATTGGCTGGCGTTAGTCAGAAGTTCTCTATTCTCGTCAATAGCACCAGTGAAAACCTACATCAATCTTGGCATTTCGTTCTTTTCTTGCCACTTCCACTTGCTGGCCTACCAAGCTCGTAATCTGGGTAATAACTGGGTCAAAAAGGCTCTGCATGTCTTCGCTACTGAAGTTTCAGCTCCTCGTTCCCCATTCGGTAAGGGGCTTACTATGAGAGCTTCACAGTTCTATCGTCCGGATCATAGAACCCTGATTCTGGAAGATCAAGAGTAATAGGGCCTAACTCTTGATCATCCTTATCATTCCTACTTCCAAAGTCTCGTTTCAACCCTTCAAAATTATTCATTAACTTGCCACCAGGGCCTGTTATCCCAAATGGAAGTTTGTCGAATGCCGATCCGAATCTTTTGGAGAGAAACGCATGCAGATTGCGGTCAATATGTGTCGAGCCACATTTACCACCTAAAGGATGTTATTCATTAGATCTTAGGCATGGCAAATAAAAAGCTCAGGCTGACGTACCCACACCGACGCAAAGTTCATCGAAAGTTAAGTACGGCCGTACCTGCGTGATTGTGTATGCGGTTATGTCAACAGTTCCACCACCACAATCGCATATAAGGATATTCTCATTTTCCTAAACGATTCAGTACGTCCTGTCAAATGCATAGGCGTATGAATTACCTTGATGGGATTCAAAGCATCTGGCTCAGCATATTTTTTCAGAGTTGCAATAGCTGCGGCTTCTGGTTCAGCGATAGTGAAAATTTCGTCTTTTGCTTCGGAACCGAAACCAGCATTTCTGGCAGCTGTAAGGGTGGCAGCTTTTGCTTCATCCGACCAAATAGCTGGCAGTGTAATCCAGCATTCCATTGGTGTTTTTTCAAACGTCGAATCGGACAATTGTTGGCGAAGAATTTTGGATACAAATTGGTACACTTCGTGCAGGAAGTCCTCACAAACTCCCGGGGCTTCACGAAAAGAAGGTAATTGGAACATCCCAGGGCCTATTATACCAGAAAGGGATGGGTCATCATGTTCGCCTACGGCTGCATTCTTGTCGAGTAGGAGTTTAGTCCATGAGTAAGACTTAAGTTTCGGGTAGACCTCGAAACCCCATTTGTTAGTACTGATCTTCGCATTCTCCTGGCTGTATGCGATCCTGGTTGGTGTTTTCCATGATCCATACGGGTCTCCGGGCCAAGTCGAGATAATCTTGATATCTTCTATGCTGCTTTTGTCCGTGGTTACGTAACTGATACCTGCAACAATGTTAATGATGGAACTTTTCAAGCAGAAGACAACCTGCATACCTGAAAAGGTGGTGCCATAGTCAATTCCCACGATGATTTTGTGTGTAGGCGTAATATTGAGTGCTGAGAAGGCATTCAGCCTTTTCTCAATGCTGGCAAGGGTATCGCTTATGTTTTGAGAAGCCATGATGGCGAATGAAGGCAAAGATAGATAGATGAAGAAGGACCGTGTCAATGTGGAAGGATACTAAGTTGTTTTGCAGGTATATGGATGTTGGCACTCTAAAATACGTTGGGCAGGATTTGGTTTTGGTCTCGGATCTGTCACTCCTTGTACCATATGTTCTAAGCATTCCATCCCGTTGGTGTTTGCTATGATAGGTCCAAGTATGCACGAATTAGCCAGGTGGAGAACGATGCAACCGCTGGTAGAGGGCGTTCGGCCGACCCGGGGGGCGCGAGGTTACAATCGTGCCGCTTCGGGCTGCATCTGCATCGCGAAATGTTTCGGCAGCACGCCCCACCCCATCCACGACCCCACATGTTGGTCCGAAAAACGGGTAGAAATTATGAAACATTAACGGCTCGTAAAAGACCCAATCGGCTACGGGGTATTTGGGTAAGCGCTCGACTATTTCCAGTCAGCTAAAACAATGCCACCGCAGGATATTTCAGCCACGAGCGCTAATCGCCAATGCCGTAGGCACAAGTCCAAATCCCTTGATCGTGATAGTCACTCAATACCTTTACAAGATCGCAAAGCCTATATTGTCCAAATCTAGAAGACTAACGGATCGAATAACACTCAGAACCAAGGCACAGTATCTCACAGCAGCAAATCAAGTGCTAATCCAGGGGCTGCCTCTGCAGGAGGCCTACACAACATGTCTTCGAACAATTCGACCCAACAAGATCATCGCACTTTGCACGAAACTGGCCACAAGAATCTTCCATTGCAGAATCAGACAATGGATGTTCCATCCAAGTCATCCCAAACCATGAAGAATGTATCCGTTGCCAACGCCTCAGCTGCAGATAGCGACGAATGCGAAGACGAAGAAGTTCCACCACAGGTCCGGAACTCCAAGGAGATAGCATCAAAAGAGGGGAATGCCAGAGGTAGTGTGTACTTTCATGTGTAACTGCAATTCAGGAGCTAACCCCGTCCTTTCCTAGATGCCAACGAGTCTCTTAGTTTCAGCAAAGCAGTCGAGGCAGTATCAAGATATCTCCCTTTTAGTAGATCCGCCCCGCCAAGTACAGATGTAGAACGACGACCAACGAGATCACAAACATCTAGTAAGGCAAGACAATCACCAGAGCAGTCACAAGCGACAAGTGGTACAGTCAAACAAAAATCAAAGGGTGGAACAGCGCAGGTGGATAAAATAACGGAGAAATCCAATCAAGCAATGAAGGAGAAGGAAGCAGAATGGCAAGCAAAGAAAACGGAGCTCTTGGATAAGCTTGGGCATATGGAAAGTCAAAATCAACTTCTGGAAAACAGCATCCAGCAAATTCAAGAAGAGCTGGAACATCGCACTCGCAATTTGGAAGCCAAGGTCCGAGAAGTCAAGTCTGAAAAAGAAAATATTGAGGCTGAATACAACTTATTCGTTCGCCAGAAACAAGAAGAGGAGTTTAAAGGGATGGATTCCTGGCAATCTGTGGAGGGAAACAAAGTTATCGGTGATCTCGATAAGCTCAAGAGGGATATGAGGTCCTTCGGAAAAGGGATGTCTACAAAGGACTTATCCGTCTTCCAGCGACTTGACGAAGCTGAAAATGTAGCTTTGTTGAAGGACCTTGCAGAAGTCTGCGAGCTGACGAATGACGGACTTCCAGAAGAATTGACCTCTCCGAGATCGCCTGCGCTTCTTCTGAACGCCCTACTTTCTCACCATATATATACGACCTTGTTCAAAAATCCATTCTTCTTTCTGGAGAACGGGCTAGGAAACGATCTTCCTCAATCAGGGCTAGATAGCCTACTGAACGAAGTATACAGGCGCACGAGACATGGTAAGTGTTTTCGGGACTTTAGGATGTGGTGAAAAATGACTAATCTGAGAAACACAGCAAATCGGGAAGAGGCTCATATCTGGCGCTCTCAGACACTCAGACTCCTACTACCTCAGCTGAGAGATGATGCAACAACTCAAGAAAAAGACTTGCATCGATGGACGTCTGAATTAATTTCCAACGTCGCAAAGCTGCAAGCGGCACATTTCCTCGAAGGTCCAGCTCGACATCTGATCGGCGACACAGCCAAAGCCAAATCCAGTAGCAAACTAGACGGCATATACCAAACGGCGGCGAATATTTCTTACATGTTGTGGACGAGAAGGGCGACTGTGAAGTGTTACACTTTGACAAATTTCAGCCCCCGCCCGCTGCCTTTTCACCCAGACCGTAAAGATTTCATTCCGCATTCCTCGGTGAAATTCGAAGAGTTTGAGGACCAGCTGAAAGGCAGGCCCATCACTCTAATAGTACATCCACTTTTGCAGCTTTATGGGACGGATGACGCCAAGGATTATGACCGAGGGTCGACCTGGGCACCTGCAGAGGTATGGCTTGATAGCAGAAAAGCAAGCGAGTAATGTAGTTCTCCCAAAGAAGATTTGAGGTTGGAATCGATGGAAGCATATAGTATCTAGGATTTCCTCCCAATAAATTGAAGGCGCAAGATAAGATGCTGGCACAAAAGAGACGTGAGAAGGATGTGTTCCTGGGCGGAGTGCCTCAAATCAATTGCAATCTTTTTGTGCTTAATTGGAAGAGGAAAAGAAAAGGCCCTTATGCAATACATACTTTAATGTTGAGAGCTTAGGATAAATTATGAATGGTGTAGAGGGACCGCATTGACGTCAAAAATGAATATGATTTGAAAGTAACGAAGGACTTGACAACATAAAAACAAAAGAATATTCAATTTGCGCACTGTTTCGATACCCAAAGCATGAAGATGCTCACCTCCACACTCTCTTTCGTAAGTTGATCTGCTCTGGAATCTTGCCGAAATCTCCTCAATTTCAGCTTGATTAGCTCCATGCATTCTGTGCAGTAGACTTATCATACGGGACCACCACTTCAAAGATCATTCTTCTTCAGTGACAGTTCTATATATAACTATTTTAAAAATCAGAATGTGGCCTCGGATTAACAGTCAAGCTTCTGTGACGAAAGCGGCAGCCAGTACTCAGCACTTTATTGCCTTAGTGACAATTGCGAGGGCACCAGAGAAGGTGAGTTAAAAATGATTGATTAAGACACTAAAGAGAGGAAGAGAGAGACCTTTAGGAGACGTGTTATATGCACAAATAGGGGCTCTAATTAGACCTATTTAGGCCCTTCAGTCGGCCCTCTTAGCACGTAATATCCCAGTTGACACTTAACGGCTTCACTTCCCGAATTCTTTATCACCAAGCACTTCCACCGCCAGCTAATCCCCCTGACAGAAGAGCAACTACCATGAAGCCATAATGTATAGAATTTAAAAGGGTATATGTACTTTTCCCAATTAATTTCCCAGCCCTCTAATAAAGGCATTCAGTGCCCAATATGATATAATGTATTGGTCAACGAAGCGAGTGTGACCCCCAGCCAACTCCACCGGAGATGCAAATGCTCCTAACCAGCTAAGCCCCGATATAATTGTATATACAAGAATCGAGCAGGACAGATGCTCAAACACATTGGTAGTAGTAGGGCGCTGATATGCCTTTGCAGGTGTAGGGAGCCTAAGATATAAAGGTTAGGGTTTTTGGGTGCTGGTATGGGGATAGGGGGGAACTTGCCTCGCACTCGGTACATCCTTTCCAGTCGTTCCCTCCACATTGGTCGTAGTGTTTTGATTTACACCCGTTTCCGCTATTTGTGGAAACTGCTGATGAGGTGGTTCTTGAGGAGGTTCTTGATGGGGGCTCGTATGTAGACGTCCTCGAAGGAGCTTCGTTCGTAGATGTGTGAGACGCCTCAGAGAACGTGGTGCTTGCAGCAGCTTCAGAGGATGTGGTTCTCGCTGTTGACCTAGATGTGGTGGCTGGGGGCCTCGGGTTAGTTGTGGGCGGTCGAGCGGTGGTCGTGGGGGGTCTAAATGTGCTTTGCTGGGATGTGCTTCTCGACGTACTGGTCCTTGCGCTCGTCCTCATCGTTGAACTGGTCCTTCGACTTGTGCTCTTTGGTGCAGGAGGTGGTCTGTGACTACTTCCACCATTACCCCCGCCCCCGCCACTGCCTCCGTTCCCGCTGTCATCAAGAGGGGTTGTTACGTAGGTCCCATCGCAATAAGCGACCCATCCACCCAATGTGCTGTTCTTCATTACCGTGCTCAGCCCAGTCACCCCAGGCGGGTTGCAGTCTGCATTCCGCTCAGTTGTTGACACGGAATTGGGTGCCGACTCTGGATATTCAATATGGAACACCGGTTTTCCCGATGTAATAAATGCCGAGTACAAATCACATTGATTGTATTGAACACATTGTTCGTTGACGCAAAATGCCATAACATCCATTACTTGAGGAAGGATCCCCTGAGCATTTTTAAGCCCAACTTGCATCTTGTATGTTGCAGCTGTCGTTGCAAGCCATCGAACGTATGTAACAGCATCCGCGGCGGTGAGACCGAGACCATTCGTGTTATCCTAGCAAGTGTCAGAAAATCAAACCATTCACGAATTCGACCCGAATTGTAGAACAAGCTTGTAGGTAGAAGATATTGAATATTTCAGGGGGGTGGGATAGATTCATACGTAACCATCTGCGCCATTGGTTAGCTAAAAAAAAAAAAATATCATCTCAATTCCACAAACTTCAATTTCTTTCCCAAGGGAGGGGGAAGCGGCGAATGACCTCCTTACCAACATTATCTGGATCCACTGCATCACATCCCAACGCCGCTGCCATCTTTATCCGCGCAGTCATAATCTTCTTAACATTATCACTTTTGATGTCGAGCCAGTTTTCATCGGGCCATTGCGGAGCGAGACTGGCTCCTTTGTCTGCTGCTTGGAACTCGGCGGCATCAGGTCTCCATGGTTCGTACGTGCCCGCACTAAAATAGCAGATAACTGTCTTCCCTTGCGCATGCAACGCACCCACGGTCGCGGCATTCGCATCAAAGGCATCGATATCCCAAACCACCGCATCCACAGGTATGACCTTCGAGGTGTTTGTGACAATCGGCGGGTTCTCCAAGACGATCTGCCATTTCTGCCCCACAATAAATACATCTGTACCGAGAACACTGCTTGCGTAGGCGCAAGTCAGCAGTAGCAGCCAGTAGAGCATGTCGAAAGGAGTGGCGCGAAGGATTCAAGATTTCCAAGAAATCTTTGGGATCCCGCGTTGTCGACGATCCGGAAAAAATTCGGGTGGGATGTGCAACATCAAGAGACCATTCAAACACATTTGCCTAGACCGCGACCCCACTATATAAAGAAAAGTCATGTTAAATCTTATTAATGGCCACGTACAGAAAATGGCATCGCTTGAAGTAAAGTAGACAAAATTTGCATTGACGGCAGATCAGCCGCTGAAGTCGTCCACTAGGATATGTCCAGGGAAATTGTTCCTTGCCGGCCAGGGCAAGGCGATCACGCCAACGAGTTGAAACCAGGTCGAGATGAATCCGTCAAAACCCTAGCTCTCGGTCCCAAAGCCGACCCGACTTCTCTATTCAAGGCCATCGGCAGTTTGCAGCCAAAGGCTGCTTGCCCTCTCATGTGCCGTTGACGATCACACGTATACACTGAAAAAACGTGCAAAAGGTACAACGACAACCGGATGAAAGGTGTGATCCGGAAGAACTAACAGGACTTGGCTGAGTGCTGGTACCTGAAAAACTTTCAGTCACGGCGCACCGTCAGCGCAGCTTGCCCCTGAGCTGCATGTTGCCCTGCGGGGCATTGGGTCCAACCTCGGGACTTCGCGAGGGTGTTCCGCGTTCGGTGATATTATGGGGCTCGAGATTGGACTTCTCGAAAAGACCTTGCTGGTCTGCTTGTGGTCCATATGCGTGTCGTAGATTAAAAACGCGGGGAAGCTTAAAACTGGAAGTCCACCTTTGGTAGAGGAGAAGCGCGCTCACGGTTCGGCGGCTAAATCAGTATAGCCTCCTCGACGAACGTATCCACTGGTTGGCCTGCTGATTGAAACAAATTGAAATATCTCGTTTCGTGTAAAAGAATTTCATGTCGTATGGCTAGCGAGGTATAGTAGGCAGTAATATGGTGTGGTGCCACAGAGATCTCCAATAGATTCGGAACAGATTGGGTCCAGACGCATGGCCATGAGGCTTGAAAAGTGGACTTGACAGAACTTCGAGATTATGCGTTGATCGCACTAGAAAAACGCCACGTGGAGAGCGTCCCGGGATGCGTGCACTGTAGATCCAATATCAGATCAATAAACTCCGCATTGGGATTTGGGGGCAACCGTGACAGCATGGGTAGATTGTGAAGATATCGCATGAAATTGCGTGCTGGGGGATACCCAGAATAGACGTACCTTAGCAAGGAAAAACTCCTTTCTCAATGTCCAGCACATTCACGTGATGGAAAGATTTTCCACCAGTCGTAAAGGGGGGTCTGCAATGACCTTGCTAAGCTCTACTCTGTCTGAGGAGACGAAGTGGACTTCATCTCTTCACCTCTTTTTCCATCTTCCTCGCCACCATGTTCAATATGGATCTTCGCCCATGGACTGCATCGTCTCAACTTGATTCCTTACTTTCTCAGAATAAATGGGATGGGAACCATGAGAACGGCCAGCCCGGCAAGAAGGCTAGTGGCGCCTTGGTTGCCGAGTCCGTCATACATCTGTGTACCGAAGAGGGGAAATCCAGCTCCCGATGGGTTGCAAATCAGACCTATCCCGGCGAGTGCTGAGGCCGGGCGGAGTATGTCTGCAAGACATCAGTAGCTGAACACTGATACAAGGAAGGGATAAAACTTGCCTTGTAGGAGTCTTCGGTATAAGCATATGTCATCAAAATCAACCTATAGAAACTCCAGCCCCAAGGCGTTGATGCAAGGATAGGGACAATCCAATGAATACTCTTGTAGCTCATCCAAGCACACCAAAATAAGCTGATAGGAAACGTAACGACAGCAATCATCCCATCCTTACCCTCCTTCCCGCGTATTCCTCCTCCATTCCTCGCAACCTCCCTATGATATGACGGCTTCTGGAACAACGCGTTCGTGCCCACGCCTAACGTAGTTCCAACAAAAATTCCTAAAAAGTAAAATCCTGTATCAATAGTCCTAAACCCATGCCCCTCCGGCCCAAACACGATCACAAACGCACTGTTGAGCAACAAGCTCAAGCCCTACAGATATCCGTTATAGAGAACCGAGAACTGCACAATTGCTTCGGTGAACAGGAAGATGACAGATCGCTTGAGCGCTGTCTGGGACAGATTTTGAGCGGCTTGGATGAGAGTTTGGAATCGAGGGAGGGAGAGAGACAGTTTTGAGGAACGTTGGCGCCGAGCGAGGATCACGCTATGTCGGGTTTCGCGGATCGTTAGAATTATGATGAGCCAGAAGCCGCCGCAGATTCCGAGGGGTGCTCAGAAGATATCCCAAAGGCCAGGCGTTGCGGCTACGAAGGAAAAGAGGAAGTATCCTGATGGAGAGCTACCTCTAAGGTGTCAGTAGGTTTCCGATGAAGTAATAGAAGAGAGCTTGGACGTACATATTGCTCCCCATAAGAAGACAGACATTGCTGGACCAGCTTCATGTGAGTCCCAAAGATCCGCAATGGTGCCCCCAAATTCGCGATTGTAACGCTCGCAAAGGTTCTACAAAGAAACCTCAAAACCAGGAACTCACCCAAGTTCTGCACCAACGCTATGCCTAATAAATAAAGCAAGAATATCCCATACGAAACTATGTAAATGGGACTTCTCCCAAAGTACTCAGACAAAAATGCCAAACTCATCGGGCCTACAGCCAGCCCCAAAACGTACAAACTCAATCCCAAGCTGCCGACTTCAGTGGATACGTTGAACAGAGCTTTCATCTGCTTCTCTGCTGGCGAGTATCCCGGTGCCTCCCAGCTGGCAGTGAAGTCTATGAGAGTGATGGCAACGACGATAGTCCATTTGCGCCATGTTGGCTAATTGCGTGGGTTTGAGGGGTCATCTGGAGGGAATGATGGCTCTGAGGGTTCTGATGTTGAAGGCGGAGGAGAGGATGTGGAATTACGTGAATTATTTGTAGTTGTGAGAGGTAAGAGTTGCGGCTGAAGAGTTGTGGTTGGAGAATGTACGGAAAGGGTTGGGGGTAATGCGGAGGAGGCCATTCCGTCCTTCACGAAATAGGAAAATAGAAAACACTACCCCTCGACTCCTCTCAGGAACCAATCTGGAGTTAAATGAAAATTAGATCAAGTGCTGTAAGAGGAAAGGGAAACACGATGAAAAGTGTTCTTCGGCATGTCAGTGCGGCGTTGGGGGCTGTGATGAACGATTGGATGGATCGATGCCGAGACTGAATTCACTAGACTCGGAATAGTTTCGCTCATATTTTAGGGCTCAAGCTTGCCTAGCGTTAGAATGCCGCCGAGGAGTACATGCATATGTCTTCATGGATAGGCAACCTTGAAATCATGGGAGATGCTGAGAGTTGGCTTTCCCGGCTAGACATGGAATCTCTCTTCGTTGATTCGCAGGCTCTTGCAAGAACCTAAAGGACCTGATAAGCATCATATATAACTCTCGTCCCGTTCCTCGCAGAACTTGCAATCGCAACAACACTGTTTAACCATCTGTACCGCGGATCACCAGACTCGAATGTCAAATGCAGCCTCATACGATATTCATCCGGTGTATGCTTATCTTCCTCTGCCAACTCTTCAAGTATTGCTTTCTTTCCCGTTCGCGTACCGGTAGTCTTCAGAAATATGCAGACCCCGTCGTGGGTAAGCAAATTGTATCTCGTGTCCAGGTGAGCGGTCTGCTGATCACCATCGCAGTCTTCAATTGTTTCCCAGTCCCTGCCGCCAGGTAGAATGGTGCCGCGGAGTTTTGGACCTTCGAAACGGCCGTCTTTGAAAATTACCGTGCTTCGATCACCGTGTCCTCCGTCTCCAATGCGGCGGAAGCTCTCCATGTCACATTCGAGCTGGAAGAGAAATTGAAGGGAAGGGAGCGGAAGAGTAAAGTTAGGCTTTGCCCCTAGAATAAAGTCAGAACGAGTCTCTCTCTAAGACGGCGTTCTTGCTGGCCAAGTCTCTGGCTACAAAGTACGTACATTTTGTATTCATGAGTGATGATGTTGGGTGTGGATGCTCAACCATCCCCGGCTGGATTGACTCCGCGTGCTTCGACATAACTTGGGTGATTGCGAGATCTGAACGTGCCTTTCACAGCTGCTGGGACTTTTTATATTCTCCATTTTCAGCTCGATTCATGCACAGAAGCTTGCAGGCTAGCCTCGCCAGCCATGACGTCGCCAAGCAAAACCCGAAGATGTGCGACTCTAGTCAGGAGCTAGACCACAAGGCTGTTGAAGTCGGCTTTTGAGAGCAGTTCCATATCCAATGTCGCCACAATTCAACTTTGTAACATCTTCCGCGGTTCACTATGTGCTCAGCATACCGGAAGAGCCATGTTGAAAGGGAATCCACCTCAGTCTGGCATGCCATAAATGTATGTATCCCTCCTCGCCAGAACCATCAGCTAGCTGCAGAAGCAGCTGTATGAACTGAACTCGAAGAAGGATCCGATCCCGTCGCCGTGGAAGACCCACCGATATCCTCGGACTGGTGCTCCTGATGCTCGGTATTCGTAGTCTCCTGCTCAACCTCAACAGCTTTCCCCTTCCCCTTATCATCCGTGCCATGCATCTCCGTATCTCCCTCCTCATCTACAGCCCTCATCTCCTCATTGACTCCTGGCTCTTTATCCACAACCTTGTTCGCTCCCTCCCCATCTCCCTCCTTCTCACCACCCTCCTCTCCAAACTCACTCTGGCTCTCGTCCGTCTCCCACTCGCTCTCACTGCCACTCCCACTACCACTGTGACTCCCCCCACCATTCGCCAGCCTTATCGTCTCCCCAAGGACCAAGAAATCCCTCTCCAACATTTCCGCCCAATTCTGCACATTCCCCAGCTCCTTCACCATCCGTTGCCCCTCATCAGCCCACTTCCTCAACTTCTCTGTCTCTTTCTTCAACCCTTCTGTAGCTTTAACGACGTCTTTCTGCTGCTTGTCGAGCTGCGCGGTGTTGGCGTGCAGGTTCTGGGCGCGCGATTGCAGGGCGGAGAAGTGCTGGTTGCCGATGTTGGTCATGGACGCCTCGAGGGCGGCGCGAGCTTCGGCGACTTGACGCGCAGTTTCGGGGGACGGGAGAGGAGGAGAGGGATGCGTGTGTGAAGAAGACGTTGAAGGGAGGGTTGGGGAGATGGACGATGGCTGGATGGGCTCGGGAGCCATGGGCGCTGCTGAGGAGGATGCTTCGCCGGACATGGTGGGCAAGTTGCGATGGAGAAAGGATTTGCGATGTATTAGAAGTTTCAAAAGGGCACTAGATCAGCATGCGTTATTCATGAATTTGTTGTGTTGTTGGTTATCAGGCAATGTTCCAAGCGTTGAGCTTATGGATTGGGCGAGGCTGAAGATCAGGTGCGGGGTCAGCAGAGGTTCTGCAGCCAACCAAGACCTCACTTGGGAATCCCCGGTCAGAACCACAAAGTATGGTCACAGCGATATATTAAGAGGTTTGGATATCCTTTTGTATTGTTCATTTGCCTGCACTAAAATCACTCCCTAGCAGCAGTTTGCAAATGCAACTCCATCCCATGATGTCCACAGAAGTACAATCCCATACCAGCAATGTAGAAAACCCTCTACTTGCGCAATTGTCTCTGGTAGAAAGCCAACTCCTCGCCCTCCAAGATGTAACCATCAACACGGCCACTCTGTCCAGGTCTTGAGGAAACGACAGCCAACAGGCGACCAGCCTCGAATTGCTTCTCCAAAGCGGCCTCAACCTTGCCCTTTGCAGCCAATCGATCAGCTTGCTTCTTCTCTACACCCTTGCTCTTCTTCTCGGGCTCATCAGTAGTAGCCTTTGCCTGACGTCTTCGGCCGAGGTTGGTTCCGTAGTGTGCCTCATACCATTGTCGGAAAGGAGCAGCATCGACATGGACGACGGAAGATTTGGTAAGGGTGTTTGTTCGGACGAGCTCGTTGTTGGAAGGGTGGAATGCGACAACAATCACACGGACCTTGCGGGCAATGCCCTCAGAAGCCCACGAGAAGTTGCCGGACTCGAGGCGGAGAGCACGGAACTTTCGGTTTCCACCACGGGTGCGGACGAGATGGATTCTCTTTGCACCGATTCGGGTGTTCGATTCTTGACGGCCGGCTTCGAAAGCGCGCTTCTTCCCTGTAAAAATTCTCAGTTTTCAGGTCGGAACACATGTCTGACGACATATGGGCTTTCTACTACGCACGGTAATATGCACGCTTGGCGCCAGAGGCGGAGCGCTTGTGTCTGCTATCACGAGAGATACCCATGATTGCGGTTTCTGTTGGATGCAAAGGGGTTAGCAGAGGCTTCGCATTATGTGGTTTGGAGGAAGGGTTTGACAAGCCGTCGAAGACACAAAATCATTCCCACAAACAGAGTATTCCGCAGATTCAAGGTAGTAGCAAACGTGCCAGAAGCGCTCGATGGCAAAAGCCAAATTCTCGCAGACTCTTTTGCAGCCCGCAATTGGTAAAGTGCGATTTGCGTTTCGCCAACCTTGCCTCTACAACTCTGATGCGATTGATTCCAATGTATTCGACGGCTTCGTAGATTTAGGATAGATCGTAGACACTGACCTGATGAGTTCGAGGATCACCAGCGCAATCGAGATGTTTTGTCGTGCAGAGTTGGTCGTGATCTTGAATTTGTGCAAGGGAAAATATGGTGGTGGGATTTTGGCCCCTTAGCGTTGATCTAAGCGAACGCTTAATGAATATCACGTGGACGCTAGACCATATCTGGGTAGCGATCTTTTTCAACAAACCTCAATTTTCACGCTTCGCTCTTGAAACGCAGCCCAAGGATATCTCATTGTCCTTAGTCGCAGCTGTACATTCATCTGATCTACCAATCTGAGAACTGTCCAGAAGTCACAGGCTCCTCAATGTACGAGAACCGGGCGGGTCATTCGAATCAAACACCACTGCATTTTTCTAGCTGCCAACTTGAGAGCCGTTCAGTGACAGATCCCTCGATGTACGATGAATTACTGGGTCATTTCAGACACAGCTGTATTCACAGATTCTTCAATGTATCGCAATTGGTTGGGTCATTTGAATGTGCCAACTTGACGGCTGTTCAGAATAGTTTCTCCAATGTACGGCAACTGGGTGGGTCATTTAAATCAAGGCATAGTTTCATTGTTCTATGTCAGTTGAGAACAATCGCATATTCTCGTAGAAAACGCAACGCCTTTAGTACTCCATGCTTCCCTATATTAAACCCAAGTATATAAACTATTCTATCCCTATTTAAAGCATTACGCCGCCCTTATAATCACTATTACTATATGTAACGGCACAAGCGATCACCAACTAGCAAAGGGGCATATGGTAGTGCGTTTGGTAGACTAAAAGGATCAACTTATAGGCCTGCTACGAAGGAGAATCTAAAGATAAAGAAGAAAGTAAAAGGGATTCCTGCAAGCCCCTATTTAAGTCCCTGTAAGATTGCCCTCCGTATCTGGTCCGACCCCTAGCCTAAGCGGGTATGGGGGCTGGGCTCGGCTCGGTTCAGCCATGCACGTGACCCTCGTCGTCACATTACTTATATGTCTTCTCACTACCCTTTGCTTCTAAGGGGATAGCTTTAGGCCCTTTACTCCTATGCCTCTCGCGCTTTTTTTTTCAATAGTGTACACATCTAGTAAGCTAAGATTCTCGCTATTCTACCGCTTGCCATGAACTATAATGTCTACATCTAATAAAAAGAGCTGGCTAGGCATCCCCAAAGAGCCCAAAGGTCAACCGGTTAGCGAATATCTAAACTAACTCGACAATAATGAAGTCTTTTTCAAGATCAAGTGCACCACATTCCTTAAGAAGTTGATAGAAGCCTGCCACGTGCAAGATGGACCTCGGCGTTGAGGCCCTTTCCTACGTAATATTAGGGGAACAGCTCAGGGATTCATAGTTGCATGTGCGCATGGTTTCACAAAGCTGACAACACTGTCACCGTGCTGGAAAGCCACAGCTGCAGGCATTGGTGGATACTTTTGCCAAAGTATAGGCGGCGGCGACTTTTCGGAGAGTTTCGCAACCACAAAGACGAGGCATGATACACCATCCTCGGGCATAGATTCTTACGACCAAAGTGTATTGTATGCCTAAATCTCAAGGATACTAAACATAGACCATGGCGGTACTGAAGGGTCTTTTCAAAGGCCATGAAAATTGAACCCTCTTGCTTCTTTTCCAAATGAAACCGGGAAATCCCATGCATTTGACTAAGAATCAGCTTTATGAAGTTTTACCTTCACCCCACCTGGAGACAGGATTGTCGTCAGATTCTTCTTGAGTGGCTTCGAGATATCCTGGCTCTGAATCCCATCATATCGTTGTAAAAGCCTCGACAGGACGAAGCCAGCTTCGTTCAGAGCGTATTGTTCTAGCTACAGTCATTATTCATATTCCTTCGGGAACAAAAATAAAACCAATGAAGCCAATAACGGAGAAGTGTAAACTCACGCCCTAAACAGACTCTCGGTCCTCCACTAAATCCCAAGAACTCCCACCCCATCCTCCTCCCCTCCCATCTTCCAGGTCGGAACTCATCAGCGTCTTCTCCCCAAATATCATTCCTGCGGTGTAGCACGTAAGCAGAGTAAACAACCTGCTCCCCCTTTGCAACCGCAATCGGCAGCTTCCCGTCCATGCCGCCACCAACCGGTAGGATAGTGTCAACCAGGGCGGTCCTGCTATTCACCGGAACCAAAGGGTAGAGACGCAGAGCCTCATATAAGACGTTCTGAACCGGTTTGCAGGCTTTCAGCGAGGAGAAAGTCATCGCGTTCTTTGAGGAGGATTCGGTTCCGAAATGCTCGAGGATAGCATTGCGGAGGAAGTTGAGGTGTTTTGGATGCCGAGACAGTAGGAGGATTGTCCAGGAGAGAAGTGAGGACGTGGTATCTCTCCCGGCGACGAGTATTTGGAGAACTTGATCCCTGAGCTCTTCCGAGCTTTTGGTGGTGGCAATTAGGGAATCAAGGAGGACGAATTTCCCTGTTTTGTCTGGGTCTGGGATGAGCTTCTTGGTGGTTGGGTCAAGAGCTAGCCGCACAAAGTCATCCGTGAAGCTTCTGACTGTTCTACAGGCTCGACGGAATTTTCTGGAGTTCGCGACCCAGTAGAGTCCCTGGAGGCGGACTCGCCAACCAATGTACTCAAGAGCAAAGTTGAGAGCCTTGGAAAAGTCCTTATTTTTCTTGACTTCGGGGCCTGAATCAAGGCATTGGGAAGAGACGAGCGCTGTCTGGCTATTGACGGATTTTCCGAAAAGGAACTCGGTGGAGACATCGAGTGTGAAGTTGAAGAGTAAAGGCATTATGTCCATCTCCTGAGTTCAACTTGATGAATCTTCCTCAGGCAAAGCTCGAAACAGGATCTGAAGATGTCTTTCAGCGGCCTCGAGGTCGCTGACTTGCTCGCGAGTGAACTGAGGTCGAAGCTGAGCGCGGAAATAAGCCCAGTCACCGCCTTCAGAAGTGAAGATGCCATGACCGAGAACCGGAACGAAGTTGTTACGTCTCACAGGCCCGAGTTCAAAATCGCGGAACCCTGTTGCAAGAACTGTGCGAATGTTCTCGGGGTCTGAGGTCCACACCGCTGAGGAGTTGAAGAGACTATGGACGCGATATGTACCACATCCCATCTTGCTGGAACGCTGACGCACTACTTCTTCAAGATAGTCCTGGACTCGTTGGTTATTAGCTAGATATGACTTATGCTGGTTTACCCTCTTCTCTCCAAACTTAGAACCCTCTACTCCGAGAAACCCGGTTTCGAGAGAGGCCAAGGACTAGGTCCTCATGGCAATATATGGCGGACAATCGTGATGTGAGAAGACAAGTTGGGATCTCACCAGCCATAACCGTAACAATCAGTCTATCTAGACCTCCGGGCAACTTATTTGGAAGCGTCGTCACAGCTCCACAACCATTTGCGTCACCCAATCTCTTCAGTGATCGCCAATGAGCCCAATTTTTGATCTGAACCACTACTATCCACCCCAAAAACAATAGGGCAGCCTCTGCAATGTAAGAGTGAGTCATGGTATTGGAGGTATCAAAAGCTTGGTCGCAATGAAGACGACTTTGCAAGTATTTTCTGCGTTGCAGGAAAGAGTGAGCCAGACGTAAATAAAACTGCTCCAGATGGTAGCCACACCGAGATGCCTTCGTTCGAGATATGAAATAAAATGAATCAGGACTTTTCTTAGGCTTTGAGATTACATTATGACTGTCAAGAGGGCCAAGACTCGGCCCATTTCAGTCCCTTTTATTCATGCATCCGCGTTGTCGCAGTCTTATCTTGATAGGCTTCAGGAAAACGAATTGGGCACTGAAAGCTACATGTGCGTATCAACATCCAATAACTGCGGTTACTGTAATTGGGCAGAAAAGCCACAGCCAGAGATATTGGTGGATACTTTGGCGGAAATATGGGCGGCGACATTTGCGGAGAGTTTCGCGGAATCATTGGCGGAGAGATTGGCGGAGGTGTGACACATTTATTGTGGAGCTTCGGGTCCTCACTACTGGTGTAACATGAGAGCAAGGCTCGGAGTGTCGGAAAGTCGCCGAAAGTGTCTGGCAGTACGGAGAAAGGAGTGGTAAGGGGGTCTAGAAATATCTCGAGTTCTGCCTGCCAAAGGATTGTTCAAAAGTAGATAATCACCGCCCAAAATACAGTCCAATTTAAATACAAAAATTCTCAAGCAAAATTTACTTTGTAACGAAGATGTGTGGACACTGTGGAGGCTCAGGGGAGAAGGGGGCACACTGGGAGTAAGTCTCTGCTTTTCATCCCCCGGAATTGAATACTCACACTCCTTTTCAACCATTACTAAAATCCACCACCAGTACCATAGCCTCAGACCAATTTAACAAGAACGAAAGGACCATGGAGCAGCTCATCACCGAGATCCGTGCTCGTCTTGACTGGATCGGCGTTGCCTCCATCGACGGCCCAAAAGACAACTGCGAAGGAGGGGAGGTCGAGAGAAATAGTGTGAGGTTGTTGGATTACGGATGTGGGAATGGGATGATCTCGCGTGTATGCCCGTCTATTCCATCTTCCAAGGCTTTGTTTTGGACCCAGATCTGCTTGAGGTCGATACCTTATGCGTGCTGACCTGCCTCTACGGAAACAGGCACTCGGGCCCTACATCACCCAGGCTGTGGGGATCGACCCCTCACCTAACAGGGTACACGAATACAACATGTGGGCTAGCACCCGATCCAGCACATCGAAGATGACCGCGGTCGTGGGAAATCTTCTCGACCCGGCTGACCCCTCTCCAACGACCTTCGAGGGCGAAGAGTTCAATGGCTTTGACCTTGCTATCATGGGGCTAGGATTTCATCATTTCGAGAATCCTGTATTTGCTGCAACGCGAGTTGCAGCTCGTTTGAAGAAAGGAGGTGTGCTGTTGATTCTTGACTTCCTTGTGGATGAGAGATCTGGGCCGCCGGCCGATGGCCATCGTCATGATCATGGATTGGGACAGAGTCATGGACATGGCAATGGTGGTGGTACCGTTGCGAAGACAAGGAAACGGAGAGGGTTTGATGAGGAGCAAATAAAGCTCGTATTTGAGAGTGCTGATGTGGGAATGGACTTTGGATTTGAAGTCATTGCGAAGGGTGCTGTATTCAAGACCTCGAAGCATAGTATGGCGAAGGATGTCTTCATGGCTCGCGGGACAAGAGCTTAGGGGATGTGATAGATGTTGGGTATCTTGTAAACCCCTGAACTTTAAGAAGGGAATGGGATATTTCCAGTAAAATTTGTCGTCAATGACGCATCTGAATCATCCCAGTTGAAATGAATGCAGCACGCTGGAATTTAGCGCCTAGTCCCCTACAGGACAGCGCTGACAGGCCTGGAACGGCATATCTGCACACTGAGACTTGGCGTCACAGTCCTTGAATTTTACTGGTTGACGGGCTCTGAGAGGTCTGTGCACCACAAGCTTTGATTGTCTTCGCGAGGCTCGTCGCAATTTCACTTCTATGAACTTCACTTCAGCAACATCCAGACAGCTACGTGCAGACAATACTATCACCATAGACAAGCCGCAATACGCATAATTATCTTGACCGAATTCTATGCTCCGTAATGCCTCCTACGCACCTACCGAATGAAAATGTATCCAAACACCGAGCCTGCGATGGATGCAGTATGACCCCCCATAGTAGAAACTACGCTCAAGCGTTGACTTCAAGCCAGGAGCAGTGAAAAAGGCCTGCTCGAAAGAACAGGAAGGGTGCTCTCGATGTAAATTCGAGGAAATTGAATGTCATTACTCGGAGCAGAAGCATATGGGTCGGCCCAGGAAACGGAGATGCCACGAGCTCGAGACGAAAATATGCGAGACCGCAAAAGACTTTGATGCAGCTCTTCCAGCTCTTGAGCCTCTCACACGTCTCGATAGCGACTTGCTAATCGATCCATATCTGGAGAATTCTGGACAATTTCTTGAGTCCGGACAAGCGGCTGCCGCATCGGGTTTCGGGATGTATGGAGGGGTAATCTCAATGGCTGGGAACGATTCTACCTTGTGGAACTTCGATGCTGGAGACCTTAGCATGTCAACGAGCCTTGGGGTACGTTTACCGGGACCTGATATGCCAGAACATCCGCTTTTACCGCATGATATGGAACAGGACAATGCCAAAGTGCATACTGCTGGGCCGCCTTGCAGCTGCCTCGCCACCATGTACCTGGCAATCTCGTCTCTCCAGGAGCTTTCGTCCGAAGTCGGTGCTGCATTGGTAGTCATTCGCGCTGCCGCAAACACAGCCCAAACAGTCCTTAGGTGTGAACAATGTGGTCGCTGTTTGGCTCTGCCTGGAGAGCCTGCCATTGCTGCCTTTCAGAATACGATGTTACTTGGCACACTCCTACCCACTATTGTTGACCGCTACAAACAGTTGCTGGAAATGGCTAATCACGAAACCAGCATGGCTAACATTGGCGGTTACAAGATGAGGTTCGATATACTTGAAGAAAACGCCATTTGTGGCCCAAGTGGACTCTCTGATGAAGCCGAAAGCGTTGAGAATGCTCTGATGGACCCAGACGATTGGCGGGATGCCGTACACCGAATCATAAGGGATGATGTTTATGGCCATAAAATGATGACCCCTGGCCTGAAAGGCATCATTTCTGAGATGGAACAACGACAACGAAAACGCCATCCCAAGATGGACGCGTTCAGCCATTCCGGGTTATTCAACATCTTTCAAGAGAGACGGTGTATTGGGGAGAGAAATGCTCCTTGCTTGCAGATATTGGATATGTCTAAAGTTGCACTGGAATCTTTGGCTGTTTCTTGAAACCATTGATATGGACCACCGGGGCTATCTAGCTGAAGATGCTGTCAGGGGGTGGCCAACAGGCACGAGTCGAGGCAGGGAAGAACCACACCAAGCTCGAGGGTCCCAATCGTTCTTCGTCGATGAGAAATGAACAAGAATTTCGGGACAAGAGCAGAGGGAGCATGTCGAGTTATGTTGTGCTGGTTGGTTGAGAAGGCAGAGAAAGTGCGATGCCCCCCATTATTTCCTTTCCGGAACGCCAGCTTAGTCTAGAAAGGCAATCACAACTTCCTTTCCAGCGAGAAATAAACTTGAGAAATCTTCAATTTCGATCATTGTCGCTTTGGGACGACAATGCATTCAACAGCTTGAGTGAGCAGGTGAAAATCGCCAGACTGCACCGTACGATGATGGCAACGTTCTGGCAGATCAAGAGGAGTTGTATGGGAGCCGACAGTCCAATCTGGAACCCAGGATGGAAGGCTTTTCAAACGGTTGGGAGATAGAGCCCGAGGCACGCTGAAGATATCCAAATTCCGGCTTGTTCTTATGATCTGGAGTGCTGCAGATCTGAATACGTCTTCTACTGAAAGCTCTGGGTCGTAGTTCGGTTGTATGTCGACACTCTTCCCTTGATGACCAGCTATTGCCGAGAGCCCAAGGAGAGCATAGATCTTATCTTTGGGGTCAGTGGCACCGCACGATCTATGCCGAAGGAGAAGATGTAGAAGCTCTCTATCGGTATGATACGCCGCACCCCAGAGGGATGCGTGCATAGCCCAAAAGGTGAGAGAGTGCGGCTGGTTTACGAATGAGCCAAAGCCAAGATCATGAGCATAGCGAATCGCGAAGGTGAGGTCACTCCAAGACACTGTTAAGTCGCCGCAGACGACAAGTCTATCTCTGGAGACAGCAACTTCTTGCACAACCCAGATCCGGGAAAAGCAAGGATTGTCTAGTAGCGCCCATAGCTTGGGAAATGCTGAAGTCAAATCGTGCATTGCCCAATCCCGTAAGGATAAGAAGTCAAAGATAGTCCATTTCTCTTCATAAGCACGAAGGAGAGTGGGTATGATATTAAAACCTTGCCTCATCTCCGCCGTTTCTGCACCCACCCAGATGAGCGTGCGCCGCGCAATTTTGTAGATATCTCGCATGAGTTGGGCCTGATGATTCTTCTCTGCGATGTTCGTTTGGTCGATACAGATAGCATCGGCCCAGAGGACGCGTTTCTCATTCGCATCGCGTAAGAACCAGAGAGCCGCCCACAGATTTTCAGTGACTTCGAAATTACCGCCTTCGATTAAGATTGATAGCTTCATTTCCGAACTTCCCCAGCGATAGGAGATAGCCTCGTATGGGGGGTGATTTGTAAGAGATACTTCGTGGCTGGGTTTGAGGCCTGGTGGGCCAATGGGTAGGGTTACAAAAAGCTCTTGCCTATGAGGCTTGACGTGGCTGAGTTTCAAAGTGCGGTTAGCGATAACCTAAACACCGTAGCCTTTTAAAGTAGTATATACATCGCTGGGCAGTTTAATAAACTACTTTTACGCAAAATTAAGTTCTTTAGATTTTAAAATAACTAATATAAGTAGAATAAATAGTTATAAACTCGATTATTATTATAATTTAATTTATATTTAATTATAATTATATTATATAAACTAACCTTAAAGTAAAGACTTTATTTTAAGGATTATAAGAAATATTAAAGTCCTTTAATCTATTCTTTTATTTAATTCTCTGAGAAATCTACAAGCTTGTGTTGCCGGCAAACGCTGACCGACTCTGACTACGGTGGAAGGAAGACTGGCTCAGGCGACCTGTTTTCCGCGACGTTGTGATACTGAGTGGAACCGTCCAAATAAGCAAGACCAGGTGCCTCCAGTACCGTAGAGAGTGACGACACCTCATCAGTCTCGGTTGATCGGTCGGATTAGCAAAACCGCTGGAGTGGTATGATTTGCGACGGGGTTCGGGCAAAAGGCTTAACGGTAAGATCTTACGGCATCCCACAAGGCGAGCGCTCACCACTGTTGCAGAACAAACTTACTCCCGAGGAGCGTAATAAGATCACGGGACACCGGCAGGGCGACTCAAGGGTGTATGTTATGTACTACATGTCTACCTTCATTGACGCAGATTATCAACCGATCTGCTTCGGAAGTGCTCACCAACACGTGTGCCTCTCGATTCGAGAATCTTTCTCGATGACATCGGTCTAGGTCCTTTTGTACTGTTCAGCAGACTTTGCGATTTTATTGGCCAAGCTCTTGTACTTGTACTTGATCAAGCTAGCCATCTGCTGAATGCCTAATGCAAGGCCATCTATTTCCTTTAACAAGACGTTGATAGCGGCCTGGTCATCTTTAGGTAGGGCCTGCAGACAAGGCTTCACATGACCCTCCAGAACGGGTTGAATTGCAATCGCATGGATGAACCACAGTTTACAAATGGAGAACAACACGACATGAGCTGACCTTTGAGACTGTTGATCCATCACTTCTGTATGCCTCTCGTCAAAGTAGGAGACCTATGTGGGGGACGCTTCTTACTTGGATCGCATTCCTCCTAGCTTGGGACTGTTACCGGATACAGTCAGACTGTATTCACCACCGTGATCGAATGCATGGCTTTGATCAGCGCGGCTTTCATGATGTTCTTCTAGGAAGGCATCTAGAAAAGTCATATCGATGCTCTGCGATATCCAGGGATGTGACCCTATGGGTAGGAAGATGGCTGGTGTTTTCGCTTTCTTTTTTATTTGGGGAATTTTAAATCTAAGTCAAAAATCTAAGTTATTCTAACTATTAGTATTACTAAGGCGCCCCACTAAAATTTTGATCGTAGCTCTAAACCTTCTATAGTTATCGCATTTTATAACTAATATATAATACCTAAAAGTAAAGATACATTATATATATTATTCTAATTATATACATAACTACCTAAGGCGCATAGGATAAAATTCATGGCAATCGTTCGTTTTACATATTCAATAACTTTGCATGCGGCTGATGTGAGCAGACCTGGATGCGGATTGAGAGTTCAAGTTGGGATGTGCAGCCTTGCAGGGAGAATCTAAGCTTTCCAGGAGATGAAGCGGGAAGACTATAAACCAATATTCTGGGCAAGAGTGAAATCTTTAAAATCATCGAATGGTTTTCGCCTGTTAAATGAGGAGTTTCCTCGGGGGGAAATGTATGCATCTCACCATCTCAGCACTTGAAGCGCCACGCCTGTGCCATTCCGACCTCTTGACACGGTTTAGCTTCAAATTTTTCTTCCTTTTCACATGATCCCTGAATTAATTTTCCATATGGATGAAGTGAAAAAGAGATAGGTTGCCTATGGGTCGCCAACATGCAGCCCGGCCACACGGCCTTTCTTATGGCCAACCTGATGCTTCGCCTTCTCTCGCAGGCTGGTCCCCCCATGAAGCCTCATTCACGTGGTGTTCGATCAGAAAGAGAGGCTGTGCTAGGCAGCCATCTTCTAGTTTACAGAAGCAGCCTTAACCTCAATGCTTCTGATCGCATTTCTCTTTCCTCTTTTCCGCCATCCCAGTCTAGTTGTCAACTTGTCCGGAGACCCTTTTTTATTATTTTGTTTCCTCCGGGTTAACAAGCTTGCAGAAACTTCTGGGAGATTGTGAGAATTCGCCTACAAATCCGGCGTTGCAACGTACTTGAGTGGTTGGCTGATCAAGGTGCTGCTAAACCTGTAAGATGGCTCCTGAACAGAGTGAAGACGACAAGAAGCCGTTCGGAAATGAAGGTAATGACTAGTTAGTTGCAACTTGTAAGAGCCAAGATAACAAATTTGTGACACGTAGGCAAGCGAGTTGTACTTCTCGTGACTACTCCGGTGGGCGAGTCGTTCCAATCAATCGCTCGAGCTACCGGATACAAGTCAACACCTTATCCACGTATCGATTGGTCAAGCCATGCGAACACCGCTCTGCCAGACCTAGCATCCAGACTCAAGTTTACGACGCACTACGCGCTATGTGTCGTAGACGGTAACATCTGGGAGAACACCTCGATGAGCCTGCTGGAAAAGTTCAGAAGAGCAAGATTTTGGGATCATCCTGGAGATTGCACAATGATGGCGTCGTCGACAAGTAGCAAAAGTGAGAGCAGTGTCGGACCGACATACATGAATGCGTGTATGATTTGGGGTGATAAGGACATTGGCAATATAGAGAGTGGGGAAAAGATTGGACGGACGGATCTGCCCGATGAGGAAATAACTCAAGGTATGTCGGGGCTAGGCCGTGCTCTATTTTTTGAGTGCTAACTCGGGGTCCACAGTATATAGAGAGCTTCGAAAGGATTGGACGTATATGCCTGTTTTCTGGAACTGCCACGACCTTGCAATTCGACTTGCTCATATCATCGTCGAGCCATCTATGGAAGTAATCAATTCCTTAAAAAGACTCATGATTTTACTACGCCGGGCTTGCAACGAGGAGGTCAACTGGCATTCTGCTGCAGGGAAATTGTGCGTGGGTGGATGGGGAGCATTGGCATTAGGAGGCCTGGCAAGCATTCCACCGTTGGCCGCTGTTGGTACTGGTGTTTTCATGATTGGGTGGTCTACGGGCTTTTTGGGGGGATTTGTGAGCGATTCAAAAGAGAAAGCAAGATATCAGTTCATGCTCAAGCTGGAGGAACGTTTCCCTCAACTTCGGTCGCTTCACCATTAGATAGCCCAGCACAGTATAATTTGTTTCCTTTTGACGCCCTCCTTTATACTACCACTATGTCTACATGTTTTACACGTTCATTTGTTAGTCTGCTGGTCATAGGTAGGTTAGGAGCAATACAGTAGTCGTAGATGAAGCTTATCCCCTCCAGCTCTCAGGGGACTTTTGGGTAAGTGGTGGACCGTGCGTGCTCCTAGGCGAGAATACCCCATCAGAATCTCCCTACGCAAGTAGTTTAGACGTATGCTATAGCCGCATAATTTATTACTTAGTGCGTGAAGAAGGCGAAAGACGTGTAGAATTACTCAAGATACTATATCGCACGACTAATTCTATAGTGTGGTTGGGACTTAGACTTAGCTCTACGCGAATTTTCGTGTAAAGTGGTTTCTAAGGCCCACATCTGTAAGTAACTTACCCGAAAGTCCCCTGAGAGCTGGAGGGGATAATACAGGAGAGGAGAAAAGAAAGACTTGAAAGAGCTCCATTCTCGTTACATATATACTTCGCTGGATATAAAATTCCTTTGAGAGTCAGCCTCTCTATCCTAAAGTGTTGATATTATAATGGATCCGTGATGTCAGTCGTCAGCTGTTTTCTTGAATCTGGCGGGAGACTAGTATATCCCAACTAATTCGAGTCATGCGGTTAGACTAGTGAACCAGGTTGATAACTATGCAGCCTCGCGATTGACTGGCTGTAACGAATGATATGAGTACTGCATAAAAATTTACGTGCCTTGAGGTAGGAATTTATTTGTTAGTTCAATTTGTGAAAACGACCACAGGTAACAACCTCGGTTATCTCAAATAGGGGTAGTAAATAGTCTGATGAATGTCATCCGCGCTTGATTAAGCAACAAGTCGGCCTCGAATAACACTGGCCAAATTCGTCTATAACAAAACTGCAGTAGGAACTTAAATATAAAAGAGATCAATCTCGAATACCTGGAAGCATTGACCCGTGCCTTTGAAAGTCCAGCAGCTTGCAGCATTGGCAGACGGCGATTGTTTTGTCAGACTTGAAAACGGGGTGAGAAGCTGGGAGAAATTCATAGACCGAGGCCATGCAAAAAACAATTAGATAAACATAATTAAGAGAAATCTTGTTCTCCTCGGGGGCGAAGATAGAGATAGAATGAATCATTCTGATATTTGTGATTAATGTAGTTGAAGAGGTTGCAAAAGATCGTGTCACTACTTCATGAGGCTGAATCTTTTCCGGGGCATACAAAGGCACAACACAGGTGCGAAGATATGTCTTCATTCAGGGACTCTCTATATAATAGGTGTAATGGTAAGCTTATCTTTACATAGGGGTACAGCACCCCATGACAATTCCTGAATCCCACCAGTGCTTCAGCCAAATTCTCCGTGGCGATATACGCCGTCGCTGCTGTTTGCAATGTCTTTCCACACTGTGTCTTGTAATGACATCAAGTTGTCGTGTTCCTATCCAGTCGAAGCTTGTCTGTCCTATCATCCCATTCTCCTACACCATAAGATCTTGACCTCAAGAAATATCTCTGACTTCAGCCTAAGCATGTTTCAAGTAATTCGACCCCTGTTCTTCTTCCGTTTCCTTTCCTTCATTCCGATAACCATGAACACAACCCCATTCCAAAACCCTCTCAACGACCCCATCGACCCAACAGCCAGATACAACGGAAACGACACAAAATCCGGATTGATGAAACTCGCCACCCGGTTCACAGTCGGCGCTACCCAGATTGCCAATAGCAGGAAGAAGAACATAAGCGGCATGAGGATGTACTTTCGGAATGATACGGGTGGTCGACGCGGAGGTTGGTTATCGAAGGCCCCGGTTGGAGGACGTTTGGAGGAGGTGGATGCTGTTGCGGAGGTGTCGAAGGCGAGGTCTTTGCCGCTGTCGTGCGGGTTGGGGTGGTAGGTTGGGGAGGGGACATTGCCTTCGATGGTTGTCACTACCGTGTTGTCTAACTGAATGTTGTGGATCGAGTCCAGGGTCACGAATTCGTTGCCCAGAGATTTGAAAAAGCGTCGCTGTTTGAGGATCTCGAAGCCGACTAGGAGGTAGAGGATAATGACGATGAAGATAGTTAGCCTAGGGAAATGTTAGAATGGCAAGAGAGGGTTGGTTAGTAAGACGAAGTAAGATGAGGGATATATACCATATAGGTCCATAAAAGAACAATATGCGGAAGAGCACCCAGTGAGGAGATATCGAACACCAAATCTGAGAAGACCCTGTCAGTAAACTATCAAAAATTATTTAAAGAGCCGCACTCACTGTCACACTACCAAACATTGGACCTCTCTCTTTGGTGTGGACGAAGAGAAAACTTGCAGCAGGGATAAATACAAGTGCCGTGATGATGGCGATGTACTTGATTTCAAGCTTGTGCAAGTCTTCTGTATCGTACTTGTAGAAGACGATAAGGAAAACATCGATTGCCATTGCCAGCGTCCATAGCACATCTGCCAGTGGGAACCTATAGGGTTCGTTATCGATACTTACGTGGCTGACACGTGTGTTTGAGGACATACATTTGCATCAGGAAACCCTGAAACTGGCATAACCTTGAACTGTTTCCTGCCTCTGGGCCACTGAGCGAGATGAAAGTGGCAGTGACATCGAAGATGTTGTAAAAGGCATTGATGAAGACGATCCGTTGGATAGGGTTGCGAAACTGCCGGGAGAAGCAGAAGGTGCCGATGATCGTAGCGATACCGATAGTTGACAGGACCGAGGCTGAGCGCTCAACGATGGTCAGCACCTCCATCTGGTGATGCGTGAGCCCCATGTTTGCTACCCGACCACCACTCAACTCAGATCTCTCATGCAACGACGTATGGATAATATATTTTGGAATGCCATAAGGACGGATAAATGGATGCGAGAGGTATCAGAAGTTTTATCTATTGATAAAGCAGAGGTAAGGAGGCGGCAGAGGCATTGGACGATGGCAGCATTACAGCGGGTTGCGCGCAATAATCCCCAGCTGATGACGTGCTCGCCAGTTACGTGACAAGCCGTGGCTGGCCATCCTGGTTGCTCACAACGTCAATAATCTCTATGAAACTTCTCTATTCCTTATGGTGCTTGCAATATATCGGTCATCGACCGCTCAACCATCATCTATAAAGTATTGCCATCTCAGTGTTTGAAGCAGTGAATGCTCACATTAGGGGAGAAGTGATAAAATTGGTGAGTTGGGGGGAAAGTGTGGGATGTGGGATGGTTGCATAAGCGAGAGAAAAAAAAAGTAAACATGGCAAAGAAAAGACTAGGCACACCGCGAAACCCAGAAGAAAAATTCTGCAGGTACAAAAGAGCCCTAAATACCCCGAATACCCAACCTGGAATCAAGATCTATAGAGGGCCTATGTAAGTCGTGCTCCTGGTCAGCAGTGTTGCCATACTTCGCAGTCATTTTCAGAGCCTAGGGAATACGCTGGCTAGCTACTGGAGAGCCCAGTCCCCAAAAGAAAACCTTCGATCTTGTAGATCAGGGTCCTCGCCAATATTTCAACAGGCGATTGGTGTTCTTTTGGATGCCAAGCCGTGTGCAATCAAGCCTTTCCATGCCGGGTTGGCACTTTCCTCCCCCACGCACCCCACACACAAACAAGCTTCACCTACGAAAGCGCCAAGCCAGAACCCGAGGGTGCCGAGGTGGTGTTTCATTCGTCATCAGCCTCATTCTTTACCCCATGGGCACGCGATTTTGTTCGACCATCCCGCTGGGATTCTGCATGGTGAAAGTTGAAACACTGGAGCATGCAAGCCACGACTTCAATGATGCATGATGCATGATCCGTCCGAAAGAGGCAGGTGATCGCGCTTATTGTGTCCATAATGTGGAGGACATGGAGATGTTTTCGGGATGGAAACAAGGGACCAACTAGGGGGGAAAGAGTGGGGGTCACAATGGTTACCTCCAAAATTGAAATGGTGCCATTTCTTGGACGATGAGTTGACTTCCCCATACATTGGAGTATTGAAAAGGCTTCTTTCTACAGCTATAATCGTTTCAGGGGCAATTAAAAAGAAAGAGAAGTCCAGAGCAGAGGCACATGGGAAGCGGGGTGTCCTCTAAGAATCACTGATGCAATTTTTGCAAAGTAATTCGTGACGTCTGGCACCTAGTACTTGACAACGCAGAATGAAGTGCATCAGAGCGATAGGATAAGAAGACGCAAGAAAGACGAAACCGAATTCAGCAGCAATTGTCAACAAAAATCTACACTTATGGATACATTGAGCCTTCCCATGAGGATTACGATTCCAACTCCTGATGAAAGCATTTCCTATGTAATCATTATAAAATTATGGTATATATCGAGGGTCGGGCCGTTGCTTACTGTCCGCCCGGCCTACGCGGCAGCGTGCAGCCTCACCTGCACTCCCGTGCCACTCCGATTTTCGATTGCTGTATGGAGCTTGATCTCACCAGGACCTTCCATATTCTCAACAGCGTCGAACCTCTGCAAAAGTCTAACCATGAGGTAGCTTGCCTCGGTAAAAGCAAATTGCTCTACCAAACTTACGTCAACAACTCTTCACTGAGTGAAACAGGATAGGGGAGCTTACGACCCAAACACTTCCTCGCACCACCACCAAATGGAATCCATTCCCAACCAATCTTTCGTCCTTGCCATCTCTCCGGTCGAAATTCTTCCGCATCTTCGCCCCATATATCTGGACGATGCTGAATAGCGTACAGAGGAATCAATATCTGAATGCCCTCTCTCACAAAAATCGGCTTCGATCCATCCTCTCCACCACCTCGCGGCAACGTCGTATCTCTCAACGCAACCCTCTCATTCATGGGTATAACCGCAACAATCCGCAGAACCTCATACATGACCCACTGCAAAAATTCACACCTTCGTAACTGCGCAAAATCATCAATAACACTACTCGTCGACATCCCAAACTGCGCTAGCACAATCTCCCTCAACTTCCTGAACGTCTCCGGATGTCTAGCCAGAAAATACCATACCCAGCCCAGCAACGCACCAGTAGGGTCTCTCCCCGCCATCAGCGTATGCAACGTCTCATTCCTCAACTCCAACGGATCCCTCGTCTCCTTCGCCAACTCATCCAACAACACGAACCTCCTACCACCCTTCTCTTCCTCCCGGGCCACATCCCTCTTCCCCCTCAACCGTTCCTCAATCAACCCATCAATAACCCTATGAATCTCCCTACAATGTGCCTTCATCTTCCTCATCGGCATAACCCAATAGAACTTCCCCAACGCCCCTCTTTTATCAATCAGATGCTTCGCCACCCCAAAATGCCGACTGAACGCCGCGCCATCAATCGGATTCTGATTCCCGTCGCTCTTCTCCAGCCCCGCAATCGCAGCTTGCGAGTCCACGCTCTGTCCATACAGGAACTCGGTCGCCGTGTCGAGCGTGAAGTAGAAGAACAGCGGCTGCAGATCCAGGGTCTGCGTCCAGCCCTTTTCTCCGACTTTCAACACGCTTAAGAGCGTCTGAACATGTCGTTCCACCAAAGTGAGGTTAGAGATTTCTTCGCGAGAGAACTGCGGCCGGACGAGTGCGCGCGAGTGTTTCCACTGCGCGCCGCGGGACGTGAAGATGCCCTCGCCGAGAAGCGGCATGAAGGCGTTGGAGCGCGTGGCGCTGATATCATAATCCGCGCTCTGAGTTGAGAACATGGCTTTTACGTTCTCGGGGTCGCGCGTTACGAGTAACTCGTAATCGAGGATCGGGACGCGGACGGTGTGGATGTTGGGTCCGACCTCGTTCATGGCGGATACGACGTATTGCGGTCCGCGGTCCTCTTTGGTTGCTTTGATGGATTCTTTCAGGCGGGAGGTCCGGAGAAGGTTGTTGCTGTGCAGTGCTGGGGCTGGTGCGCAGCCGCGTCGTGAGGATTCTGCTTTGTAGCGGGCGGTTGCGAGTTTGGAGGTGATGATTTTATATGCTGCGAGGGTGAAGATGGCGAGTGCGAGGCCAATGGCCATTGTACGGCCGCTGAGGCTGGGGAGGTGCAACATGTTGCTAGGGCTTGAAGACCTCAATGATTCTGCACCGAGAGGAAGACTTTGGAATCCTCAGCTCAGATAAGATGGAGAGAAATGAAAAGAAAGATATCTGGAGAAGAAATTCTACCCCGCATCGCCGTCCAGGAACTGGAGACAAAAATTCCATCAACCTCGGGCGATCGACGTCCCAAACCCTCTTCCTCTCAGGCGATAGTGTTGAGCTTGGCCCTCCTGGTTGTATTGCCTCGCCACCGCATTCAAATCCCAATCCGGACACAGCTACGCACCGACCTCTCTCTTTCACTCCGCCATTACTGCCACTGATCTCACCGATCCCCACCAGCGTGCCAAATCCCGCTCCCCTTCCCCTGTGCAGATTGCCCAACCCAGCGTCGATCCCGCTGACACCTAGCACGCACCCTGCAGTCCCTTCAAAAGCCTAGCCGCTACCTTGTTCTATCAGGCGTAAGAACTAACCTCCATCAAAGTCAGATCCCGAAGCTATTCCCAACACGCAAGTATCCCGCATCCCACCGTCACATGAAAATCCTTCCTCCCAACATCCCAATTAGGAAGCAAAAACTCATCACCGTGTCCCACAGTCCCGGTAGCGTGCACTTATCTAGCGGCGATCATAAGGCTAAAGGGACGGAGATATCGACGCCCACGGGTGTCGAATCGGAAGGGGTGCTTGGTGGGCCCTAGGGACGATCGCTGCGTCAGCTCGCTTAAGCGTCTTTTAGCCCCTTTTTTTGTTGACTGGGATGCCAGGCCTCGCTTAGGTTCGAGAACCTAGTTGTTCCTTGAATTGAGTTTAAGGCAGGAGATATTTCCGTTGGCTGAGTGTACGGGAGTGGAGTGGGACGGGAAGGCTTATAGCCGCGGGATGATGTCGACCCTTGGACCTGGCGTGCATGATAGCGTTCTCTAAAGTAAATTCTCTTTTGGGACAGCGGATGGAGATCTGGTGGGTGAGTGAGAGGGACTATGATGTATCCCGGATCCTTCGATCTTCTGTTTTGGGAATAGAGGACGAATATGGGTACGAAAAGGGAAGGGATGGGAGGGGGACGTCAGTGGCGTGTGGGTCAGTGTCCTGGGTGAAAGTTTTGCTTACCGCCTTGGGGGACTGTTTCATGTGATGTGATATGATTCTGCTGGTGGGAAGAATGGGGGTTTATGAGAGAGCTACGAGCTCCATCTTCCTCAGTAGCCAAAACTCCAACTGTGTAACACTTTACAAATCCCTCTATTCACACCCAAGAAACTTCACATCTCAACATCACCACATCAAAATGCATTTCCAACTCCAAACCACCCTCCTCGCCACTCTCGTCCTCCTAACTAGCACCTTCGCGCTCCCAACTCCACCAGTATTTCCCCCTTCACAAGAATGAAACAAAATTAACACACCCCAAAGCAAAGCAAACGCAACCTCATAACCCTAGACGTCGACCCAAGTGTAGATCTCGATTTGTTGAATGATTTATGTGTTGGGATTGCAGTGTGTAATCCGGTTACTGTTGATAGTGATAATGGGAAATGAGGGATTCTTGTTGTGGTGGTGAGAGGGAAGAGGGGGTTGGGTGTGGTGAGGGAAGAGGGGGGTGGGGAATTTGTAGTTTAAGCAAGATTAAGTTTGAGGATAATGTCTATTTCGATACCCGTTGAAAAATCCTGACTTTGAATGGTGCTGTGTATGTGAGGTGAGAGATATAGTGGGTTGGGAGTAATTTTGAGGAGAGAAGCTTGAGTGGTTTGAGTGAGTGAGCAACTTCGGGTCTCTTTGAGAATGGTTTCCTGCTTCTGATACGAATCTGTTTTGGAGGGCGGTACGGAGAGGTGGTGCATTGGGACTTCATGGTATGAGTGAAGCGAACAATATCACAAGCAACTTTAGCCAAACACGGTCAGAGATCAGGTGTACAATCTCATTATATTCATCCCTATATATACTCGAACCCCAACACCAATAACACCCTCTCACCATCATGTCTCTACAAACTCTGCACCTTCAAACTAACCCCATCCCTCGGCCTAAGCACCAACCTCCACATCTTCAAACTCTCCGGATCCTGTACACTCAAATCCCGTTCAAACGTATACAAGCTCAACAAACAACACAAAATAACCTTCATCTCCGTCTCCGCGAATTTCCTGCCCACACAGCCCCTAGGACCTTGCAAGAACGTCATAAACGCATTCGTCGTATACGTCTCAGGCAAATGATCCCAACGATCTGGATCGAAGACGTCGGCGGTAGGACCCCAATACATGGGCAGACGATTGATGGCGTTGGCGAGCACGTAGATTACTGTTCCCGCGGGGACGCGGTAGTCGCCTAGTACGTCGTCGGCGAGCGATTGTCGGACTGTCATGGGGATGGGTGGGATGTAGCGGAGAGATTCGCGGCAGACGCTGTCGAGGTAGGGTAGTTGGTCGGCGTCGGCGTTGGCGAGTTCTACGGGGTCGTAGCGCTTGGATGCGTCGAAGAGGAAGGGCATGTGTGTGCGAACTTCTTCCCGGAGGCGAGTTTGGATCTCAGGGTGGGTTGAGAGGAGATGTAAGGTCCAGGCTACGCCTGTGGCAGTTGTATCATGTCCGGCGCCGAGGAAAGTCATTACTTGGTCGCGCATGGTCTCGAAGCTCAGGCCTTCCTCGCCTGCTTCCTTCATCTTGAGGTTGTCTTTGGAGATGAGAGCGATGATGTCTTTGTGGTTGGTATGTGCGGCGGCTTGGCCCTCTTTCTCGGTGATGATGGTCGTCGCCTTGTCAACGATGATGGTGCGCGCGGCTTCCATGTCGCGGTTCATCTTGGCTGGGAGGTACTTGGTGCTAGGGATGAAGGCTTGCAAGCCGTGCAGGATGCGTGAGCCAATGTCGAAGGCGAAGACGAGGCGGTAGGCTTCCCGGATCGGCGTGTCTGGGTTCTCGAGTGAGTTTATGTCTGTTCCGAAGCCGGCTTGCCCGATAATGTCGAGCGTGGTGCGATTCAGCCATTCGAGGACTTCGAAGCATTTTGTGCTCATACGTGACTCGGCCATCTCTTCTTGCCAGAGTCTGGAGAGCAGGAGCGCTTTGGACCAGAAGACTGGTGAGAGGGCGCGGATCGAGGAGATGGAGAAGCCGGGTGCGAGAGCTTTGCGTTGGTGGACGTGCTCTGAGCCTTCAGCCAGGAGTACACCGTCGCCGAGGATTCGTACCATCCATAGCTTTGCGCGGACAGGCTTGGGGTAGTTGTATGGGTTCTTGACCGTCATTTGGTGGATGGCTTTGTCGTCTGCGATCGAGAGACGCTCAGCGCCGAATGGAAAGAAATATCGGATGATGGGACCATGCTCTTGGTGCCACTTTCGCTGAGGAACACCGCATTCTTGGAGGATGATGTCGAAGAATTGACCCCATAGTGGGAATCCAGGAACGGTGGGGACATGTCTGAGTTCAGAGATGTAGAATGGGTAGATGTAGGAGCCGTATAGAACTAAGTAGGTTGGAACCGTTGCTAAGTAGATCCATGGTAGAAGGCTCGTGAGAACGTAAGGAGTAGTTTTTGAGATAAGAAAGGCAGCGACTGTTTCGATGCCAATGAGATGAACGAGGCCAAATTGAAAAGCCATGATATGCACTTGACTTTGCAAAGGATATGAAGGAAGAATCTGCGTGCGGAGACAAGAAGTTGGGGAGAGCTTCGAGGTAATAAAGAAGGCTGACAACGGCGAAATAAAAATGTCAAACAGCCACCTACCTCAATGCCAAGGCAGAAAAAACTAACTCCCGGGCTCTTTCCACCCTTGCTGGCAAAGATCATCACGGCAGCACTTTTCCTGCTTAGGATACAGCTTCGGTGAAGCTTGAGCACAGGGTTGATAGCTGGAGCAGTTTCCGATCGACAGGAATCCACCAATATCCGTGAGTGACGGGTTGAATACTCAGACTCTCTGTTGTGAGTGGGCACATCTAGAGGAACCTTGCTGGAGTGAAGCTGCTGGGTAAGTGTCGGGATTAAACTTGCACGGATCGACACATGCAAAAGTTTGGTGGTAAATGATGAGACCGAGTCTGAGCTTGTTGTGGGCCTTTCATGCTGTTGGTCTCGGGGATTCTGAAAAGGTTTCAGCTATGCCCCAGATTGAGAGATGGAATTGACCCTTTTGGAATAAGATCGACCGGCATTTATGTTGACATACATTGGTGCTATCTAAATTGGTTAATAGTTAAACTGGTTGGTGTTAGTAGAGGACTGGGAGGCTCACCGGAAACAAACGGAAGCGAGTGCCAAGGATACATGACATGTGCGCTAGGGCCCCTCGATGGACCCCTATGAGATATTTGCAGTGCTAAAAACGCGGGAATCATAATATTGTATGACGATCGTTGTCAGTCGGCATGCAGCCTTAGGACTCGGCGAGGTTGCAAATCCGGACGTGAGCCAATCGGGATGGCTTGACACTAGCTGGCATAACGAAAGATTATGCGGCTCCACATCAGTTATTCAATCAGCATTCACATGCTCCAGATCAATGGAACTTGCTAGATTGGCAGCTGTCTCATGGGGTGTAGTTCAGCTCACAAAACCTTGCATCATCCCTCAATATTCCTCCGTACTAGTTTCCATTTTGACAGCTCCTCGTCGATCTGGTGCCGACTGGTAACGGAATGTGAGTGTGGGACTCTGCTTATCTGAGGATCCACGCCAGCATGAAAGTCTGAGGTGCTAAGTGGACTCTGGAAGTTGGGATCCGTCCGTGAAAGGTTGCTGATCTGAGGGTTCCAGCAAACGACCTCAAGCATTCGTTCGGGCGTTTTGACCTGAAAATCTCCATGACGGATGTGGCTCTTCCAGCGTCGCGATCCGATAGTTCCTACTGTACAAAGTAAAAGATCAGCTCTGGTAGTTTAGTATCCCCATCGATGGGTGAGATCTTCGGTGTCAGATGTTGGAAACTTTCGAAAAGTGGGCAGACATAAAACCTTTTGTAAACAACGAAATCCCCAGATTTTTGTTTCCCAAGATCCTTCCCATCTCATCTCATCACCTTTGAACAAGGTCGGGGGCATCTGTACCTTCAATTATGTCTTTTCCCAGCGGCTTCTCAGCACATGGCCCAGCAGTCATTGGGCCCATCAGTCTATCTCCATGGACGAATTTCAACAAGGCGTGGACAGCCATCATGGGCTACCCCGCGGAAGACTTCAAGTTCGTCCCTGGGAAGACCCCATTCTCCATACTCACAGAGACTGTCGCAATGATTGCTCTGTATGTGGTCGTCATATTCGGTGGCCGAGAGATCATGCGAAATCGCGAACCGTATAAACTCAACGCACTGTTTATGGCACACAATTTCATCCTTACAGCCATCAGCGGAGCACTACTGGTGCTTTTCGCCGAACAGTTGATTCCAACACTTTGGAGGGGTGGTCTTTATGAGAACATCTGCGGCGCGAGCGGATGGACTCAGCCTCTGGTAGTTCTCTACTACGTAAGTTCTAGCAGCCTCATATATTTGAGCGCGACTGACGACTCCAGTTGAACTATCTCGTCAAGTACATTGAATTGATTGACACGGTATTTTTGATGGTTAAGAAGAAGCCTTTGAGTGAGTGCCTTCCCCAAGTTTTTGTGGGGTTTTCTGACAAGTCATGCAGCCTTCCTCCATTGCTATCATCACCCCGCAACCGCACTTCTGTGCTACACACAACTCATCGGACACACTTCTGTCTCATGGGTCCCAATCACATTGAATCTGACTGTGCATGTGGTCATGTACTGGTACTACTTCCAGAGTGCTCGTGGCATTCGCGTCTCCTGGAAGGAGTGGATCACCAGACTTCAAATCACTCAATTCGTGATCGATCTCGGTTTCGTCTACTTCGCCAGCTGGGACTACTTCACGAGCACATATGTGCCCTCGCTTCCCCATGTCGGCACTTGCGCGGGTGAGCCATTTGCAGCCATCGCGGGAGATGTCATCCTCAGCTCATATCTGGTACTCTTCATCTCATTCTACATTGCGACATACAAGAAGATGTCCAACCGTCGCAGCTCGGCGAAGACGGCCAAGATCGCCCAGCAGGCTGAGCGCAAGATGGAGAAGGCTGAAGTGCCGACCATGAACGACGCGGCGGAGAAGGCGTCGCAGGCTGTCAGTGCCGTGAACACGGGCATGCACAACATCAGCCAAAACAACAACGTGTTCTCATAAGACAGCAATGAAGTCATCGGGGACAGGGGGGAGTGAAACTTTGAAAGTGGGGGCCAGAGGCGGAAGAGAGCAACGGGTGAGGCGGAAGGGAGGCGCTTAACGATAATTTTTAGTACCCAAACTCAAATAGCGGATTTCACTCCGTGAATATCGATGAAAACATCAAAGCAGAATTCCATGTTGCGTTAAAACATCTGATGGGTTGGCTCCTTGGTGGCGGAACCTGGCTTGCATCTGTGTGAACTTTGAATGAACGCATCCTAGTCTCTGGAAGATGATTGACCAAGATAACGGGGTGGCTCAAGCCTCCCGTGAAAATCTACGCGCTCTGCAGGGAGACTGCCTTGACGATGGAGCGGAGATCACAGGCGTGGGGCTCTCAATGGGGAGGCTGCTATCTTCATTCCTGCCGCTGTGGACTGCCTCACGACGACGGCACGGCTAGCTGAACTCTCTTCCCTCAGCTGGGCGACCACTTTGATGTGGGTTGAGCGCATACGTGGCATGGATACCGCCAGTCTGCCATCCTGTGCGTTCACTCGAGGTTCCTAGAGCTGCATAATTGGTGGGGCTGCACTCGTCAGCCGTGCCAGCAGGAGGGTCGAGTGGAAGGAGGTTTGAATAACCTTCGCGCGCTAAGTGCTGATAAGAGCCTCTAAGCAAGCCACTGCCCCTGTAGCTGCACCGGCGATCACGATTAGCGAGCTGGGCTGCGGAATCATGGGCGGGATGGCACCCAACTGAGCGTTGCGGCCGCACCCAGCTTCACGTAAATAGCCCGACACGCCCCACTGAAACTGACGGGTCAAAGAGACGGGAAGAAAGTTGGTTTGGTTTGATTTGTATCGACGACTGTGGCTAGAAATGTCACTCAATACACACCCGGCTTAGTCATTATTATCAGCACCAAACCAGCAGTCCCCCACGCACCCACGCACACGGGTCGCCTATCCCTACTCATTGGCCCGCCTCGACGCCCCTAAACGGGCAATTTCTCCTAGCTTCTTTGCTAAAAGAACCCAACACCAACGACGGTCGCACCACGGCAGGACCATGTCGCATCCAGAGCCTCAACAAGACGCCGCACCGTCGATCACATGCTGTCATCTTATCAGATACCCACCTGCGGCTGAGGGCAGAACTAGGACCCTAAAGCCAAGCAAATTGCAAGCGTCACCGTCCGACGACAAGAGCGATCGAGCAATAATGTCAGAGACCGCCGTCAGAGATGATAACCCTAAGCATATGATGCGACTCGCCGACTCTCTTCTAGTGAAGAGGCGGTCGGGGAAATGATGGCATGGCCGCGGGATCTTCCTCGCCGGTACTTGCTCCGTCTGTTGTCAGCCAGTCAATCAGGGTCTTTTGCACTTTGCCACTCAGGGTCAACTTCATTATTTGCCTTATTTGGTCAAGGAAGAGATGGAAGTGCCCTCTTCGTTGTTCCCAGAAAGCTACAACAATTTCACCGATCGATTGAGCAAGTCATTTCACAGCGATTGGCTTTCTGCGATGTCTTGGCGAGCCTGCCAACATAAGTTATGCTTTTGCTCGTCATGATAGTCGCGTCCATCCAGTGCTATTGCTCAGTTTGCCTTCATCCTAGATTCCTTGAATTGTTCATCGTTGTGGTTTAGTGCAACCTCACGTCATGATGGCATCGACCGATTTGGAACTTCAGCATAGGTAGGGGTCCCGTATCGGGACCTTGAACCTTGACACATTCAAGGTCCACCTTAGTTCAGCTCGGCCAAAAACACCAGAATTCAACAGATTTTCATCTCTAAAGCTCCTGATCGTCACCATGGATCTAGGTTTTTGATGGGGATAATCTCAGCCCTAGAGGCCAAGCACCTTGAGTCCGAAGCATCTTGGCTTCCAAGCGTCCACACTCCTATCAGTCCGTTCCTTCGATCTCAGACCGTCGCTGTCGCAGATCTCCACTTGAAAGGCTCACCATCGTCTCTCTTACCGGCCTTTGCTTCTGACCCGGCTTGCTATCCAGCCGTGACTCCCATTCACCTGCTTTAAGCAAGGCCTGACTGGTCGGAGAAAACAAAACGGGATGAAAGCCTCCCAGGGACTCCCTCTCGATCTCAATCGCCACCTGGTGGATACTATCGATCTTGTACAAGTCGAGTACGATCAGCGAAGAAAAGAGGATACCTGAGAGTAATCCAATTTTTGACCAGCAATCTCTTCTCCAGGTTGTGCTCAGGATGCTGGGGTTTGGAAGGGTCCTTCCGAGTCTGTTTCCGGGTCTCAGGACCGGACATGTTAGCGGTGTTTGAATTTGATGAGCTGATCGTTCTGTGTGGTGAAGTCGGTGGCATTCGAGTGTGTTTTGACTCTTCTGGATCAGCTCCTACATATGTTATATGATATTCCTTCAGATGCATGGTCATGTCACTCTTGATATCAAATACCACCCACTTTATCTGCCAATCTTTCACGGCCACGCGTACAATAATGTCTGAATTCAACAGCTCCATCCTTTTCCAGGTCTCAGTGCCTGTCAACGCGAGTGGCTATGCAAACTCGAGCCTGCCCAGTGCGTCAAGCGCCTTCCCAGCAAGCATCCTCTCACAAATATGGTCTATCATTACAATTTGGAGATTGCTGGCTCTCCTGCTGCTGCTCGGAAACTTCAAAAACATTCCGTTAATATGGCATGCAAGTATCCAATCCAACTGAAATGTGTATATTTGCTGACTAGATATGCAGATGAGAATTGTCAACGCCTTCAGATTCGTACTACGAACTCAACGGCCAAAGGTCCCCGTCACCTCAGCTCAGATCTTTCAACCCTTGATCACGACGTCGCATGCTCCCATCATGGAGATCGACTTCAACCTCCATAGTGAGTTCCGGGTTCCCTCTCAAACATCAACCACATCTAACTTGACGCCACAGAAACAAATTCCTCCTATTTCTCAGACGTCGATATTGCACGCACCCACCTCGTTTGCACCCTCTTCTCCACCGGCATCGAGAAGATGCGAGGCGGCACAGCAGCCATCACCGGCTCCAAACGACCACTCTTCGGCCTGGCACTCGGAGCAGTAAGCTGCTCCTTCAAGCGCGAGCTCAAGCCCTACGAGACATACGAGCTATGGAGCCGCATCTTAACCTGGGATGAGAAGTGGATATACATCGTCACACACTTCGTTCGAAAAGGAGCTGTGCTGCCACGGAAGTACACATTATACCCGCAACAAAACTCCACCGAGGAAGACTTCAAGCGACGGGATAGTACTTCCAGTGTTGACAGCCTGGAAGGAAACGAAGCCGTCGTTGCAACAGCACTCAGCAAGTGCGTATTCAAGCAAGGTCGTCGCACAGTCTCACCAGCCCTCATGCTCCGAGAATCCGGTCTCTTACCCACGAAGTCCCTCGATGACGCCCTACCCCAAGAAGTCGAACGGGTGCCTATCCCCTCGTGCTCATCATCAGACTCCGGCATCGACGTGGCCGACGCCGACGAAGAAGAAAGCGAACTCGAACGGATCGAGAGGGAGAGACAGCGAGGCATGCGGGTTGCGTTTACGCTGGCAAATCAGTCACAGAATGCGCTCGAGATGGAGTTCACGGCTGAGAGCGATGCGCTGGGACGGCATTCTGATGGCACGGGGATCACGGGTGTGGTTTCTACTTTGGCGCAGTTGGCACATTTGAAGAGGGATCAAATGTTATAACCCAATATCTTAATATCTTTATTTAGCTATAGAAATGATATCCCCGTCTATGAACAACCATAAACTTCCCACTTAGATTTGTGTTTACCGCAGTGGAAATCGAAGCAGATCATGGGTGTGGAGACGACAGCCAGAACAGGCAATGCCCTTTGCATAAGCAGAATAAGCACGCACCCCCCACTTCCGGATTCAGCAGAAGCCGCAATAGCGCCACTAGGTCTGGCGTCTTGGCTGGCAGGAAACTAAAGCACAGTGAGCAGACGAGCCGCTAGCATGACCTCACAGCACAGCCGCAGATCCCCGATCTCAACCCAACAACCACATCCTTGCAACTAAAATGAAAACGCAATGTCAGAAACTAGGAAAATTAGGTAGCCGTACCGATGGAGTCTGATCGCCACAGGGTCGTCGTATACCCGGGAATTGTGGATGAGGTGGAAGTGGAAGTGGAGGGTCCCTGACAGAACCTTGACACTAGGAGACAGGTGGGGTGCTGGAAAAGATTTCCATCTTCCCTTCCTGCTTTGAGGGCCGAGGAACTGAGTTGAGCTGAGAGCTTCCCCGCATTCTGCTCAAAGTCAACTTATTTTCCTCACAATTACGTTCATCTCGAGTCCTTCTTTCATCCAAATACATGAACGCTCTCAAACCCAACGACCATAATCTCTAATCCGACCCATCACCTCACCACCTCACAGCCCACCAAAATGACACCCTCATCATCCTCATTCTCAACCCCCAACCCTCCACCTCCAGTACCACCAACCTCTCCCGCCACAAATCCAACTCTCCCACCCAGCACACACAAAAACAAACACACACCCATCCAAACCTTCCTCACCGAAGCCATCTCAGCAACAAACCCCTCCCTCCGGCACCTCGCCTCACACTCCTCTCTCGGTTCCCAACATTCCCACCACTCTCACCACTCACCCCACACATTCCGTTCCCCACGTTCCAAAGTCCGGCCCCTGTCAACTGCGTTCGAAGAACAGAGACATGTTGTCGACCCGACTTTTAGTATTACGCGGAATACGAGGATTTATGAACCGGATGTGGATGTGAAGGATGTGGGTATTGTCAGTGGAAATGGAGCGAGTTACGGGGGGAAATTTAATAGAAAAGCGAGTGTAGATGAGAGAGGTAGTGCAGTGTTTGCGAGTGATGAGACGACGCTGTTTTCGGATCCGAGGGGGAGTGTGGTTGATTACTCGTATTCCAACCAGCAGCAAGATCGGGAGCTCAAGACGCGGCCGGAGACAGAACAGAGCTTGAAAGAGAAAGAGAGAGTGGGGGAGAGAGTGGATGGGGAGGAGGAGGATGAAGTTAATTATCCGGGCCCGTTGGGATTGTTTGTTTTGATTACCGGGATTGCGTTGAGTGTTTTTTTGATTAGTCTTGATCGTACGATTATCACTACTGTGCGTACCCCACACCTTCAAAACTTAAGATTTAGGAAGAAAGCTGATAAGAGCAGGCAATACCATTCATCTCGAACGAGTTCCAGTCCTACGACGATATCGGCTGGTACGGCTCCTCATATCTCCTGACTGCTTCAGCATTCCAGCCATTGTATGGCAGGGTCTACATGCTGTTCAACATGAAGTGGACGTACCTGGCCTCGCTCGGCATGTTCGAACTCGGGAGTCTGATTTGTGGCGTGGCGCCGAATTCGGTGGCGCTGATTGTTGGACGCGCGATTGCTGGGTTGGGGAGTGCGGGGATTTTGACGGGGAGTTTTGTGGTTGTCTCCCACGCGGTTCCGCTGGCGAGACGCCCGGTTTTGACGGCTGTGGTTGGATTGATGTGAGTTCTGCTTCTCTGATAGGGAGTAATTGCTGACTTGAATTCAGGTTCGGCGTTGGAGCAACCGCTGGCCCATTACTTGGAGGTGTCTTCACGGACTTGGTGACTTGGCGATGGTGCTTTTACTTCAACCTCCCCGTTGGCGGCGCCACCGTCTTCGCAATGGTGCTCTATTTCCATCCACCCAAGAAACACGCTCTCATGGGTAAATCCTTCCTCTACCGAATCCTCGAGCTCGATCTCGTCGGCAACGTAATCCTCCTCTGTGCCTCCATCATGCTCTTCCTCGCACTCCAATACACAGAGCAGCAAATCCCCTGGTCGAGCGCCAAAGTAATTGGACTTCTCACCGGTTCAGGCCTAACATTCATCATCTTCATAATCTGGCAATGGTGGAAGCAAGACGGTGCTCTCATGCCGCCCCGGATTCTCCGCCAGCGAACCGTTGTGGCGGCTTGTGCAGCAGGATTCTTCATCTACTCGGCAATCCTGATCCAAACATACTACCTCCCCATGTGGTTCCAAGGCGTCAAAGGCGATTCCGCGATCCACTCCGGCGTGAACATGATTCCCTACGTCGTAGCCAATGCGCTGTTCTCTCTCCTAGCTGGAATCTTCGTCTCAAAGAATGGGTACTTCACTGCGCCTGCAATCATTGGGATGGTGCTCGGCACTGTAGGAAGCGGACTCATCAGCACAATTAACCCGGATACGTCTTCGTCGCGGTGGATCGGGTATGAGATCCTCGCGTCTGCTGGAATCGGCATGGCGATCCAGCAGGGCTTCACAGCCGTCCAGATCGTACTCCCGCTCGACGAGGTCGCTATCGGAACCGCGGCCGTCGTGGCCTTCCAATCCCTTGGCGGGGCAGTCTTCGTGTCTGTCGGGAACACGATCCTCCAGAACTCACTCATATCCGCTGCAGACAATAATGAATTACCAGGTGTGGATATCCAAGCCGTGATTGATGCTGGTGCTGCGGAGTTCAGGAAGCATGTTACAGCGGAACAGCTGCCAGCATTGTTGCAAGTGTATAATAGGGCATTGCAGAAGGTGTTTGTGGCGGCGATTCCGATGGCGGGCTTGGCGGTGTTCGCGTGTGCGTGTATGGAGTGGAGGAGTGTGAGGGATGGGCGGAGGGGCGATGAAGAGAGTGCGAGAAGGGCAGTGAAGGCGAGGAGTGAGATGGAGAAGGCGATTGTGGAGAGGTATCGGAATTCGGGGATGAGTGGGACGACTGTTAACTGAGGGGATGAAATTGGTGGAATGGGGAGTTGAATGTTGAGTGGGACTAGCGGGCGTGTGACTTGTAGCTGACGTTGGGGCTGGATTAGTCTGCATGTTTCCGAGAAATTCAACCAGAAGATGAAATTTCTAATATACAATTCCAAATTTTGTTGCGCGCCACTGATGAGGATTGGCATGAGACTTGCTCCATTGTATGGAAATTACTTCCTGTAAGATTCCAGCTTGTGTTGCGCGACTGCCTATCTCGTATAAGGACAAGGTCCAATACCTTTCCTTTGACATGTTTCGTTTCGTTGCAATATCCCAAACTGAGGGTCCATTACAGACGAGCTTGATTGAACTTCATCATCAAGGTCTGTGGTCAAGTCTGTTTAGTATGAACAAACATTGATATTGGTGACCTTCAAACGGTAATTTTCCGGAATTCATCAACTCGAGTTGCATTTTATCCAATCTACATTTCTATCAATCTCAAGAAACACATCGCCATTCCAGTATTTGAGCATTATCTAGTTACATGTCTTGCTAGTTCAAATGCCATGGGCGAAGTTTGCAAGCATATGAGTCAGCTATTGTTCGGAAAAAGCCACGATATTAAGATCTTTTCATTCCTCTGAGTGGAGAAGTTCCGGTTCCCTACTTGCTAAACCTATATGAACTTTGAGGCAACCACGGACTCGCAATTTGAAAGGCTTAGATTTGGCAAGACCTTCAAGGTTTACAGAAGTCATAGCTTGTATTTTGCGTAATCACTTAGCCTTTCAGGCAAACTTTAATATTGCAGGTCTTGCTCCTAGTACATGTCTATATCACTCTTTCGTGAATTCTCGCAACCACCCCAGGCAAGAATTTGGATTTGCTAGTGCGGGCATTTACGCAAAATTGAGACATGTCCGGAGCTTCCCTTTCGCAAAATCCGGGAGAAGTAAGTATACAAAATGCAAAAGCCACAATTCTAATATGCTTTATATATAATCTCATATACAACCTCCCATTTTATATTTCTCTCAAAATGAGATGATACCTTCAGAATCAAAGTTGCTGTTGAATTAAAAAGTGGGCTTATTGATGGGATATAAGCCGTGGGTAGCCGAGGCCGAGGTAGTCCGGCTAGAGAGGGGTAGAAGACGGAACGCCAGCTGACTCAGCCCCCTCACTCCAAATGCAAACATTCCGCACTCCACTCCTGCTGAGCTCCTCACATGACGAAAACATCCTTTTGGGCAATCATTGAAGATTTGAAGATACTTAAACCTGGAATTACGCTCCATACTGTTTGTATCTGGGCATTTCAGACTTGCTGGCGACTCTTCGGAAGCTTGGATTTGTTCACCCATTCAACGCCCTTGCTTAAGAAAAAGTCAAAATTTAACGTTTTTGACAGCTCATTGCGAAACATAGATTTCTTGCAAAATTTGGGATCTCTGCGTCTTTAGTCATTCTATCTCTCGTCAATATTTCAACATCGCTGACAACAGCCATCCTCCTCGTCCAACCAATCAATCCTCATTGATCACCAAGATGGCGGCAACAATTTCCATGGGACAGTATCTCTTCAAGAGAGTAGCTGAATTGGGCAATGAACATGTCTTTGGTGTACCGGGAGACTTCAATCGTAGGTCCCTCTTCACAAGCACCTTCCGGACTTCATACATTTCAGCAATTCTCAAGAACAAGGACTGATGATTCATAGTTGCACTTTTGGACGAGCTTTTCAAGATGCCAGAACTGAAATGGCTCGGAACATGCAACGAGCTAAACGCAGCATATGCCACTGATGGATATGCGCGTATCAAAGGCATGCCCGCAGCATTGGTCACAACCTATGCTGTGGGTGAGCTCTCCGCGATGAACGGTGTGGCTGGAGCTTACGCTGAGCATGCGGGTATGATTCATATCGTTGGCATGCCTGCGAGAATTGGTACGTCTATGTTTCCTACGTGACGCCTTGACGTTTGGTAATCTTGCTAAGGCATAATTTACAGTCCAAAAGGCTCGATTGATGCTCCATCACACGATGGAGCCGGGCATGGATCACGAGATCTACGTTGGCATGGCAGCTCCCATCCGCAAAACCTTCACCGTCTTGAAAGACGAGAAGACCATGGCCCAAGAGATTGATAGAGTCATCCAAGAGGCTGTATGGAGCAGACTTCCGGTCTACATCTACGTTCCCTTAGATGTGGCTGGTGTTCAGCTAGATGCTAAGCGCTTGGAAACCCCTCTGAAGATCGAAGTCACGAATCCTAACAAGGAGGTCGAAGATGAAATCGTCAAGGCAACGCTTGATTCTATTAAGACTGCTTCCTCTCCCGCAATTCTGGCAGATGTGTTGACGATACGTCATGGTGGAAAGAAATTTGCCGAGAAGCTCATGAACCTGACGAAATTCCCAACTTATTCCACTCCCCTGTCAAAAGGCGTTGTTGATGAGACGAGTCCGTACTTTAATGGTCTTTACAACGGCGAAGGTAAGTACTCCCTCTCTCATTGGGGGACTCGAGCTAACGGATGTAGTCTCCTTTGATGGAGTTGCAAGCGCCATTGAAAGCTCGGATTTGGTCATTGATATCGGCCCCGTTCATTCCGATTCAAACACCGGCGGCTTTACGAGAAACATTACCGATGACCACACAATCATCCTAGCGCACAATTACTGCCAAGTTCGCGGCAAGAAATATGAAGGCGTTCACTTCTTGCCGGTTCTGAAAAGAATTGTTGAGGAGCTTGAGAAGGACGCGGCGAAGTACGATGTCCTGAACAAGAAAACTTGGAAGAAGCTCGAGGTAAGTACCTATTCACTAAACTTTGCAGCTTTCTAATCGCTATCAGCCTCCACTGTTGAATGATTCGACTTCTGGACCGATCGCTCAATCCTTCATCTGGCAACGAATTGGCAGATTCCTCAAGCCTGGCGACATCGTTCTGGCCGAATCGGGCACAGCTCAATTCGGAATGCCCGACTCTCCATTCCCAGAAAACATCGGCTACATCACACAAACATTTTGGTCGTCCATTGGATACACAGTTGGTGCTTGTCTTGGCGCGTGTGTTGCCGCGAAGGAGCTGAAGCGACCAGGGAGAGTCGTTCTGCTGGTTGGAGAAGGCTCTCTTCAAATGACAGTTCAAGAGATTGGCTCATACATCCGCTTTGGATTCAAGCCGATCATTTTTGTTATCAACAACAATGGCTACTCGATTGAGAGAGCTATCAACGGTCCTGAGCAGACTTACAATGATGTCAGCATGCTTTGGGATCATCAGAAGATGTTGGAGTTCTTTGGTGCGAGGAAGGAAACGGGTATTGCGAGCAAGAGCTTTGCTTGCAAGACTGTGGAGGAATTAGAGGCTGTCCTAAATGATGAGGCTTTCAACAGAGCCGATTACATTCAGGTAAGTCCTTCTCAAGCACGAGTTTTCTGTGATGCTGATACTTTTCAGGTTTGTGAAGTCTTCATGGATCGTCTGGACTACCCGTGGCGCTTGTATACACAGGTGAACGTGACTAGAGCGAAGAATGCAAAAGCTGCTGCAGCCTTGAAGGCAGCGCAGTGAGGTGATCACCTAGAGAGACCAGTATCATTGTATTCCCAATATAATGACATCGGATCATAATTGCAGGCCTGAATGATATGATCAGTACGAGAGAAAATGAACCCTTCCAGTAGAATTTCCCTTTCCACCAAAACGCATCAAAATCTCGGACGGCATTAATCATAATGCGACCTCAACGGTACTCCCTCAGAATCAAGCAACCCCTCCTTCCGCCTCCGATACAACTCCTCCTCCCAAGCAGCTTTCTCCTTCCACCACTCGTAAATCGGCCACCATCCAGCATGCCACCATTTCTTCTCCAAGCGACCACGGTAGTTCCTGAGCCAGGCGTCTCTCTCCCTTTTGATGGCTTCCTTCTTGGATTTCCTTTCTTGCTTCTTCTTGCGTCGAGCTTGGGCTGCTAGCTCTCTCTTGCGGCGGTCTGCTTCGCGCTCTGCGGGCGATTTGCGGGGCTTGCTTCCCCCTGTTCCCATGACTGTGAATTGATCAAGATGATTAAAATGGTTGGCTGATGGTGGTGGGTTGATTGATTTCGTAACGCTTGTAATCTTTTACCGCAAGTATCAACGTGTTGTCGCTCATGACGATGCCAAAGAGGTTTGCTTACCTATACAAAAACAATCATCTATTCTTCGCTAAAAGTCAAGACCAAAAGTCAAAAGAAGGAGGCACAAGCCCTTCTTATATAATATTTCTCCACAGCTTCAAGTCGCACGAAGTCTGGCACTTACAATGCCCATCGCCCAGCTCGCCCAGTTGGTGAAGATCTCTAAGCCTCACCTCCCCCCAGCATACCCGCAAAGCGGCAACATTCTGCGAGAGATCAGGATAAAGAGTGGTGGCTGTGTGGCGCCCAGCAAGCCTCAGTGCTTTCAACCACTCAAGTGCTCTCGGCTGTCTGGAGACCTGCATAGATCGACCACGCGAGACCCTATTACTGGAACAGCGGCGGAATCATCGCCCGTTTGATCTCTCTGAGGCAGATAGGCAGCAGCTTTTGGGATGCCGACTGGGATCTTCGGATTCTGGTCGTGTATGATTGGTTGGGGTGTGCCTTGCTCGTCTCTCTAATTCAACGTCCGGTATCAAGGTTTTTGAGAATATCGTATCGGTTTGCGACGGATGCGACACCATTGCTCTAACAGGAGTCTACCTAGATGGTGGTCCTAGTACTCGGATTGTGTTGGACTGGGGGTTTGTGTAGGCTTCCACCTGCACTCCAGTCGTATCGGGCAATTTTGCTGCTGCAATTTTACATGCACAGTCAATAGATTGACTTTCCAAGTTGAATGATACGCAATCTTGGAGAAAAAACTACTATTTGGGTGGTAAAAGTGAAGCGCGATCGTGTAATTGCCTGTTGGTAGTCTCTTTGCTCATGAGTTTAACAATAAAAGGCGAAGGGAAGAACGAACTTTCGTCTGTGTGGGGTGGCCGAGCGATGCTTTGGTTTAGGACCATATTGATGATTGCACCATGTCTTTGCCACCATCTCAAATACCTCATGCTCTCTGCAATACGATGACGGAAAACATGCAAACAGAACCCTGAAGTCCTCTCCTATCGACTGCCTAGGTAACCTTGCTTCAGCTACCAGCCGAAATTGAAACCTCAACTGTTCATACTTTCCCAAACTTTCAAGGAAACTTATGTTCTGCAGCCAGTCTCTTGCCGTTGGCCGTTCCTCACAAAATTTCGATTGGGCTGCGAAAGCTCCATTCAATGAAGTGAATGAGATCATTGAGCTTCATACGCAAAGTCTCCTCCGGTAGCGCCCACCATTTCTTCAGGCTCATATTCTCGTGCTTTTGCCATCCCAGTATGTGCCACTTCATTATCGCAAGAGCAGTCATGAAGATGTGTGGTTTCGGACCCTCAGCTAGCTTATAGAAGTAGTTCAACTCTTGGAGATTGTAGTCATCGATCTGAAGCAATTTGGACGATGGATAAGGGTCCACGGCGCTGATCGCGCAGAAGATGCGTTCTTGTTCGTATTTTGTCCATGGGGTGACAGGTTCGTGATATCCGTATTGAGCTCCAGTGATATCAACCGCAAACACTTCTCCCGAGCGCAAAGTGACCTTTATAATCTCATGACTGATATAATCCATATTGTTTATTATCTCAAGGAATGATGTCGACAATGGATAGCATCTCGTACGCAAACTATCATTTTTGGCCTTGTAGACGAAGTGAGTTGAGGTCCTCACGATCCCTTCCCATTGTTAGTTGTGGGCTGTCAAGGTGGTCAATTCTCCTTACCTTCCAGCATACCGTCAACAAATTCCATAGTCCACCTAACTCCTTCAACACAAGCCTTGAAAACCAGTATCGCGTCCTTGTCTTCCTTTGTAGAGACGAGATGGGAAGGAAAGATTCGATACTTCTTTGGGGAAGTTGTTGTCGCGTCGTCCGTAGTCTGCAAGGCCACACATTAATAGGGCTGCCATCTGCATATAAGAACGCTTGGGAGGTAAACAGGTCCGAATATCATAAAATGAAGACAAAACCAGAAAATTACCCTTTCACGTATAATCAGATTGTTTCCGACCTTTTCGACCTTGCCAATGTCGAGGGATTTCCACGTTATGTCGCGATGAATATAAAATAGTCTCTGAGCCATTTCCCCAACCATGTAGAGAGCCTTACGGTCTTGCAGACGGCGACATGTTGGTTCGTGATGAGTCCAATGGGTCTCCTGGCAGACAGAGTTGCAATAGTAAGCGATCGGGGGGTCACCTTCGAGGATGGATGAACCGTTGCAATCACCGCATACCAACGTAGCAGGCTTCTTGCAAGCTGTGCACTCCATAGTTGAGGTTGAGAGAGTGGGCGGATGGTCATGGACGATTCGAGGGAAGTGAGAGGAAAAATGTTGAAACCCGATTGTTACCAATTGGGAAAGTACGTCCCAAAGTGTGCTCGAGGACATATTCACTTTCCCCTTTTGATAATGAATGTCGTTAAACTTTGGAAAGATAAGCCCTATGTTCTTTCACTTCTCTACCTATGAACTCTGGTCCCCAAGGTGAACCTTTCCCGACTCTCCTTTGGGGGTTGGGTTATGTATCACGTGATAGCCCCTTTTCCCCACTTGAACGCGCCATGGCTGTGATTCAGAGCGATAGAAGACAGGGTTGAAGCAAAAAGCAGAGACTTGGGATCATATATGCGAGCTTCTCTCCTTTCTATAATCATTTATATAATACAAACATACTAAATAGTGGCATCATCGCCATATTTATAAGAGCCTCGATAAATTGTCAATCTTACCCAGCTTAATCATGATTATAATGAACTTCATCTCAGTTTCAGTGTGAGCTAGATCATTTTCTGCCTTAAATCCAGACAGCTCTCGAATGTTCTTTGTGCAAAGGCCGAAGCAGCGATCCTTTGACGAATGCAGCGAACAAAGAAATTGGAAACAAGACTATGGTTGAGAATTATTCTCGATAACATTTTAGAAGTACTGACATTTTATAAAGTATTCCACTTTCGTATCTCATTATAATACACTATTCGAGCTGCAATAATGCCACAATCATCGCAGCAGGCTCGGTGCGGGCAATTTACCTTCTACTTCTCAAGGTGCGGCCACGCTACCTCTCACAACTACCACCGGGCTTCCAATTCTGGCACAGACTGCAACAGAAATTGCATTCACGACAAGAAAATTGATTACTGGTTTTGGGCAGGGAAAGACAAGCGCTGTTCATTCTGCGGACTGGGGCAAGACCACGGATTCGGAACGCAGCATCCCATCCCGGAAGATGGAGCGGATCGTGAATTATTGTTCGAACGGATAAAAGAGGGCATGAGTCTTGGAGAACCGGATGAGGTCTACAACGCGCGATTTGATGAGGCTGCTGGGTGGTACAATCGTAAAGCGATAGAAAAGATCGGTCTTGCAGATGCGAGAGAAAACGAACAGACTCCAAGCCTGGGGCAGCTCAGGACAAAGCGACGGTTGAGACACGAGAATCGAAGGGAAATCAGGCGATTGAGAGCAAAGAGAAGAACAGAAATATGGGTCCAGAATGTGCGCGACGAGCAATACCAAGCAGTGAAAGGCAATTTGGAGGTTGGAAAACAGCCATTTATCGCTGGAGAAGTCGGAGACCCTTACATGGACCTCTTCAGCAAAATTCTTCTCAACAATCTACCACGGCCGATTGACAATTGTGCAATGTGCCAGTATGCTCTGAACGATATTGCAGAGTGCGGTAGTCCATACTCTCTGCCTTGCGGACATATGTATCATCTGCTCTGCATGGATGAGCTATTTAACAGGCGAGCAGACGCTGAAGAGAAAGAAGTCTACAAATGCCCACTCTGCAACGCATGGTATCAAGACTTGCGTCAAGTTCCAGATTTTTACGACAGCTTTTGGAGTCACAAGCAAGACTTCGACAGCAACGCATCAAGTTCGGTACTTTCAGAGTCTGATGATGGAGAGGAGAAAGGCGATCCACCCCCACCTTGGATTTTCAGACCAGAACAACTACGTGATGTCCCCGAGTGGCTTGAGAATCGAACTGGAACAAGAAGTAATGCTCGACTTCGAGGAATTGTACAAGACTCTATAACGGCTCGGAATGAAGTTGCGACAGGAGGGGATGAAGAGTCTTCCTCGCCACGACCAAGACGCCGGCCGGGAACAAATGCTTTACTGAATCACTTCAGAATCGCCGAGCCAGATAGTGATGTAGAGCCCGATACACTAGAAAATATGCAGCCTGAAGTATTACAAGAAACTTCAACCCTTGAGGGTCGCTCCTCGACTGAGACAGGGAATGGATCGCTACGAGAGGGGGGCGATGGTCAAGCCACCAGCTCTCTACCAGCCCATTCTGCCCCAAGAGGACACAAGAAAAAACGGAAATCAGGAAGATCACGAGGTGAAAGAGATGATCATCCCCGAAAACGACGGAAACAGTAAGACAATGATTTTTATTACTAGATTGAGAAAAGAGCTAGGCAATATCATATTTCTTTTTTGTTGTTGCCTAAGAAGGTGTAGGTTCTTTTCGAACAATATGTCACATGGGAATGGAAAATTTTATGGTTTAGGTTTTGTATTTCGGGAGGTCTATGAATGATGTTCCAGATTATTGCTTGACCTGAGCTCGTTGAGCGTTTCAGATGCCAGTCTTCTGAGGAAAATGACTATCACTGGTTGCAGTTGGCTCTTCCGGTACATAAGTAGTTGTCAGCAAAGCTAGAGCACTCGCCGGCTTATCTGAGGTAGTGGCGCAAGTAAGCTCCATCTTTATTCCGTCGAACAAAGCCGCCATGGCCTCGGGAAAGGCCAGAACAGTCTCGGAGATTCCACAGATCCGAGTTGTTTGGTCGTACGGCTTATGCATCTGCCACGGCATAGGGATAGATAACGCTACCAAGCGGGGACTTCTGGTGATATGGTTGGCTTGTCGAAGATCTAACCATGAGCACAGTTCAGCAATATATTTTCTAATTCGAAGGCGTTCGGCTGCCTCTTGACGTTCCGAAACTTCAGAGAGGATGACTGTCAGGACAGCAATTGCCGCGATGATAAAACCGATGATGTGTGAAAGTCTAGGCATTGTGAATAATTACGCAGCTCTCGGAATATTTGTAAAAGGATCCTATATCCTGACCTGCTAAGCAGGCTTAAATGTATGCGCGTTGCTGCCTGTTCTCAGCTTGCGTTGTTCTGATACGGGTTGGAGAACAGATATAGAAACGAATATACGCCTGTTCTGGGAATGAGTTCATTCGCGAAATCTTTCGTTTGATTTCGTACTAAAGACAAAGAAAAAAATTTCCGTCCACAAGCCAGAGACCGCATTTTCAGTTGACGCAGCAGCTTCTCTCTACTTTCAAACTATGGTTATTTTTCTCCTTGCCCTGGACTCTAGTTGCCATGTCTTAACGTTGAAATTGAAATATAACCCTATCCTCATGAAAGTTCCATCTCCGACCGGAGTTAAAACAAGAGCAACTGACTTAACTCCTGCGACGTCTTCTGGCCCAGTCTCCCCAAGAAGAGCGTAAACAAATATCTTGTTAACATGGTTGATATGACTCTGCTGTTCGCTGTCAGTGTAATCCCATCTTATCCAAGAGTCCTCGCGATCGGTTTCCAAGCGCTCGTCTTCAGCAATGCATACAGCCATGAGCACAAGCCTGCCACTAGTCACTCTCAATAGTGGCGCTTTATCGTCTGCTAATGTCACTTGGCAATCGAGAACATTCGCATGCTCTCTCATCACTTCCCAAACTGCGATGCGCCCTTTGAATGAAGTCCACGTCCAGCCCGGCGAGTGGTATTGGCCGTCCCTCGGTATATGGAGATTGAGAAGGCTAGTATCTGGCCCGCTGTAGATAATAGTATCCGATCCTCTGCAGATACTACTATCCGCTTGGCTGAACCATCCAAGATGCCTGATTAGATATTTTCTCCATAGCCCAGCAAGGTAGTCATCCGCCCATATCTTTTGAAGCTCGGCCGCAACGCCAGCAAGAGCTGGAACTCGATCTTCAGCTAGCGTGGTGTCACGTCCACTGTAGTCTCCAATGATGTGAGACCACATCTCCGATCTCTGGATGTCAAGATCTGCTTTGTGCATAGTCGCCTCTTGAAACCCAAAGATACCTGCAGGAAGGCGCCTGTGTCGTGATGGCGGATATTTGAAGCTGTAACTATGGGTGTTCCAAACATCTTCAAAGTGGTCTGTCTGGCATTTCCATTTGAGATCTGCCGGTCCGTACCATAAAATACGAGGCGAGAGTAAAGATTCTTGTAGAGCCCATGCCCTATTTTCCAATGGACTTAGAAGCCAGTCAGGAAACTCGTCCTTAATCCATAGAGTTCCAAAGGTTCCATCCGGTAGAAAGTAGGGGAGTGTGCAGCATTGGGGGATGGGCCGTGGTGCAAGAAACGAATCTTGAACGCTTGTCGTGTTTGCTGCCGCAATAGTTATAGTAGCATTTTTGTAGATCGAACCCATGCGATTGATTTCGATGTTCTTGTCTTCATAATCATCTTGAATTATGCACAAAGCATCGATCCAAAGGTACCGAAATCCAAGGTCTCGGGTAACTTGAATTGCATCCTGAATTGTGGGCGGTAGATTGTAAAGGCGTATGCCATGTTGTCTATCTATAAGAGTGGCTTTCGTTGTCGTAACCTCCTGCGTACCACCCCAACTATAACTCAGTGCGACATATTTGAATCTGTCCTCAGTTCTCGTGATATGAATGCACACTCTATCATCTCCGCCTTCAGGATGGACATCTATCGTCCGAGTGGGCAAGCATGACTCGTCTGGTTTCGGACAATTGACGTGGTTTTCGATGCATGACTTAAGGCGTTGGAATATCTCTTGGGAAAGCTCGGGTCCCGAAACCGATATATAGTCAACGTTAATGTTCGTGAACTGAGCTGCGGGATCCTCTATATCTCTTAACATATGCACGGCTGGGCCTTTTAGAAGACAATCTCACCTCGGCCAGTGAAAGGATACAGATGGGCACTCTGTCCCTCCATGGCATCCAGATTCATCGAATCATATATAATGCTTTGAAGAATTTCTAGCTTTACGGTTGCGAAAGGATGACCTGTGCTCTCTGCTAGAATTGTATACTTCTCGGCCTCGGGGTCCGGTACCATACGATTTCTAGACCATATTCGAATGTACGCTGCTGAGTGTGGACTCTTTTTGTGATTATTTCTCAGGATGACACAGAAAGGACATCCAGACGCTGCTGATCTGTGCATCTCCTCGACCAAGAGATGCGTGTATCCCTCCGTTGACGCCAGCTCTCGTAAGCCTTCGAGCGTAGAAGTCATTCGAGTGCATCTTTCGCAAAGGAGTTTGGAGCTCGGAAGTAACTTCATCGTTGAGCTGCACCTTGATGATGGTGATGTAAGATTCTTTAGATGGTTTTGAAAGGTGATCCTGACACACAGCCCAGTGAGGCGCAGATTAGACAGGGGTATTCATTGCACCTGACCCGTCTCGCTTAGCTCAACATTACTCCTTGTTTCGAACCTCGATTCCGAGCACAAGTCTCTATTAGTAAAAGCTATTCTTAATATATGCTCAAAATAAGGATTAGTCTTAAATTTCCCTCAGGATTAATTACTCTATAGACATAAGAATGTGGAAGAAGATGAACAGCCTTTGGATGCTCGAAATATCAAGTGAGGGCTTGATCAGTCCCAAAACTCTTCCGTAAGACCATTTACCACTGGAAGACGTTCTGTCGCTTCCGTTTCGGAATCAAACTCACCGCAACCATCTACACTAGATTCAAAATCATCTTCTAGGTAACCCCACATCCGGAGAGAAAATTTGTCCAAATCAAAACCATAGCCAATCTTCTCTATTTCTTCTTCGTCATCTGGGAAGAATTTTCGATAAGCTTGATCAAGAAAGATGCTGCTTGAGTGATCGTATATCTCTTGTGTTCGATCCAGGACTTTTGCCTGCCGCCATGCTCGCGGTGGTCTCAATGCATCGAGGTCTCGAACAATAGCACATACTATTTCTCCTTCAAAGTTCGCATAAAAAGACGCTAAATCATTGCCGAGCTCAAGCCACGCAGTTTCCAAGATATGTAGACTGCCATGGGAGGCAAAAAAATCGACAAGTGTTATCCAATCGTTGGCGACTGTTTCCAAACAGACGTCGTCGATCCAATCCATGCCGGCTTCCAAACATGCAACAACTCTTGCTTTCACTGCGCGATCCCAACATCCTCCAACATCTTTTGTTAACGTGCGGGAATTGATAAGGCTACGTTGACAGATAGAAGGTAAATCATAAGAAGTGACCTTGAAGCGCAGAATAGCCCTGAGACAAATAGCGTCTGGGTCGCCAACCAGTGATTTTATGCAGAATGCAAAGAGGGGGCCACTTATGGATTTGCCTGATTTATCACCAGTTTCGATAGGGAATGTATGATCTTCTTCAAAATAACCCTGTAAGTACCGTTGTTCCTGACTTTTTATCCATGCCGCCAGCTCAGATCGCATCTCGCAGGCTAACTTGATCAAGGGGCCTTGGTACCTCGACTGAGCTTCGAATGGATTTTGGCGGCTGTTTATAATAATTACTCGAATAATTTCAACAACATAAGATGTGCATGAATCTGGATCCGCAATCGCACACTCAAAAATCTGCTGAACTCGGGACATCTGACATTCACTCTTGTTTGGTTGAGCTGGATCTCCGGGGTCAAGCCCATGAGTCGTAAGGAATTTGAATGTTTCGAGAAGACCGTCTCTTACTACTTTTGGCTCAACAGCCGTTTCGTAAAATATGAATTGCATAGATCCTTTCAACCATCGCCAAGTATGGTCAAGTAAAGATTCGTTGCGCTTTTCGACTATATCAAACACAGAAGCTTGACCAGACTGGAATAAGCTATAAGCTGTGGCAAAGTCGCCTGACCTGCAAGCTTCAGCGATGGGAGAGAAAAAGGAGACAATGCTGTAGACTCGAAGCTGCATGTCTGCGCTGAGAGACATGCTGCCCAAATATTGCCTCTCGAGGAAAGCGAGGACGCCTTTCCTTAAGATCCATGAATGTGGTCGGATGTTGAGTCTTATCCTCGTACTTGTTGTCTCGTGAACCCCCCGTTCGTTCTGTTTGGATGACAATATTTCCCGGGTGATTGTAGATCTTGATTGCAAAGTGATTGTCGCGAACCACAGGGAAACAGTCCGTTCATAGCGTATTTGCCTCGCTGCTTTCGTTTTTGTGCTGGGTAGCTGGTGACCAGTGGAGGTGGTAGGCCATATTTGCTGTCTGCATGTGGAATTGGCTCGATCTGCAAGGCTTGATGGAGAGCTATCCAAATTTCCGTATTTCCTCGTTTCTTCCAAATCGGGGTATACCTCCCTTACAGCATTGCTGACCGCAACCTTGACCATGGGGCCCAGTGCAACACCAAGTATATCCAGACGCTCGCTAAGCATATTTTGCATTGTTGTCAGTTGTTCGAATTTGTCAGAAGTGCTGTTCTTCAGATCAAGAATCGAGCTCTGGACCTGAGTGGTCTGCGAAAGTACAACAGTGGAATTGGATCTCAAGGAAGTCACAATCTGCTGCAGCTGATCTCTGCCGTTATGGTTATTGAGACCAAGAAGACTATCTGATCGTTAGATCTTTAGATGCTAGTCAGAGATGGCGAGACTCACAGATTGACTTGGGACTGAGCCAGCAAGATATTGGCCTTCGCCTCCCCTAATCTCACAATATACTTAGCCAGCTTACTTCTCTTTCTGGCAAGCTTGATGCTTCTCCACAACTCCTTTCCTCTGGATCGCTCAAAATTTTGTAGGAAGGCCTTTAAATCGTCAATAGCTGTGCCTCCAGGTTGGAGGGCAAGCAAAGCCTGCTCGGCAGAATTCTCAATCCTTGCGAATGGCTTGATGGCTTGTAGAACCTCTTGAAACCCCAGGACAGCGCTTCTAAAGCTCGCAATCTCGGTATGGTAATGTCGTAAATTATCTGGCGCGTCTCGGATATTGTCAATGAGATCGCGGACATACTGGCAGCCTTGTAGAATCTGGCCTGCGAGGCCGATGAAAGCGATGGCAGATGCACCAAGACCGAACGGCTCAGCCATGAGGGCAGAAAGTGCGGTAAGTGAGATAAAAGATGCCAAGAAGACGTCTATGAGTGTAAAAGGATGTTGCTGAAGAGAAATTCTAAAGATTATGGGAACGAGGCTATACGCGTTAGGTTTTGTTGGGCAGGCACGCATGCATCAAGCAAAATCGAGTCGCCGGGCTGACCGCAAGGCTGATCTCCACCAAGCGGCAGATTTAGCTTTGGTCCAGCGCGTGATTTTATGGTGAAATATTGCTACCGAGGACCCAGGTAACGAATTTCCCCATTACCTCGATATAAGCAGACTTGGATCCAAGATATTTTTCACAACTCCTTCGCTTTCTCGCATTGGGTTTAAGGCTATGCAAGCAGATAAGACGATCCACAGCCAAGATGCTTTCTGCACAAACAGCATCAATCTATTCAGTACGATTTCAAACATCGGATTTTACTACTATATATCAAAACTCCGAAACTCCAAGCACGTTCTCTTCATCATCACACCAATCTCCAGACCAATAATACCAGTAAACCAATTAAAGGCTACTATTCAAAGAAGGAGAAAAAGGAAACTTAGAACAACTCCACTGCTGTTGAGTCAGATATCATTGCCGAAACGACTGCCACAGTTACATCTATAATCCTGAAGCTCGAGATGACGACTGAAGCACCCCAAATCTAAACAAGTTCGCGTTGCCCCACCGCTCATAGAAGTGACAGATTATATGTAGAATAGTTATGATAGGTGAGGAGTAGTCAAGATAAGTCAAACACCTGGACAGTGCTAAAGTGAAGCATGTACTCCATAATAATCTCGCTCAATGCATCACTTTTCTTCTCCCCTATTTATACATTTTAAGTGCATGCTCGACTTGAAAGCATCGGCTATTGATTATTGCCCAAAGGTATTACATTGAATATACGTTCTTCTCTTATTAGAGATGATAATTCCTGAAAAACGAAATCTATGTAGTAGTCTTCTCATGGCTGCTATGTTTTCCTGAAGGCGAGCTACGAATTAACGTTCTCCGTAAATATTTGCAATAAATCTTACCGACTTGTCGATGACACAGAAAATTTAGAGTATTTAATGAAGTGGTTCACAAACAGATTCGGATATTTAAAGAAATTTAGGATGGCCCGTGTGAGAATGTGGTGTGGCATAAAACATAGTTCCCCGGCGGCACCTCAGTCGTCGACGTCTTCCCAAGACAACAACATCTTTAGACCGCACTTTGTAAGCAGAATCACTTTCTCAAATCTTCCCAACCCAAGCAAGTCAAGGCGATATCGATCATAGCGTCCCGGTGGAAGCTCATCGTCGTCGTCGATCTGTGCTGGCCACGTAGTAGGCAGTTCAATCAACTTCAACTTCTTCATCCAGCACAATGTCGAACAACGACAAAATTCTTTCTGAAGATGCGCCCCGCTTCACGCTCTTCCCAAAGCTCGCACCAGAAATGCGTCTTAAGATATAGAAGCACGCTCTCCCCGGCAGCCGCATTGTCAAAATTCTGAGAGTGCCTCTCGTGTGAGTCGAAGAACGAGGCTATAGATTCTGGGCCTTCAAAGACAAGCGCGTCAAGCCTTTTGTCAGTTAGTAAATCACGTGTATTTGGCCCTAGTCAGACCAGGGTACCACAGCCTATATATACACGTAGATAGCCCCCTCTTAGAACCTCAATCGAACCTGAATTTTGCAACTGACACCTTTTGCCGCATCTTGGGCTTGGAGCGAGCTTAATTCAACCTCAAGCGCGACATTCTGTTCATCCAGGACATGGACACGCTTGGAACTGTCTGGAATAGACTGTTTAACAAATCCAAATGCGGCAAAGGTCGTGGAGAATTTCGTCACTTCATGTATAGTGGGCGGTGGCAACACATTTTCTACAGCCTGGAACGCATTGGTGAGCTGGAGACTTTGATAGTGGAGAATTCAGATGTTGGTCCTGAATGGGACGAGGCAAAGCTGTCGAGCTTTCTGGGTGATTATTTGAAAGCCTCAAAGGACGGACTTCCGTGTGAGTCTCAAGACGTCTGACGAAATGAATGCATTGGCGGAATTCTCAATTGTAGGCCTCTTTGCTTAAGTGATTTGAATGCGAGTCTAACAAAATCTGAATTAGAATCCTCCGATCAAGAAGGATGAAGGAGAGGAAACCGAGTAATGCAGCGGTGGAATTGGGTAGATATTATCTGGCGGATTTATCTTCAGCAAACGATTGTGGGAACAGCTCAATGGTCTATGAACCTCGTTCTCTATTCAACCTAGACAAGATCGAGCCTATATGTCGACCGGCTTCACTAATTCCGTGGAATTCTCCCTCCATCGCGTGCTTGGTTGAGATTTTTAGTCTTGTAATATGATCGCATGACAAGACACAGTCCACTTCCATCAATTTGATGTACTGAATAAAGGAGAAGGTAGTGAGAGGTTCGACAACACACTTGCAAGATGAATAATAGAGCTATGATAAATCTCCAAAGATGGAGGCACTCAAGTAAATTGATTTCATTATTCATTTGAGTATTGGTCCCATTTCCTTGAAAGAAAAATGCGTACTCATGATTACAAAGTAATGGTATGCACCTAGGTAACGAGGGAGTTAGCATTTGCTTGATCAAGATTTAAGATTGTTTTGGGAGAGTACATTGCATGAGGAGAGTCTTGAGAAAATTTGAAATAGGAAATGGGATCTCCCCTAGCACCTACATATCTCAATTTCCCGTTCTCTAATCTGAACTCATGACTATCAGCCACTCCTCCCACAGCCGCAAAGTCACACTGCACTTCTGCGGAACCAAAATTCTGATCGATGACATAACGACGCATGTTGATCCGATTCGTACTTCCACCCTTCGGCGCTCCGACCGTGCAAGGAGAGTTTAGCGCTGAGCCTTCCACTCGCTCACAAGGTGTTCCCCAGGGCACAGCATTGTACGCGGAGGCGTTGGTCCACATATCAAGATACGCGTCCGCGGTCTGCTGAAGCAATTCTCGAGTGTCATACTTCGAAGGATCAATCGTGCTCCAAGTCTCTTTTTGAATGTAGCCAAGTGTCTTCGCGGCGTTGAAAGATAAAGAACCGGTAGTTGCAGCAATAACATCGATGAGAGTTATTTGCGTTCCATCAGCAGTATGGCGAAGCTGTGTTCCGATTACATATGGCTTCGGGGTTGTTGCCACAAGCTCAGTGTAGCTGGCGCATGCAACTGTATCCGCAGTGGTTCTGCGATTGGCGATTTTCAGTGCGGTGCTGATGACGCCTGCTGCGACTGTTGATGCTTTGTTGTTTTCTTGATATTTGTAGTCAGAGGTGAGAAGCGTTTGGAGGTCGCCGAGGGTGCCGTTTCCTTGTGCTGCAACGTATGCATCTGCTGCTGCAATGAGGACGTCACGAGTGCAGTCCGCAACTACCGGCGATGTTAAAGACAATATCGTGATGGCGCTGAGAATAGCGTCAATGCTGGGAATAAAAAGCAACATGATGAATTTTAAAATACTTCAAAGAATTGTGTCCTTGATATTGGAGAAACTCGCAGACATACTCTGAGCTTGATCCCCATACCAAATAAACAGGGCGCGATCAATAATATAGCATTGCCATGCCCATTGCCGATGTGGGGCTTCCATTCAATGGTATGAATATTCTCTCCTTTATCAATCTTTCGTAATTAATACGGAGCTTGGGACTGGCTTCGAAGCTATTTGTATTGAGGCGAGATGTATTTAGGCAGATTTCTACCAGATTGAGATGTCAAGTACCCCGCAAGCTATGACGAAGACCAGCAACAGTAATCAAATCTGGTTAGCGTTGAAGGCCGATCGTTGTGGAGTGGGGAGGATTGCGATGAGCTGCTAGATGCTACCCATTCTGAGTGAAGCATGGAAAGGGGGGTCGATCACGTGATTCGCTAGATGCCTCGTCACCTTTCACGAAAGGTGAATCAAAAATGCGAACGCCATTTAAAAAGAAAATTCCACGTCAATTTTCAATCCATAAATTTCCGCGAAAATCATATCTCCATCGTTCTCAGAGCCATTCCTTCAACCTACAATCCGCGGATCGCGAACGAAACTCCCCATCTCTCCGGCACATTGAATCCTTCCACCACTCCACCAAAAACCACGACTTCAAGATGCCGCGTGGTCGAAGCAAGAAAAAGACTCCAGCTCGACCTCCGATCCTCGCGCTCTCTGAATTCCAGCTCTTCCCAAAGCTGCTTGCCGAAATCCGCAGAATGGTCTGGTCGGTCGTGATCCCGGGTCAACGTGCAATCCGCGTCGTTCCCCACCGCCCTTCGAAGACTGCGACGAAAGACGGCACTCCTACCTATCGACTGAGATACGGACCTCGATACTTCATGGACCACATACCGACTGTTCTGCTTCATATCTGCAAGGAGTCTCGAACCTTCGCGCTCGAGAGATACAAGCCTTTCCTCGGCAGCCCGTGTGGTGATCTACCCATCTACTTCGACTTCGAAGGCGATACCCTGTTCTTCAACAGTAATCTTGAGTGGAAGTTCATGACCGATATTAGTGATGAAGAACGTGAGGCAGAGAAGAAAGAGGTCCTGAGACTGGCGGCTGTGGTGGATGCGATGATGAATGAGCTAGCTTGGCACCAAAGTTCGGGCCTAGACAATTGGAGTGTTAGCAGTGACGGCGAGGCTGCTCCGGAGAATGGTAGCTCAGATGATGGTACTGCAGACGATAATGGGGAGACAGATGGAAGTGGATACGACGTCGACAAAGATTCTCTTTTCGGCGATGGAGGAGATGGCGCATTTGATAGCGGTATCGCATGTGACAATGATGAAGCTGAGGAACGTGAAATTTATGGCGACTTGGACTCTCTATTCGGCGAAGGAAAATATGCAACCAGATCTGGAGGAGTGCCATATGGTCGGAATGACGATGGGAATTGGGATGACTGCGACTTTCTTGACGGAAACTCCAAAACCAAGGTGCCTGAAGTCAAGAAGTGGAAGGAGCAGCTACGCTTTATTGCACTTGGTGGAGAGACATGCCCGAACCACGAGTCTCTGGCTCCTTTCACTGCAGTGTTGAAGGTTACGATTGAGCGAGGCCGTGCTTTCGGATTGATGGGATTGATGAACGATCACCTTCTCCAAGTTTTCAAGAAGGGGAGAAGGGCTGAGAATTCGGCTGAGCTACCTATCATTCAATTCGTGAATCAGATTGCATGATCATGCTGGTTAGATTTGATTTAGTTCTGCAAGGGGAAATGAGATATTGAGTTGGTGGTGGATCTGGGCAATGATATGGAGACTCTGGTATCGGAGGTTCAGTCTTTGGCCCTCTCCTGCCTTTCGTGTTGCGTTAGTCTGGGATCTTACAGCCAGTGTATGACTTGAGACAGACGACAATAGAACAGATCTAATCTCGTGTGTATTTAGTAGAAAAGGAGACAACAATATGAACAAAGCCCTTGATAATATCCTCGAACATATGGCCAACAACCATCTAAACGAACTCGAGAATACAAGATTATTTAGTAAGTTGAAGCCTCCTCATATGATCTGTAGCAGGACCTTGCACTTGTTAAGAAGAAGCAAATGATAATATTTATAGAGATGAGTTTTGCTAAATTGCCTGCGATTCCTATCTAGTATTGAGAGAAGACGAGGAAGGAGAAGACTAGCCGGGTTAGCTGTACGTGCCTACCCACCTACCTATGCAAAGAGGATGAAATCACGTGACTATGACGCCACGTGACCGATGGTCCTGTGAATAGGTACGTACCTGATACACTACTTCAGTTAATATGACATAAAATGGACAGAGCCCGCGATATTCGTTTCATACAAGTTCTCATACTCTTTCAGTCCCTACTCCCGTTTTTGTCTCCCGCTTATCTCGCCAATGATACCTTACTTACGTGACATTACTAAGCGTTGTCTGAATGCTTAGCCAGTTAGACATTCGAGATATTGTGCAAAGCGACTCAGCCGCGGCTGCCCAACGACCTACAAACTACCGTGCTCACCTAGCTTCAGACCACATCAAAGAAACAACCATGCAAGACGAAACGCAACAGAAACCGCCATATCAGTACACTGTCCTGCCGAGTGTTGAGTCCATTCGAGTCCTCGTACTGTACCCCGCGGATGAAAGAGCCTCCCGTCTCGATTTCGATTTTCATGTCGGAGACCGCGCGCATTTTCTTCAGAGCGCAAGTGACTCGTGGGAGGCGGTGTCATACTGTTGGGAGGAGAATCCAGTGTTCTCTCACTTTATCCTCTGCCGGAAGAGCGACACTGTCTTGAATATCACGCCATACGTTGACAGCCTTCTCCGGCACCTTCGAAAACCTCACAAGTCCCGATGTTTGTGGATCGACGCGTTGTGTATCAACCAGAAAGATGACGTGGAAAAATCTGAGCAAGTTCGGCGAATGCGTGACACCTATAGCGGGCTCGAAAGGTGCAAGTTTGGCTTGGGGACCCGGATCGGGATTTGCCGGTCTTCTCAGTCCTCCGAAGTATTGCTGCCAAGCGGTCTACCCCGGAAACCCTCGACAAAGCATTGCTTCGCCAATGTGTTCTTGACTTGATTCAGAACCCTTGGTTTACGAGGCGGTGGATCCTTCAAGAGAGCGCTGCAAGCCTCGATACAGTAGTCCGCTATGCCGAGATAAGCTCAATAGAAATTCGCTGGTCGTGGCGTTAGATGCTCTATTTTCCTCAGAAGACACGAAGTCAGAACTAGGCGATGCGGCTGCCAATGCTTTGACGATCCTCAAGCTCGACCGCCAGGAACCACAGCCGATTCTCGAGTTGCTCCAAAAATTCCGAATGAGCGGATGTGCTCAGGAGAGAGACTGTCTTTTCGCGCTTTTCCCGCTTGCCAAAGAAAAGCACTTGGGTGCCACAGTCGATTACTCGCTGCCTTGGTGGCAAGTGTATACCGATTTCGCAAGACTTAAGGTGGAGACGAATACGGTTTCGAAGCAGGCAGCCCGATTGCTGAATCAAGTTTCGATTTGGGGTTCTTTGGCAAATTTTAATGCGACATTGCCATCCTGGGTCCCGAATTGGAGAAACCAGCCCCTTGAGGAAAATATTCACTCTTATTTCCCCTACATATATCCTCTACGGGCCAAAGCCTATGGCACTGCATTGGCGATCTCCGAAGCAATCATACCTATGGTTACATTTGTTTTTGCTCGTTGTCCTAATGATCTTTCTACTTCAGATCAAATTCGGGAATATGTTACCAATCAACTTGACACATATATGGCCAGCATCCTTCGTGGTGCAACCCGGCAAAACCCCATCCTCAATTCAGCAGAGCTCCGATACATAAGGAATAATTTCATAGGAACCCTGCTGTGGATCATCAAAGCGGTAGATCCGTCGTTCGTGTTGCGTCACCGTATGCCCAAATACAATAGCCATGCCAATTTCAGCCTTGAGGACCGAAACCATATCGGGGACCTTTTATATCCACTTTTTCCAGATCCGAACGCAAAGTTTACTCTCTTCTGCATCGAAAATAAACTCCATCATGCTAAGCAGGAGAGTCCAGAAACCTTGCAATGTCAAGTGTGCCAGGATATGGTTTCTACGGGCTTATTCATCTCAGTAGGGAATGCTATGAGAGACCGGACCATGTTTGTTTCTACCGGATACTACAGAAAGTCATATGGGGACTCCCGGCCATATGATTCGCTCTACTTAACTTATTTCTGGACGAGCGCGGCTAATGTCAGTATTGAGGATGGAGTGCTCCCCACGATATTTTTCCCCACAGCCTTAGGAGGTAAATCGCGTGCAGGTGGAATGCATGGGATAGCTGGAATGCTTCTCAAACCTATCAGGTCTGGCGTCCACGGGGAGAACTCGGGAGGAGGATCTTCAGACGAAGCTAAAATTAACAGTTCTCAAATCTCATCTGATCTTTTGCGAAACATTTCTTCAGACGTTGCGCAGAGAGAGCGGGTTTTCCGGATATCCGAGCCTTGTCACTGCAGCCGCACGAACCCTTCAGGCAAAGTAATATACGACTTAGACAGAGCGGATATTGTTATCATCTAATGCCTGGTCGAGGACCACTGTCGCTGGCCAGCTGTGGAGCAGATGAGTATGTCGGTCAGAATTTAAATTACGAACAAAGCAAGTCTAGATACCTGGTACAAATTCCACCTCGCCTGAATATGCCAACATTTTGCAGCAAAATTATCAGCAAGCCAGCGTACCCATCAAATTGGCAATTGAAGGGCAATCAATCCCGTCACGATAATGGATGGAACGTGCGCAATGAAGCTAGACTACTCTATAGTCCAAATGACGCCTCTTCCTTGACTCCTGAGATAATTTTTACTCCTTACACTACCGATTGGGATGTCGTTCGCGGAGAGTTCAAGCTCGTGATGTTAGAGAAGGTCAAAGTGGGTTTGACCTTTGCCTGGTTCGCAAAGTTTCCCCTCTGACTTTAACCTTCTTTGAAGAAGGTTCACTGTTGCATCCACCAATATGGAGTTCACGACCGTCCCGAACCTCCCCGCTGAAATTCGAGACATGATCTGGACCCTGAATCGTCCTGGTATGTCTACACCCAGAGCCTTACTATTCTGAAAATCTGACCGGCTTATCCATCAACCCAAACTCACTATTTACACAGAATAGTCAATTGCTGACTGTACCACTCCCTGGCTCCTCGAAAGTTCATAGTCATGAGCACTCTAGCTGGCACAGATGCTCCCGATGATGAAGTCACCAGGTTCGTGGCCAAGGCCAGTCCAATTGCAACTGCATTGCCCACATTCTTGCTCCCACTCTCAATTCATTGCTCTCCGCCTTTACGAGCCTGAGTTCGAGTCCGAGTTTGGAGCACTGTACTGCTTCTGCTGGAAGGATGATGTTTTGCGCTTCCAGGCTATCAAACTGCAATAAATCTCGTCGGCGATCTGGAAGGAGAGTACGAAAAATCAACGTGAGTCGGTTTTCGGTGCCGGAAAAAGCTGCAACACTTTGGGATGTTTTTTCCGGCTCTAGGTAGTGGCCCCAATGGTATCCCAATCATACAGTTGAGCTGGATGTGTTCTCTACAAACAATCACCATCCAGCAGCTAAATCTGAGCTTGAGGGGTTCCAAGGAGGACATTTTGGCGAAGCTGATGGAATCGGAGTCAAAGATTCTAAAGAAATCCGTCACGGATCATAGCATAGATAGAGATTGGAAGAAACTTGGTCATCTCACGCTACCGAGCATCAGATTCACTAAGCGTGAGGAGCATATCAATGCGTAGGTGTAACATGAATGGATCAGTTTAACGGAAGCTGGGCTGAGGAAGTTCTAGAACATGTTTGACGAGATATTTTACTAGATGATTGGAGATGCATTACATGAGACACGGCTCCCAGCCCGGTAGGAAGTATAGTGAGGTATTGTGCTTTGATATACTGCCAAAGAGGGAATGCAGCTCATAATGTCCTAATAATTCAACTTTTGGCATGAAAAACCGAGGTTTACACTTTCATTTTGTTGATATTCACTTTCCACAAAGAAATTAATTGAAAGGAATGATTTCAGAGCAGGCATACATATCGGTTACCTAGCCTTCTCCGAGGTGCGAAGTCTATCCTCCCGCACTTCCCAACGTCAACCACCACGAACCAACCTCTTCGGCCACTGCGACCAGCCAAATTTCCATTTTCGCCATTCTTTCCTTTCTAAGCGAGTTTCGATTGTCTCGTAGCTCCGCAGTTAGCACCCGCACCACTTTATGCAAAGGCTTGCGCTGAGTATTCCTTCTCCATAGACTCAACGTCGAAAAGGTCCCACACTCCTTTCAATATGGTCTAAAATTCTCCAGTAGCCCCTCCCACTGACGAGAACACGGTATCTGACAGCCTCGACATCGAAATATCTCATAAATCTTTCACCTTGACGTGCAGTCCTCCAGCAAACATCTCCTCTGTCGAGCACACAACTTCCGAGACGGCGCAGAGCTTCACCCCATTCCCAAAGCTGCCGCAAGAGCTCATGGACATGGTATGGAGCTTCATACTCCCTGGTCCTCGAATAGTGGCATTTGAGAGCGAGATGGTCGGCGATATAGCTCGAGATTTTGGCCGCTGGCTGCGAAATCCTATTTTCAGGGTTAACGTCAATGCGATCGCCACGGTTCTTCTTCTCCAGACTTGTGCTCAGTCCCGTCAGCTTGCACTTCATCGATACGAAGCCGCTTTTTCTAGGTGCTTGAAACACCCTATTTACATTGACTGGGACCGTGACAAGGTTTTCATTAAAGACGATAGGGACTTGGGCTTTTATAGCTTTTGTGCGCATGCTTAGCAACACTCCGACTCCTCTCCACCTAAAGATGTGGCAACCGAAAATTCGACACATCGCTGCTGCGACTGTACCTATAAGGTCATACTCGCAGAAAAAAATATTAAGGGGTTTGTGCAACTTTACAAATCTCGAGTAGCATTGAATTTCCAGCAGCATCGAACTTGAAGACGGCCATAAAACAACAAATTAGGGAAATGGCCGATGCTCTTTGGAAAGAGAAGTTGGAGATCGACATCGAGGTTGTACCTCCAAAAATCGAGTTTATCACCGAGCAAGAAAAGAAGGTCAGATTTGATGACTAGATGGTATGTTCAACACAACTTCTTCTTGGGCGGAGAACTGACTGAGGTAGCTAATGAGTACATTCTAGTAGTGAAGGAGCGGATGGTTTGTCAACAGTGGGCATTGAAAAGCACGGTTGAGCAACGTCATGAACGGCGCTGGGTGAGAGAACATAGGATCACAAAACATGAGAGGTCGAAAAAGAAGTAGTGCAGATTTGAGAGAAAAGCACCTTAGAGCTCTGCCAATACAACAGCGTTTCTTTGCAATTTTTGATTCTATGACAAAGTATCACATGCAAGAAACGACTTCTGATGTGATCTGATGTCCGAGTCCTGAGTGACATCTGCCCAGCCAGCATTGTGGAAAAGATGTCTATCACAATGTTCCCTAGCTTGGAATTCTCTAGTGATTAGTAGTGAAATAGCAGCTTCAAGTCAATTTGCCTCAAGAAACCGGATGTATAAGATGAAATCTTGGAAGCCAATCACTTTGAGCTGTGCAGACAAGCTTCGAACTTGCGAATCATCAATCAAGCGATAAAGGGGCATTAGTATATGTTACCGCGTCCCATTGTTGCTTCAGAAATTTAAAGTCGAGATAAATTTCCGAATTCCAAAAATTTCTAAATCTATGAACTGATCTGACTCATAAGTGAGAATCTATCTTGAGGTCAACTTCGTCACGGCATCTTAGTTCCTTACCACGAAACAACCCTCGCAGCCAACCAGCTTGTGGAAGAAAGTAAGTCGCTCCTCGACTCGTCCAAGCCCAGATCTCGTGTCGCAACTACCTCGTACGCTGACTTCTCAAGAGAAACACCAAATTCCTGGTATTGATTTTCAAGTCTGAGTAAAGACATCCCTTCTACTTCTTGATGTCAGCCGACTTGCTCCACAACGTGAGATGCGGTCGTTCGTGGGCGTATTTATGAACTAAAAGTTTTGAGTTCAACTAAGCCAACGAATACCAAGACTCTTCCCAACCTTTTCTCAACCTACATCTACTACAACTGCATACCTAAACAAGATGCCTTCCACAAAATCTAAAGTCGCATCCTCGGCCTTGGTCACATCCGAGTTTACACTATTCCCGAAGCTACCGAAGGAACTACGCGATCACATCTGGGACTCAGCTCTACCAGGTCCCAGAATTCTTAAAGTTTGGAGAGAGTACTCGGTATTAGTACGTCGGGGCCGACAATGGGCAAGACTTCCATGCGACATCGATGACTCTCGTATCGCCACACCACTTCTTCATGTCAGTCAAGAGGCCAGAGCAGCAGCTTTGCGCAGATACGAGCCGGCTTTCAACCATCTTCTTGTTGGAGGTCCAGCCTACTTCGATTTCAAGCGGGACTCCCTGCTGTTCGGAACTTATTCCTCCTTCCAGTGGTTTTCTGGCGACCCTCTAATGATTCACGTCCCCCCTCAGGCAGCTGTTCACGAGTGGCAGGCCAAGATTCGAAGTATTGGTGTTGCAGGTGCACAGTTTGAGCGCGAGGCACAGGACTTTGTTCTGGAATGCCCGTTGTTGGTGAAGCTGATCGTCGAGCTTCCCAGACTCAACGAAGGCACTTGGACCCTTGGAATCGCCGGCGAATTGAACGCTATAATACAACGACTTGTGAAGGCTTGGAAGGAGAGGTTGCAGACAGGTGATGATGAGATGTTGCCAGTGTTGCAGTTTCCCTTACATACTTCAGTAGAGCGTTATCTTAGAGGTAATAATTAAGCATTTGTGTGGTGCATTTAATACGATGTTTCCACTAACAGTTTATAGAATCCATCGATCTGAAGAATCAAGACGTCTAAGATTATCGGCCGACCGTGGGGCAGTGAAAATGTCAGGAAAGTTCTTTGGTTGATTGCTTACGCTCGTGGATATCGGTCTGGCTGAAGAAAGGTCCTGAACCACTGCGTTATCTGACGTTGCGTATACTAGAGGATTAGATTAGCTGAACTTGGGAGAAGTGGTAAATTTTGCTTTCTCTACGGGCGTCTTGGAGTTTGTCACGAGAACATTCCATGGCTCATTTTGCATCAGAGTCTCTTTGATTTATGTGATATTTTACATTCTGCACGAGAAATACAGAATTCAGCACCAGTATTTGCACGTCAACCCAGTGAATTATCTTCATCTCTAACTCATGCTCTACCCCACCCGAGGGTAGGTGAAGCTATGATGCAAACACAACTATACACAACGATGATTACATAGAAAACTGACCTCTAAGCCTCCCAACTAAGTCACTTCCAGGATTAGTTATTTAAGGTAGAGTTTGAACTCTGACCTCTAAGCCTCCCAACTAAGTCACTTCCAGGATTAGTTATTTAAGGTAGAGTTTGAACTTTGATTGTCTAGGCATTAATAAATAACCATGTTTCGTTCAAAAAGCTCTTTTCGCTGGACTATCTCTTTCGCCTAGCCTTCCATGACACCGCGGACGCACGATTCAACTCAGGGCTTTCACGTAGTCGATAATAGTTTGAACTTGAAAAACATTCCCATCTGTTACATCTTCTATACAGATGCATACTCTAGATGCATTCGAGTATAACGATCCCATGAAAACGACTTGATTACTGCGCTGCTAAAGAACTAACTGATAGATACAAACTAAATCGTACCAGCGAGCCACTGGAAACTTCTACCTACGGAGTAAAAGCTTTCGTGTGCCTTTACAAAGTACAGCATTTAAATTTCAAAGTATCTCATAAATCCTACCCTTCAACTAGAACCTTCTCTCCGGCTAACTCCGTTATGTACCCCAAATTTTCGGACTTAATTCTCATATTTCGAAGTCTTTTCCACATCTGCTCGTCTTTTGATCTATAGAGATCGACCGCAAGAGTAAACTCTCTTCTCTCCAGAAACTCTTCCAGGAAGAGCGTAACCTGGACAATAACTTCCCCTTGAATCGCCGCAGTTGCAGAATAATCCTCATTTTCGAGATATGGGGAATCTAGATGCTCCATATACTCGTTTATCTTATCGAAAAGTGAGGTTGGGTCTAAAGAGCCAGCATCAAGTTCGATTATCGTGCACCAAGTTTTATATTTCAAGGTTTTGTTGAATTCGGACGCTATGTTTTTTCCGGGGTCCAGGATTCTCAAATCTGCGACGACTACAAACGCTGCCATGCTTTCCAAATCTTGAAATACTAATGCCCCTAGAAAGTTATTGAACGGGTCTCCAGAAAGACGTCTCTCCCGTTCGTTCCAGTTTGGCCAACCCCGAACGAGTACAAAATCTCGAACACCTGAGTTTTGTATTTTTTTGACCCAAACACATGGCCGGCGAAGGTCTACTGTCCGATTGCTTCTGGGCTCTACGAATATAGTACGACGCTGAAGTTTTCCGAATTGGGGCGAAACTTGCTAGCATTATTAGTAAGATGTTATCAATTCATCGAGACAAAGTCAGGCCCTCGAAAACCTTTGAAAGAATAGTTGACATACATTGAACACTCTGATCAACATACGCCTTCTTTGATTGATCTCTAAAGACTCGAGTTGAAATGCTCATTATTTTTTTCCAGCCACAAAGTAGGAGGAGTTCAGCAGAATTGAATCGCTCAAATCGATCTGAACCTGAGTCCAATTGCCTCAGGAAGACCGCAGGGCGTGAAAGGATGTCATTTCGCATCCCGCAGTTGAGTATCATAAGCCAGCCATGAACCTCAATGCTGTTATGAGGCCCGTAATTGTGGGTGCATGGACATCCGAGCGAGTTCACTTGAAGCCCCCTATTTGTGGCCAGTGTAGGGACGTAGACGCTATGCTCAAGCGGAGCATGTAGGCGGGCGTCTCTGGTATACAAAAATATGTCACCAGACTCAGAAAAGCAATCTGGTGATACAGCCAAAATGGATCCAGGATCTTCTTCTATGCCGTGAATCGAATAGCCAAATGGAAGGCAATGGGCAAAGATAGACTCATCGTCGGTTTGCTTAAGTATTTCCTCCTGAAGTCGGTAGAAGGCTCTGTGACCTTCGCCATACAATAGTGGCATGTTGACATCAAAAATACCCAGCAGAGAGTATGATCTGTCTTCTACTCGAGTGGTGATGCGTCTTGCAGCCCAAGACATCGCTCGAGAAATACTGAGGGCCTCTCGAATATTCCTCCCATAGAGCAGCACATCCTTGTCGATAGTTGTAACTTCATAGATCAAGTTGAGAAGCTCTGTTTTTGTACCCAAGCCAGTCCAAGACTTAGAAAAGAAGATCAGCTGGCGTGGAGCAATGAGCTCTTGTAGAGTCCAGCCTCGGGTAAGCCATCTGCTTTGTCGAAATCCCGATTTATAATACCAGGGATCTTCAACTTCTCGGGGAGGCACGTCGGACAGATATGCATAGCAGATCGCGGCTTCCTTGTACCACCGGTACATGGAGTTGATGGCTTCTGATAGCTCGGCTGAGCTAGATTTATCAATGCAACACGTATCAATCCAAATGTATTCGTATCCGTCTTTCTTTGCTTGGATACAGCTGCTCTTCAGCTTGGAGAAGCCCTTCTTATAAGTAGGTACCTCCCCTTGCATGTCCTGGAATGTGACTTCTTCCTCATTCCAGGTATGAGAAAGAATTGCATAGCGGTAGGACTTGGACTGGCTTTCCACGAACTCCTCCACTACTAGCTTGGTGGTGTGCAAGAGTCGCATGTTTGCAAGTTCTTGTGGCAGCTTGTACAGTATTCTTCGTCCCGTTTTCAGTGACTCTCTTCCTACTCACGGTGGGGGAAGACATACTGACTGGATTACGATAGCAAATATTCCAAAATGGACGGACTTTAGTGCCAAGTCCAAGTCAAGCTCACGCTAGCGTATTATGTTTGTCCAAGAGGTGTTGATTCTGACGGTTGAGTCGATATTGATATTGGTTGATCTAAGGTTCCAAAGAATAAATAAATGAAGTCTATTCGCCCGGCTAAGCCTAAAGGGCCCTAGTCTATATTACATAATACAATTCCTTTAGTGTTTCCATTGTCTCCTAAAGCCCCTATAAAACTGCCTCCTTTAGTATTTTCCAAAGCTAATGTCTACCTTATTCAACGAGGTCTCGTGTGTAGTTAATAGTAAGTAAGCTTGAAGTTCATTCCTCTAAGTATTTAGTGTCCTATTCTCGGCGACTAAAGCGAGACCTGCTAGGGACACGGGGGGATTTTAGGGGTTAGTTGGGGTAAGGGAAAAAGAAATAACATTTACTATTATAGGGTATTAGTTACCTGCTCTATCTCCTATGTCGAGTCGTCCTGTGGTTATGGCAAATTTAATCGTTACTCTAACCGCGTCTATATTCGGTGACCATGTCTCCGGGTTAGATAGTGCCTTCCCTCCTAAGTAGAATAAGAGGTTGCCTTTCCTAGTATCTATCTATTCAAGTATCTGTGTTTAGTATACTTCCTATTATATATCAGAAAAGAAAGTGCTTAATAGTTTCCCTTACTTAGCTATAAACGCATTAGTCCGATTCTATTACTCTAATCCGGTAAAGGTATCCATTAAGTCGTGACATTCCGGTTCGAAGTTATGCTAATATGCTCGCTTCTTTCCGTTTAAGCGTGTCATATAAGGTACGAGTATATTTACCTAGTAGCGCTGTGTCCATCTCCCTCGAGTATTTACCTATCCCTTCTAGGAGTGCCTTATTTCCCCGCTGCTTTACTATTTCAACGTTTATTATCGTGGACTTAGCCCGGTATAGTTTTTCTTATAGTAGGTGCCCTTACTTAGTAGCCTGCCGGGCTACTCTCTTAGCGCTCTTGCCTAACGTGAACTCCTCCTATATCGGAACCCATACGGCGTAGAGGCGGTTACCTCCTCTCCTTAGCTTACGGATCCCATTATAGACTTGCCTAATACTACCTTAACCGGACTAATACTAGGGCTTACTCAGAGTAAGTAGCGCGCCCTGACTACTAGTAAATATGGTGATCTGCCTCCCTAGGAGACCTGGCGGCAGGCATCTCATCGCTATTACTATTACTACTAACTCGGCTATATATAGGTTTTATTCAGTTCTTATTCCCACTATAATCGAGTATATAACAGGCCCTCTATCGGGTGTATTACCGGAGGTGTCTTGAATTACTCCCCCTATCCCGACTATCCCTTTCCTCACGGACGAATTCGTTACGATCTATATGCCTATAGCAGAATTAACGGCCTCTATTACCTTCTCCCTATCCGGCTCAATAGTCGTAGGTAATCGATCCTCCTACGGAGCTACCACGTAGGGTTAGATGACCTCTATCCGATTTATTAGTGTCTATTAGTATACGCTGACTATCTTCTATAACGGGGAGGTGAATCTCTGGAATACTCTAGTGCCTAGCTTTGAGAGCGGGTTTGTCCTAGGTAATATATAGAGGTTAACCTATAGTTTTATTGCCCTTTTAGCGTGCTGTTCATATACTATCCGTATACTAGCCTCGGCTTCCGCTATAGCCGTCGCCACTATCTGAAAGGTTCCTGTGATTACTTATGCTCTAGTACTTTAGACCCTATTTATAGAGGGCATTATTTTCTATCTATATATATATATCTAGACATTAGAGGCATAATCCACTACTAGCGCTACCATTACCCTAAATAATTATCTTACAGTAGAGGGAGACACTATCCGTAGTCGTCTTAAAGCCATGGCAGTACGGAGACCTCTAGTTACTACCTTTGCAATATACTACTTATAGTGAAGCTCCGTGTCTATAATAATACCTAAGATCTTTACTATATTACTTAGTATAACTAATTCCCCTTTAATTATAAATAGTGTGGTATTGGTTTAGTCCGCGCGCCTAGTGAAGTATACTAGTATAGTCTTCTCTCCTTTAAATATAGCCCCGCTTCGTCTCTCCTAGTCCATCGCTCTATTAATTATAGCCTAGATCCCTTCTCGATTTACTTCTACTAATGGCCCCGTGACCCACGCGCTGTAATCGTCTATAAATACTATTAATCCCCTACTTATAGTTAGTTTGTGTTGAACCAAGTCGGCATTAAAGAAGAGGAATAATATTAGTGAAAGTGGTGACCCTTACGGTAGGCCTGCTTGTGGTAGTGGCTATTATTGAGAGGTGTGGCCATTGACTAGGATGGTTGCTATACGTTCTGAGTAGAAGGTATTAATCCACTATACTAGAGCCGGCGGAATGCCTCTAGCTACGAGTCTCTATAATAATCTATTCTTATATATCCTATTATATACGCTTTTCATATTAAAGCTAATTAAGCTAAGGACCTTCTTTAATCTCTAGGCGTTATAGATATATTCTTATAGTAGTAGGAGTGCCTATTTAGTAGAGCGCTTCTTTCTAGCCCCGAAGTAGTTTATAGGGAGTAGACTAAACGTCTCCACTATATACGATATTCTTTTAGTAACCATAGACTCTAGTATCTTTCTAAGTATAGAGAGTAGTAAGATCGGCCTCCACGCCTTTACGACTGTATAGTCTCCCTTATTCAGCTTCTTTAATAGTATAATCTTAGTATTTCTCTATTATATAGGGAGTTCTCCTCTATCTAACAATGTCCGGAAGAGGAGTAGTACCCTATCTTTTACTACCGGCTAGACCTACTTCTATACTATAACTAGTAGTCTATTATCCCCTAGCGCCTTCTATGACTTCGCTATAAAAATTCTCTATTCTACTTCTTCTATTATTAGGGGAGATATTAATACTATAGTACGTTATAGTCATAGTCCTTTATCTTCTATCCTCGCTAGTAGTAGGGGAAAGAACGCGGATAATAGTTCCTCCGCTTATTTAATTTTATCTCTTATACTAGATCCGTCTCTCCTCATTAATAGTAGTATTTTGTCAAATGCTAAGCTCTTATTAGGGTCTAAATACTTAGCCGCCTACTATATATTTATATTATCCGCTAGGAAATCCTCCTAATACGCCTTTTTCTATCTCTGGATAGTATTATAGTACTCCTTAGTAGCCTCGTTCGCTTACTATTCAAAGTTAGGAAACATATAGCCCCTTCACTATTAGGCTCTTACTTAGTTCCTCTAGTAAGTATAGACTCGCCGGAGCTACGTGAGGTCTATTGTCTACTATCTCTTCGCGTATAGTAAAGGCTTAGCCTTTAGGGTGAGTACATGGACTATCTCTAGTACCGCTACTATTAACTAGTCCGTCTATTACTATATACTACTACTAACTAGAATAGCGCGAAGAGCGGTGTTAGTCCTAGCCCTTATATTAGTCTATGGCGCGTTCTTAAAGAGTAACCTTACTTTAGTAACTCGTTCCAGGGTTATAATATTAAATATTATCTCAATTACTTTATAATCGGATCTATACTTAGTCGTACAGATTATATACTTTACTATTAATGTTTCTAACTCTTCTAAGGCTAGTACCAGATTAATTATTAACTCGTGATTCCCCCGTTACTATGTTTTTATACCCCTGGGTAGAAGACTTCGAAGGGCGTGATCACTTATAAGGTTAATAATCAGATTAGCCTCTCCTTACCTTTCCCGTGAGACGTTATCTCCTCCTTATAATTAATCGTGTTTATTAAAATCTCCTATAAGTAATACATTAACTCGGGTGCCGATTATATTACGTGTTTCCTAAATAAGTTAGTGTAAGTTACTAGTTATGTCTCGGAGTGCTTCCTTATCCTGCCCTTTAATATATACCGACACGACGAGTATTGACTAATCTAGTAGTCGTAATATTACTATAGTGAGGTCGGGTGATTATACCGGTACCTGTTCTGCTTTAATATCCCTCCGGATCTAGAGTATACTTCGAAAAGCCTATCTTTCCTATCACTAGACTATAGGCGTTATCTTTATCTAGTTTAGGTAGCCTATAGGGATAGTAGTCGTTGTATTATTAATTGTCTATGTGTACGGTTCAGATATCGCTAATACTATAAATTCCCTTAGTTAATCATCGTTTATAAGGCTATGCTATACCGTATCCTGCTTCCGGACGTTTAGTTAGAGTACCTATAGAGTACTATATATTCTTAGAGTTATGAGATACTCTATAGTTCCTACTAAATAATTCGTGTAGTCCTCCGCATAACACGCATTTTAGTATCACTACTTAATACTCACTATAATAATGTCCCCCTTAAGTATACTTAGCACAGATTTATAATTACGTGCACGAGTATACCTTATACCCTATTTCCTAATATCTATAGTATTTTAGCGGGCCGTATCGCGGCTCGAAAACCCTAGTATAGGCTAACTCTCCTATAATATAGAAGTATTAGTCTTATAATAGTCGTGCCGCTTCACTGCCTTTTATGATATAAACTATTATCGATCCATATACCTTTACCGTGTCTTTTCTACTAAGCTATACGATCTTAGCTATATGAACGTCGTTCTCTTTCCTAAGAACCTCTATAGCCCTAGGTAGAACCTTTCCCTCCTAATTAAGAATAGCTATTCGGTTAATATTATCCACCTTCATAGGGTATAATTAGTCCCGTAGCACCCTAACGCCCGTTACCGTAGTTTTCTCCGCTGCTTTCTTAACCCTTTAAAGTTCCATTTCGTCTCTATATATTACCCTAATACGATCCAAGTTCCTAGCGTCCTTAATCACCGTAATATAGCGCCAATTCTCCTATCCTTTCGTAGTACGGATCTCCTCCTTAATCGCCTTTCTAACTACTCCGGGTTATGCCTTATTCCTCTCTTTTTCCCTAACTCTTAAAGTATCGATTATATAGTATAGCGTGTCAGTCATTTTGGACGGCGTAGTTCCCATTAATAAGGGGGTTCGTACGTTACTCGGCAAGCTATTCGGTAGTGTGCGAGCAACCTCTGCGTACGATAGGGAGGGGCTAGATACTTGGATATCGGATAGCTAGGTCTAAATCTTTTCCGTTATTTCCGTGACCTCTACTTTAAGTATATTAATCTATCGGGTGAACGTTTTCGTGAGCGTTTCCATTTAGCCTACATATTCCTGTTTCTACTCTTCTATTACCTTTAGTAGTGATATGACTAGCTGGGTTAGTATTTTGAGCTACGTAGTAGCAGAGATCGCCTTCTCGTGGCCCCCTTGATTTAGTGCTACAGCTATCGTTACAGGACGTTCTCCTGCCTTCGCGGCGAGGGCCTTAACCTTCGTCGCCACGATACGTTCTTTAAAGTGTGAGCTAATCTCCGGTCGTTTCAATTACGGCACCGCGGATACCGTCTCAATTACTTCAATCGTATCCTCTACGTCGCTTAATATCGCCCTGGATCTCCTCTTATTCCATTCCACTGCCTTCGGCGTCTAGACGCTTTCTCGGCTCGACTAACGTGTTAATCCAGCACCCTCTATTATCGCCCCTCTCTCCTCTACACCACTAGCGAATCGGCTGCTGGCTGACGTGATTGCTGGCTGACTTCAAGGTCTTTACAGACGCTAAAATTGCAGTGCTTCCACCTGCGGATATTAAAATCTTCAAGAGAGCCTAAGGTTCCAAATTGCATGGCATAGGTTGATGCATGCCGACAAGTAGACTATTACGTAAGCATGAATGCCACGTCACCAAGGTCACCGGGTTTTAACAAAGGGGATTAGTTCCACGTTCATATGTTGCGTCACGTGTTTAATATTAAGCTTACCTAAACTACGACTCATGCTTCTCTTACTCGCTACGCTCATTGCGAGAAGTAATCAAGGCAATAAGTTTGGAAAAGGCTGACGTATAGGTGAAAAAGATTTTGGCAATGTCTGGGCACAAAATCTGGCGAAAGAGGCCTAGCGTGTGGCAGCCAGTGATCAAGGGGTTCGGGTACAAGTATGAAGTAAGCCTGGGTCCCTCTAGCTGTAAACGTGAAGTGAGAGTTAAGAAGAGCCCGCGCGCGCGAGAGAGAGAAAGAGCTATAGCATTACGAAATATACTTACAAGTATCTGAGCCTAGTCACGTGCGCTCATTATGTCACTTAGTTATGACAAAAATTGTTGGGCCACGTGTGGAAAGACGAAAGAGATCCAAACCCGAACCCTGAAAAATCTCACGAATATGATTTTAATTTTAGCGGGCGGTAGAGGTTGTGGCTAATAGATCAGAATAGGTTTCCGCCTAAGTAATCTATTAATATTAATGTAACGGCACGGGCGATCAAAAGCTTATAGAGGCATATGGGAGTGCGTACGAGGCTAAAAGGATCAATTCCATAGGCCTAATACGAAGGAATAAAGAAGATAAAGATAGAAGTTAAAGAAGAAGAAGAGAGAGAAGCTAGCTAAAGGAGAGGTAATATGCCCGCGCAGGCCGCGCCGCAAGCTAAGGCCCCTAGCTCAGGGGTAAACCCCTAAGCTGCACGTGACCTGAAAGCCGTCCGTCACAATTAATGCAAAACGAAACCCTCAGAAAACGGAAGTCTACACCTCAAGTTTCCGCAATGTTTTGTCCGGTATAGATCGAAATATAGGCAGGGTGTATCAATTTAGAAGAGAAAAGTGCAAGTCACCATTGCCGGCAAATCCTTAGGCGGGCCGGCCAAAACCCTTTCTCTGAGAAGTTAATAATTCTACCTAGAGGCGATAAGAGCTAGCCAAAATAGGGATAAAGCTAGGCATCATAAAAGGGTAAATACAATCAAATCAATAGAGGGAGTAAAGCTGATACAATTAACTAAAGAGAGGACAGCTAAGCTGTCTACTAGACGCGATCTTGCCTATCTAGCCTCGCTTGGATCACTTGAGCAAGTACCGCCACGTGACTCCCTACTACCGTAAACTGAACTAAGTTATTTTTGGCTAGATGATTAATACTTATTCGCTCTATAAAGACCTATGAAAACTATTTCTAGTCAAGCTCATTGATAAGCTATATAAACTAAAGAAGGCCAAGTATTCTTTAGGTTTAGATAAAGCTCAAGCTCTATTCAGGTCTCTGGTAACCTCGGGGCTTTATTAGCCACATGTCCATAAACAGGAGATAGACGTAACTCACGGCAATCTTCTGTCTTCCGGTCCACAGCATGCTTCGCAAGCTCGAGCCACGTCTTCGTCATCAGCTCTAGAGTCTTCTGGCTGGTAGGTCCAGTAATTGCCAGGCTTTGGTCGAAGCTCAAGTTTTCCTCATACCGATAATTCCCAGGCTGTGAACACTCAACTGCGTAGTACTCGTCATCGACTTGTGGCCCCACAAGATGGATCGACTGATCGAGGCTGTGGTTGCGTATCCAGCTGCTCATGGTTGAGCTGAGGGCTCCGGAGACTTCGAGTGCTTGCGGTTGCGAGGAGTGATTAAGATCACTTGCACTCGATCTAGAAGAAGATGCGAGTGGTCGTACCGTGGCGGGTTGTCTCGTCGCCACCTTCGGTTTCTTAGGAGGTTTCTTGTTATCCATCAGAGGACTACCTCCCAGCCGACAACTGGAATCTGGAGTGACGTAAATAAGAGTTTCAAAATATTGTCTTATTGGTGGAGGAATACCTTTTTCTGAAGACAGGATCTGTTCCGGGGACTGGCCGTTCTCGAGCCCGTCGGTAATCCTCTCCAGATTCGAGAGAAGGCATTCGAAATCGGAAATCAGCCCTTCGAACTTCTTCTTATCATGAACGGCCCAGCATACCTTCTTGCCCAGATTGGACAGACGCCTTGGCTGGGGTCGGCGAGTGAAGGAGAAGGAGGCGGGGCTCAAGGCTAGGCTGCAGCTGCTGGATTGCTTGGTTGGTCCTGCTGGTCCCACGTCAGGGTTTGCGGCGCTGTATCTGCTGCACAGGGCAGTAGTTCTCCCCAGGATTTTGGTGATACCCAATAGGCCAGCAGAGACGGAGCCGGTACCGGGTGCTGGTTGCCCGTTGCTCTCTAAAACGCTCGCCTCAGCCACGCATGTTTCGACCTGCATGTACTTGCCCAGTTGAGAGAGGCGCACTTTCATCAAGTCCACCTTCGTCTGAGCAAGGCTGAAGTCGTACAGCCAATTGCGGCCATGCTCGAAGTACTCGAGGATCTCGACGCAGGAGGAAAACATGCTTGCAAGGGAGATGCCCCCGAGTGCAAGGCCGGCCGCCTCAGCCATGGATGCCTGCTTCGGGATGATATTGGATTAAGTAAGCGTCGAGATGCTGCTGACTTACGGGGACTAGACTTGCGGACTTCGTTGGCTTGAGAGAGCACGCAATTCTCAAGGCAACGCAAGGCGCCCAAAGCACCCTCGAGGAGGAGGGTGGGTGGTCGTGGTCCTTTAAGCAGCACCCAACATGTCTAGAGTATGGAGAAGTATAGTCGGTCTAAACCTCGATTCCAAGGGGGACCCTTTTGGGTTGCCACGACACGAGCCGCAAGGTGCAAGCCGCTAGGCTGGATGGTGGTAACTGTCGCCCGGCTCTGCTGTATGTCACGGCATGCACTGTGCCCTGTGCACTGCCCCACCCCCGCACTACGTTCCCCACGTGGACCAATTAGTGAGCACGAACTCGGTATCCGTTTGCAGTGCCCGGCGCAGACGCCCTGTACTTCGTAAGTGGGGCGTCAGCCAAGCCATGGAAATAAAGTAGAATAATAGGTCGAATTCTTTGAATTCAGACCTCTAATTCGCTTGAGTTTTGCGTTGCACTGGATCACGGATAGACATTCCCGGTGGCAGCAGATACTACTCCAACTTGTCGTACTAGTTCCAATCCGGCCTAAGCTTCTATGCTCTTATGGCGTGTTTGGCATACTTGCGAGGCGACCTGGCTGCCTTCCTGTCCCCACCCCCCCGCCGAGAGAGCCGCACTCGGACGATCGAGGGATCAATATGCCCCCTCCGTAGCGCAGGCGCAATAGCCCTTTTCTGTCTCTGCCATCCCATCCGATTCCATCTCTTCTCATCTCGTCCCATTTCCCCGCCATCTCCCCTTTGCGGCAGATGAATAATCTCCAGTCCTGATTATGGGAAAGACATGAGTTTATCACGAAACAAGTCTGCAAGCGCACTCCCGGACTTTGGCCACAACAACTCTTTTGGAAACGTCCACGTGCAGCACATATCGCTCCACCAATCCAGGAGCATCCCCTCTATCTCCAACACCAATATCGTATCCCATCCTGAGAGCTATAATTACGTCGGCAACCACACTCATGAGCAGTCCTTTTCCGCCTGGGGCCCTCAAATTCAAGGTAGGACTGCGTCTCTGCCACAATGCAGCCTAGTACGTGTTGCGAGTGCACAACGACACGAATGCTAACGCCGTACTCGTGGACCAGGTACCGAATCATACACGTCAACAACAACAACAACAGCCAGGGCGACACATCCACTTCTCCCTGCCGTGATCGAGCTTCCCAGTGATCCGCCACTATCCTTGCCGTGCACCGAGCATCCCCAATCGTTCGCCGAATTCCCACTAGAGGATACTGCAACATCCGAGGTCTCGTCACACAGTGACGCAAGTCAGACTACGCCAAGCAAAGACAAGGACGACGAGGAGGGCGATTGGCTAGAGATGGCAACCAACGGCCAGAGCCCAAAGACCCAGTGCCTTGCCGGGCGAGACACCGGACTTATAGAGATTAGCGATGATCAGGAGTACCGGCCCTATCGTGGACAAGAGTTTTTCTTTCCCGGGCGTCTGATTGGTGTGGACTCCGACACCGATTCTTCCATCCATGGCCACGCGATGATAGTCCTGTCAGTATCTGATCATGGCTTCGTTCAGTGCCTATCTCTATGCCGACATGAGGGCCACACGGGCGAGGAGAAAAGCAGCTTCTACAAAGCCCACGCAGCTATCTATCGCCATAACGGATCACCACCCGTGGCGACACACACACCGACCATAAACAGACCGATTGAGATTGCGCTGAAGAGATCAGGACACCATATCAAAGATAGTTGCTACGTCAACTTCGAGCACACGTGGACATTGCAAGCGCATGTTCCGGTGGTAGATTTAGGCTACGTTATCAGGTCGCAGCGCAAGGACCTCCTAGTCACGCATGAAAGGGTCCAGCAGGAGCTCCGCCAACGCACAATGGCAGATTTTCAACTGTGACGAAAGAGATAAGTGAAAATTCAATTTACGCCGATGTAAATATATTGATGGAAATGAGAAGGGGTTCGTTGCAAAGGTAGGAGAGGAATTGGAAAGATTGGTAGAAACATGAGTGAGAGGATAGGCAAGAAGATTCAGGAGATAGAGAAAATCAAGGTGAGCACGATCATAGGAGGAGAAAGCCGCGAATGCAAGAAGTAAGCAGTCGTTAGTAGAGTATGCAGTTCCAGATTGGACACGCAAAACATTCACAGGCACAAGGCAGAGGCCAAGTATCTAAAGATCGGTGGTGGCTAGCACAGGTTGCGAATGTACAATAATGATAGATTGAAGACTCCTGGGTCGAGTGGGAAGGCTTCTTTTCAGAGCTCATCATTAAAAAATATAAAAATAAAAATAATAAAAAATAATCTGCTGTTAGTTTTACTTTAGGTTGGTCGGCGAGATGGAATGAATAATCTGGATCAGTGAAAGACAAGGAAAATTAGCCCTTTGGGGATTGATTAGTTCCTTGGGAACTCAGTAATTAAGTCACTTTTATAAGATTATTATACCTGAATACGTCTAGAATATATATCTATGTAGGAGATATAATAGATAGGAATACTTTTTAAGTTTAAACTATTATTAATAGCACGAAAGCCTAGAGTTAAATTATATGTTAGTGGTATTATAGAACACTAGGTGAAAAAGATAGTCGAGTAATAGGATTTTAAAAACGACCTATGACCAAGCATAGTACTCGGCGGAGTTTCATGCGTCACAGCTGCGACTGCCATCACCTCCCCCTTCCCCACCTCTTCTTGCTATTCATTGGGAATAGGACTATACAAAAGAAGCTCCACAACGTCGAGCAGAGCCTTGTCTATATAATCGTTACGAACAATTTTTTTGCTTCTGCAAAGATATCCACTTTCGGATCTTGAACTATCACCATTGAACAATCCAACCCTTTCAAACGTGCCTGAGACGACTTTTGACCGTCTCAGAACCAGCGCTCTGACGGGTCGTTTCCCTTTATCATCTTCGTCCGTGATCCTATCTCCAATCAAGACACAATAGACTTTCTGCTTCAAGCCAATTTCTAGGTCAATATCCCAATGGACACTGAGTGGCACTTTACCGTACAATATTTCAGAATTGCGGCTTTCCCATTCAACCCACGCTTCTACACACTTACTTTGTAGAAGAATATATCCTGACTTGATAGCTCCTGTAGGATCTACTCCGACCGCTTCGCAGCGTGCGTCTATGATCTTGGCATGTGTTCGCTCGAGGTACCAAGATCTGCTCTCTTGCCAGTCTACAATTCCCGGACATCTGGACTTGTCTTTTCTGTCGCCATATGTTTCCAATGACATCCATGACCAAGTCGGTGCTCGATATGGAGATGCACGCCTTCGGTACGTACTGGCCAGATTGTCGTGTATAACGTCACGCCAGACCGGTCTAGGCAACCAGAGAAGAGATTCCCAAAGATCTTCCTTCCACATCCCAGCTAGGTACTCTCCTGCGCCATTATATTGCATATATCTTGCCAGTCCTGAGATTGCGGGTAAGCGATCACTTTCATAGGTTATGTTCCTTTTCGAATAATAAGCCATCAGACTTCTCCACTCCCCATAACGCGTTGCTGAATCCGCTGACTTCGCGCTCTCCCACAGTGTTTTCCTATCGATTTCTCCCTTCGCACGCTCGTTATCTTCTTGCATGCATTCGCATTTTGTAGCACTTTGGCATTTCCAGAGCAGCTCTTTTCCAGTGAAAAATATACAGCGCGAGGCTAACAATTCCTCTTGCAGTGTCCATGCACGTTTCGAAAGCGGTGAAGGCGCCTCATATTCCAGGTAAGATTCAGGAATGATATCAGCATGCGAGAATGTCTTGCGTGCGATGATTTGAGAAGTACTTCCATCACCGTTAACGTAAGGGAGCTCCTTGACCCCATTCGTCTGACCAGAATTACCCCATGCCGAATTCCACAAACCGCCTTGTGAATCAGCAGAGTTGCTTGCAACGAGAACAACATGGGCATTCTGATATATGGATGCCATCCTCGAAGACTCAATCTCCCAGTCTAGCGCGTCATCCTGGATAATACATAAAGAATCAATCCATATGTAATCAACACCAATAGCTCTAGCCACGGTAATGGCGTCTTGGAAATTCTTTGGCAGTGTATCATAGCGGATGCCATTCCGATGTTTAGAAAAATTGCTCTTCTCCGTTTTGATTAGAAGCACTTCGCCCCAGCAATGGCTCAAAGCGACATAGCGCCCTGCTTCACCCCTCGAAACATGCAGAAAGGGCTCGTTACCCCTGTCTTCGCCAACGTGGACGACGCGAGTAGGTAGTAGCTTGTTAGTCCCTTGACAAGAAGTATGGCTTTTCTCGCAGTCGTCAAGCCAATCCAGGAGCAGCTCTCGGAATTGTGCTTGTCTGCAAGTGAGTGGCTTCCTATATGGCGTAAGATCAATCCAATCAGGTGGGGCCGTGTTGTAAAGATAATCAAGGTAGACATCCACAGAATGCAAACTGTCTTTAGCGTTGATTGAGGCATTTCCGATGGTGTCAAAATCAAATTGAACCGATCCACAGGAGTCCAAGAGCCGGATTATAATCAGAGCGTCGTACTCTTCTAGAAATGGATGCAATCCTACACATGCTTCATATAGCAAATGACACCTTGAACATCCTCGATCGCCAGAAATTCGAAGGTTTAAGAGCGATCTTCGCGGCTCCTCGTAGTCAATGCTACGGAATTCAACATTCATGACCTCGCAGAACACCTCACAGAAAGTCCCACCCGAAAGAAACGACTGTCGCCCTGCCATGTTGATACTCAAACTGTCGCTATCGGGCTGGAAGTTGGTTCGAGTATCTTGATTGTACTAATCCGAAGAAGAAGTTTGAGCAAATTTGAAGCCCCGCAGCCTTGGTTTCAATCCTCGGCTAGAAGAGAAAGTTGGGGCCAGAATCTTATCCTCGGCGACTTCTCTAGCAGTGTTGAGTGGAGTAAAGTGTTGATAAAGTAAAAATGAAGTGGAATGTAAAGAAATGCGGTTATTTTAGTTTTAGGAAGCTGCAGGAGGTCTTATGTGAGGAGACGGAAGCCTTACCCCTTTAGGACACAATGAGCACGTGATTCGAAGCATCTTTTCTCGAAAACATTGCAGAAAAAATAGAACAGGCTGGTGACTTCTAAACCTCTTAATACTTGGAATCAGATCTCGTCGGCGGAAGAGCGTCTTCACATCTTTCACAGGACGAATCCGTGGCCCGAATTACTCGCACTGGCCTGTCAACCCCTTTATATTCTAATGCTACTGGCACATACTCACACAGCATTAGCCTTAATATGAGACGGAAGTAAGTGTCCAGCCCCTCGGTGTATTTTAGTGACTTAGTATCTTCTGTAAGGCTTTTATTCTCTGATTATTAAGCAGCCACACAAGACCACCAAATTGGAGTAGTATCAAGCCCCTCCCCGGTGTCTCCTACTTGATGACTAGGAGTCTAAGAGAAATACTTGTGCTATGCTCCACAGAAAATCAGTGGCGCATGGCACTATTATCCATCTTAGGGACTAGGAACTAATAATATCTTAGAAGCTTCTCCGTCCTCGACTATGAACTCTCCCCAAATAGGGCATTAAAACTATGCTATTTCTAATACTATATTCCCTAATCGCCCTAAGAAAGACTATAAGTCCTATTATAATATATTAATTAACTTATCCCCGTTATTAGATAATTTATAAACGCTCTATTCTAGTATAGAAGGTACCTTAGACGAATTATCTTTCGACCTTGAAGCTAATATTTTCCTCTATTAGAATATATACGTCTATTATATTACTAAAATTCTTGGCACATTAGTCTCGCCCTTGATACTAATAGCAGCCATTATCGTTCTCTCCCTTATGCGGAATATAACGGTGAGACTAGGTATTATATATACGTTCACACTGAGGTGAGGTTTTGACATTTAGAGCACGATGAGGGCATGAGGTTACTCACATGAGCTTGTAATGATACTTCCAGCCCCTCTTCAATTGCGAGTCGCAATTTACAAGCTACAAGTCTTGCCCGGTACACTGCTGCAACAAAGGGGAAGGAAAGTGCCGGGACTGCGTTGGCGGAATGAGAAAGACGTAGTAAAAGACGGCAACGAGATCTCTAACCATATGCTGGAAGCAATTGGCTCATCCACCGCGACAAATTCTCCTTCTAGGGGCATTTCGCTGTCCTGAAACTCCTTTGTGATCCTTGACGAGTTCAGCGCATTCTTCTTTCTAAATTAGAGGCGAATAATCCCAATAACACAAAGAATAATACCTAATGTTACTTTCTCGATCTCTTCAACATCAAAGTCTATCGCTCAAGGGGACGGTTTGGAAATGTCAATAGTCTACATCCCAGAAGCGAGCCCCTGGGTGCTAGCAAAAGGAACTCGGATGCTGACAAAGCCTCCATTTGTAATCTGATTTCTAATCATGGTGCGGGGAAATCCCATTCGCAATCACGCCATCATGGCGGGATTCTTCGAAATCGTTGAAAGTGTTGTCAGTTCCTCTTTCTTTAAAAGATTTCTAAACATTCCTGAAAATTCCAAAATAAGCTATAATCGGTAGATACGATGTCGAATCAGCTCTACGGAGACGATACCCCTGCGGACGTAAAGAACGCGAAGGTATGCAAAATGCAAGAGCTCGAAACATTGCTAGAACATCGAAGAACTGACAATCCAGTCAGGGCCTCCATCTTATCACGCAGAGTACGCCCAATGGCCAGAAAGTCCAGATTTTCCTGGAGGAGTTGGCCGATGTGTACGGAACTGAGTGGACCACGACCTTGATGTACGTCTCGACTCTCTGCGTTGATTAGATGTCTTGTTGACGTTGGCAGCAACATCTCAACCAATGAGCAGAAAAAGGACTGGTTCCTGCGGCTCAACCCAAACGGTATATCGCACTCCCGAATGCCCCAGAGGTGCTAATCTAGGTAGGCCGCATCCCGGTGATCGTGGACAATACCGTCTCGCCCCCCTTCCCCGTAATGGAGACATCAGCCGAACTCCTCTACCTGCTCAAATTCGACAAGGACGCCAAGTTCAGTTTCACAGACGAGTTGGAGCAGAACGAGTTACTGCAGTGGCTTTTCTTCTGGCACGGTAGCGGTGCTCCATATCAAGGCAACCTCGGATTTTTCCGTCGGGCAGCAGAGAAACTCCCCTGTAAGTCACATCTCCATAATCCTAACTCATTTTCTCACTGGAAAAGTTGCCATTGAGCGATTCCGCAAAGAAACCGCTCGCGTATTCGGCGTCTTGGAAATCAGGCTCTCGGGCAAGTATACCGGCGAGCCACGTGATTACTTGGCCGGCAAAGGCAAGGGTAAGTATTCAATCGCTGATATTGGAACGTGGACATGGGTGAAGAACTACTCCCTCAGTGGCTATACTGATGAGGAGGCGAAAGAGTGGCCACATCTGGTGAAGTGGGTAGATCGCATTGCTGAAAGGCCGGCTGTGAAAAGAGGGGTTGGAGAGAAGTATAAACAGCAATAGGGGTCTCAGGGTCTAGGCTCAGTGGTTGAAAAATAAAAAATTTGTAGTGAAATTACCGTGCCCGATTAACGTGTTCGCCATGAGGCGAAGGTAGTAGCCTAGTGCCCTACACCTGTTCTGCGTTTCTCTTATACGGCTTTCTGCTTTGCAATTCGTCCCACTACCCACCTTGGTTCTATCCGCGTGTCTCGCACTTCTATAAAGAGTTCATAGCCACCTGGGCAAGCCATTTGATCCGAATTCAGTCGCCTACGACTCTAACTGCCTGGATTTGCAACATCGAAATCCGCAGGATAACAGGTCGTGAAAGGGGTATTAAGCAAGGCTCGGCTCGAATATAAAACCCGAAAGAGGAAGCAATAGGGTAGGGTTTTAGGAGGTGAAGGGCCAGAACCACAAAACCGAAAAATGCGAAAAGCGAGATTGCGAAAGTACTCGACTTTGGCCTATAACCCTACTAAAGTCAGAGTAGCTTCATAACTAATTTTTGCAACTACTTCAAAAGTTACGAGGATATATTTTTACGTAAATTTAGCGATTATCCCCCTACTTTATTAGTTCCACTAATATTAGTTACTCTCACGCCTCATATACGTCATCTATCACGGGTTCCCCAGATTCTCTATTCTCGACACTCTCACCGCTAATTACGTCCCTACGGCCCCGCGTCTTAACTCAGGAACTAATCTATTCTTACTATATAGAGTTATATTAGAGCTAGTAAGCTCATATGCCTGGTTCCTAATAGCTTGCGGACTAAAATCGGAGGAACTGAAGCTTGTATTTTTATCGAGATAGGAATCGTCGTATGAGAGGCTTGTAGTAGAGTATTAGAAGGATCGATGTTAAGAGGCACGGGGTCATTGTAATAGAATCTATTAAGGAAATACTATCAGCTGGACGGTTACGAAGATGGGGATATAAATGGCCTTGCCTATCTGCTTCTAACTTACTAAGTCTTCTGTCTTGAATCGCAAGTCTTACTATTCCGTCCTCTCAAGCTCTTTATTTCCAAGCCCCTTAAGCTTAATTACTATTCCATTAAAAGCATTATAAGATGTCCGATTCAGCCGCTTCTGCCAGTGCCACCCTTCGCGCCGCCCTTGATATTAACAACTGTCCCTATTATGGTGAAGCTTAGGTTAAAACCGCGGGATACGTTAAGTGTTGGAAGTGCCAGAAGTCCCCCCTATCGGCCATTCTAACTGCTCCCCGTGAGCCTGATGATACGGCTGAGCAGCCTATTAATATGGAGGCAGTTGCGGCTAAGGCTGCTGAAGATGGCTATTTTTAGATGAACTTCTAAGCTATTACTAAAGCTGAACTTGTAAGTCGCGGAGTATCGATTTTTCGTGATTTTTAATACTTCCTAGGACAAAAAGGTCAGTAAATAGCAAGAGCTCAAGGAGGCCCGCGGCCGAAAGGATAAAAACGGTGCTTACGGACCTGGTGCTAAACCTTAGAAGTGTGCTCTTACTGCTCTACTAGCTAGCCCATTAACTACTACCCTATTAGCCCCCTTGATATATCACGTCTCAGTGATGTTGCATCTATTTGGAGAACCTCTCTTTCCTCTTCCGGACGTAGCTTCCATAGTTGAGTTCGACCGAGGTGAGATAATTCCTAATCTTAATTAGTAGATCCGTCGTTAGATTAAGAAGTATCCGGAATTCCTACCTAGTACTAGAGTAACCTAAAATATCCTAATTAAGGATCCTAATGAGAAACACTCAGGTTGGATTACCCTTAAGAAAGGTAATACCTATATTAATATTAGGTATCTATAGCGTCCGACGTCAATAGTAGCACATCTCTTTAGCTATATTAACACCTTATAGGGGCTTTATAGCGTGAAGAATACTAAGATCCTCTTCTGCTTTCCCGTGATCGAGTATAGTTTCTACCCCCTAGATAATCCTTAGAATAATATTAAGCCTAAGTATTTATTCGAAACTAATAATTTAGCTAAGGAAGTTTATAGTCGTAATTCCTCTTATAGCCGCTCCCTTAGGATCTCTTATAAGCTAGGCCGTAAGAGATTAAAGACGCTTATAGTAAAGAAGAAGATTAGAAGTATTATTAAGGTAGATCTACTCGAAGCATAGGTAGAAGAGGAATTTATTAACTAGCTAGAGGAGATCTTAAGTATTCACACCTTCTAGTTTAAGGAAAAGGAGCGTCTTAAGCTTGAATATGGCCCCCTTCCTCCCCCTTCTACGTAGCCGGCAGATCTAGATAATAATTCTCTACCACTTCCGTAATTACTAACTATATTCGTCCCTACTACTAGCATATCTATAGCTACTAAAGAGGGTGCCGGAGATATCGACGAAGGCGAAGGGGTTTAGGTTAAGGTATTAAAGGGTAAAAAGAGAGGGAAAACTAGTAAGAAGGCCGCTAGTAAGGAGAATAATCTCCTAATTAGAAAGTCGTCTCATAATAAGGGAAAGGCCCTAGCTTAATCTAAGACGTGGGTAATAATAGTATAACGCCCGGGATTTAATTTAATATTAATCTATAATAGAATTATAATAGTTTTATTATTCTCTTAATAATAGTTAAGTAATTAGGACTAAAGGTTTAGTAAGGCTATAGCTATATTCTTAGCGATTAGTACGCTTTAGCGTGCTTCGGCCGTTTATATAACCACATTCTTTTAGAAATTAATAAGTTCCTTAAATCGTAATAGTTTTTAATAATTTAATATATATTTTATACCCTAAAGCTAGCGCTTTCCATATAAAATCAACGAAAAATAAAATATATATTATATTATAGTTAGAATTACGTAATTAGGCTAGCGGGGTATATAATAGTAATATCTAAATTAAGCGAGTTTAGTAAGGTAAATAATCTAACACGTCTACTAAATATAAATTAATTTAGTATTCTCTTATATATTTTATTAAGAAAATATAATTTAAATAGAGGACATTTTCCCAAATATTATATACTTAAAACTACATATTTCTAATAATAATTAGGTAATAAAGACTATTATAAAGTGGCGATATATTTACCGCGCTTATAGACGAGGTTAAGGGTGCTTCCCTTATAAAAAAGCTCTTATACTATAACTAACTCTCTAGCTTTTCTATTATCACAACTATTAGTCCAACTACTAAAATAAGCTATCCGGCTAGTATTTTATTATAACTATTAATACTAAGTTATAGGTAACCTACCAGGCGCGAATTAAGCAGCTTTACTACGAATTAAAACAGCCTTTAGATAAAGTTATAGAAATCCTAGCTACTAAAGCAGACTTTGCCCCTAGTAGACGAAGCTATAAAAGGCAGCTTACTTAATAGAATTCCGAAGATCTAGAGTACTAGAGATTGAAACGATTTAATTAGTACCTGAACGAGCTTCTTTTATCTCTAATTTAACTACTTTAGTATCGTAACTATACCCCTAAGAGAATACTTATATAGTTATAAAAGAACTTCAGCTTTCCTAAACTTACTATAGGAGCTCTATAATAGCTCCACGAACGCTATTATATTATATAATACTATTATCGCCTAGAGGAATATATAGATATAATTTTGAAAGTAAGAGACTATATTATATAGGAGCTTTATAGCAAATAGATAGCTTAATACGGTAGAGGGAATACACGCGCTTGAATTCGTGCTAACCTTCTGATCTTCGTCTTAGATTATAATATCTAATAAATTTTATATCTCCTCGATTATATAGGTGTTAATGCCCGTGCGCTAAATAAGCGTCGATAGCGGAAAAGATAGTCTATTAGGGGCCTAAATCGAGTCTGGTCTATTAATAGGTATAATAAACTCTCTGAATATAGGTTCTAAATCTATAGTATTATTGACGGATACTCTTAATATGTCTTAGGCTATTAGGTAGGCCTCTTAAACCGCATATAAGTAGCTATTTAAAAGTTCTACTTAAAGACTATTTATAAATATAGTATCCCTAAAGTCGTTAGATCTAATAAAGGCGTGGAGACCGTGCTAATATATGCTACTTAAATAGCTCTACGCTATTCTATAAATCCTCTTATTCCCTTCTCTAAATACTATATCTACGGCCTATCTATAAAGAATTAACGAATTAAGGCTTAGTAGAACATATTAATAGACGGTCTTATAGAAGGTTAGAAGCAGTTTTTTATTAAGCTAGATAAGGCGAACCTATTTAATAAGGAATCGGTCCACGATATTATTACACTAAGATATATCTATATAGAGAAGCTTAGGGAGTAAGTATAGAACTTCATTAACCTCTATAATATCTACACTATCTAGAAGCAGAAATAGTAGGAGTATATTATTCTATCTAGATATTTGGAGGATTTATACTTCTTCTATAATAGAGCCCCTAATTATAAGATAACTCTAAAAGGAATTACGGACGTAATACTCTCTATAATAGAAGATGATCTTACTATATATAATAAGAAGGAGTATTAGTCTAAGTCTATTAGAACTCTCTATAAAACTCTACTTTTACTAGGCAAGATCGAATACTCTCTAGAGGAACTAATAGGCGATTTAGATCAGTCCCACGTACGAGCTTACTACTATCTACGAATAGCCCTCCGCTCTTTTAAGGAATAGATAGATCTATTAATATAGAAGCTCAATATAGAACCACTATGGGGCGGTATATACTAGATAATAGTAATAAAAAAGGCCGAGGAATAACGGTAAGAGTCAATCTAGTTAAATCGAAGCTGTGAGGATATACTAGACGAAGAGCTTATAAGTGAGTTTAAGGTTAATAACGATGAGAGTGATAAAGAGGAGGGTATCTTAGATAAGATATAAGTTAGTAGTAGGCCGGTAGAATCGCCGAAAGGGGATATTATTTAATATAGGCGGTAAAGGGGTTTTATATCGTTTTTGAGCGTATTAGAGTGATTTCAGACTCGTGCGAGAAGTCCGTAGATTAGTAGAATTTTTTGAAATAGTTACAAAAATTGGTTACGAAGCTACTCTGACTTTAGTGGGGTTGCAGGCCAAAGTCGAGTACTTTCGCAATCTCGCTTTTCGCATTTTTCGGTTTTGTGGTTCTGGCCCTTCACCTCCTAAAACCCTACCCTAAAGCAAGCGCTCAGACCGAAAACTGTCAAGTCTAAGCACTATGATCAACGACACCGGCTTGCACCTAGAGGCTGGTGGCAGGATGGAAATAGATAAGGAGGCGATATATGCCTTTCCGACTGCAAGAGCATAGCCACACTGACACAAGGCATCAACATCAACGGACCACATGCAGAGCCTCGCCATCATCTCGATCCTCATCCATCTTCACTTTAGAGCATGTTCCCCCAAAATATACTTTGGATACAATGCTGGCGATTTTTAATTGTAATATAGCTGATAGTCGAAGTCGCCTCTGCATTACGAAATGCTGGCGGCTTTGTAAAGGTATACTAAAAGATCAATGCTGAGCTTGAAATTCTGAAGGTTGCGCTCCGCCCGAATTTGTGGGCTTGATCAAAGCTACACATGAAAGTTGACGTGGCGGTTGTGGCTTCGGCTGATCCGTCATGTGCCCAACACCAGGCGGATTTTGCCCTTAAAGCTGAATCAAACCACAATATCTCGACATAATTCTATTCTTTCTCCTCATAAGCTTCGCCATTTCAATCAGAATCTTTCTATTGTATCCAATTCTCCTACTCCTTGGCAGTTATAGAACGCTAATGTGATTTTCAGTGAGTTGAAGCCATTGGGCTTCATTGATCAACCCAAGCTACCAAACATTGGAGAGTCCGATTAAACACTCGAGTTCCAATCCATCCTCTTAAAGATCTCACGTCTTGCCCTATTACTACAGTTCTCTCCCAGTGAGTATGTCTGATCCCAAAGACTGCGCCACAACCACGCAGGATATTGCTGCGCAAGCTTTGCTCGACGAAAAGCACGATGGCTCAGCTGCCTGCAGCCCTTCCCCGATGATAAATCCATTGGATATCAATTCCAGTGAGCCTTAGAACGTTGCCCGATCTTCTTCAAATTCGCCCTCTTTTGAAAACCGAGTCACAGATGTATCGGATGTCGCAGATATCGGAGTGGAAGATCGTCATCCGCATATTCGGAAACGCAAGAGAGTACATTCACCTGCGAATAACCTAGGCCTCAAACGGCCGAGATTGCGCTTTATCGATACGGAATCTGCTGCTGCTATGCGAAAAGCAGTTGCTAAGGTCCGACAAAACAGTGCATGCATACGTTGTCGAATACTTAAAAAGCAGGTGAGTAGCCAAGTATACTCATCAAATTTTGAGCTGTTCTTGTCGTTATCTGACAAGATGGTCGTCAAGGGTGACGGAAATCTACCTTGTGACAGCTGCATCTCTAGTGAAAACTCAAAATGTCTCTTAGGACAACCCAGCATTCGCGATACATGCTCAGACCTTGGCCTTTTTGGCATAGGTGAGTCATCTCGCTGCTTTGTGAGTTGATATCAAGCTGAGAGCATTGGAGGCTATGAGGTTATCTTCCAATCACCGCTGCCAGATAACATGCTGGACACGACAGACGAACATGCCGTGTCTTCCGGATTCTCGAAGAATGATCTTGACGAGCTTGACTTGACCCTTCTATCGCTTTTTGACCCTGTGGATCTATTTAGGATACACTGGCAGGACATCGGAGAACTCAGTGCTCTGTCGTATATACCAGCCAACTTTCTCCCTCCTCTACCCAAGCGGTTCCGCGAAGTTAATGGTCTACCTCTTGCGGGTTTGGGGATTGAACTGGCACGTTCAACTGTGCTAGCATATAATTACACAGTCGAAATCACGCGACTTCGCAAGGCCGGTGCTGGCCGGGTTGTCGAACCTGCCGAAGAAGTAGCGCAATTGTTATGTGCAGCGTCCCGCGCAAGACATGGCAGGAAAATGATAGATATACTACAGCTCAAGGTTGAGGACTTCCGCTCTTGTCGCCTCTCTCTCCCCGAAGGCATGGTACTCGCACGGTGTATCCTCACTATTATGGAGATTGTTTCCGGAATCGGTGAAGACTTCAATGGTATAATTTTATTTCCGTCATGTTTTCATATCAAAAAACTACTTCCACAAAAAATTGCTGCTGGATCTCAACTCACGCGGATTTTATCCGGTTGGCTTTCGGATTTGAGCCAGCGGCTGGTACCAGCTCTTCAAGAGCGATGGAAACACGTCAAAGAGTTAAGGGCACAAATAATGGAGAAGAGAAGGGGGTTGCTTGGTGAGGAGCACCCGGATACACTACTGAGCATGAATGACCTTGCGTTGACGTTCATATGCCAAAAGCGATGGAAGGAGGTAGAACAGCTGCTCGTACCAGCCATGAAGACGAGCAGAAACGTGCTGAGCAAGGAGCATTCCACCACACTGGTCATCACATCCAATCTGGCAGTGGCCTATTACTACCAAGGGCAGTGGAAAGAGGCCGAAAAGCTGTTTGTGCATGTCTTGAAGACACGAAGGGAGGTACTAGGCGAAGAGCATCCGGACACATTAATGAGTATGAATAACCTAGCGACTATGTTTATGCACCAATACCGATGGAAGGAGGCTAGGGCGGTGGAAGGAGGTAGAAAGACTACTTGTACAAGTGATGGAGACAAGGAGAAAAGTTCTGTGCGAGGAAAATTCGGACTTACCTCAGGCACTGGGGTCATTCTTGTCCGGCTTGAGCTACCTGATGCCATAGTTGTAGGGGCCATGGGGTCATCGCATAGGCTGTAGACTACAGTGGATAGAGCCAGAAGGAGGCCTTGTCACAGACTCCAATATTAGTGCTTACAGGGCTTCAGTCGCCATAAATACGGGCTATTCGTCACTTAAAGTTAACAACTTCAGTTCAATTCTTATTACATAATTAGATATTGCTGCCTTAAATCATTGGAGGGAGTAAAAGGCTAGACACTACACGTGACCTTGAGAACGTCCATTCATATCACAGAATCAGTCCACGTGCGGATAGCTCTGGAAGGAATTGGATGGAGCTAGCCGTGTAGCCTGCGCCTCGGTTCGTCAATTGCCATTCATCTCCAACTCCATCGTGGCATTCAGCAATAAATCAAGCTGCAACTTCCTCTGCCAATAGCTCATACTTAAGTTCCCCATTGCCCTGTCTATTCCAATGGAGAACATACAAAACGATTATCCAAATATACCAGTGACCACTAAGAAGAACCAGATCCGAGTTCTTGAGCTTCTTCCAAATGTTAGAGGAACCAAGATTCACGGCAGGCTGGTTTGTCTATCTCTAGATGAGGACCATATCGACTACGAAGCTCTCTCTTATACCTGGTCAACTCCAACTGAAAGGAGCGTTATTACCTTGAGCAATAACAATAACTTTCAAATTCCGGCTCGGCTTGAGGCTGCACTTCAGGACTTGCGTATGAGGGATGATCTTTTGGTGATTTGGATTGATGCAATCTGTATCAATCAGCGTAACATCGAAGAGCGAAATGCTCAAGTCCAATTGATGCGCCGGATATATCAACAGGCGATCTATGTGCGGATTTGGCTCGATATGGACATTAGCGTGGATGATCCAGCGATAATCAAATTGCAGACTCTAACAGCTGAGAGCGCAATTGAGGATCTGGGGTCAAAGCCTTTCTTCTGGGCACCAGTCAATAAGATACTTGAGAATCCTTACTGGAAGCGTGTATGGATCCAGCAGGAGATCACAAACGCTTCGAGCTTAGTCTTGCAATGTCGATCGCAAGTTCTACCGCTTCCTTCACTATACCATTATTCGAATCTCATGGTTGAAAAGCTGGATGATCAGAATTGCCCTCAGCGATTACTGTGGATACACTGGCAGCCGAAAATCAAGTTATCGAAAATCAGTGGGACAGGTCAATTTTCTTTGGTGGGTACCCGGCAATCGGATCTTCTCTCGACGTTAGTCGCATGCGCCCGCGCAAGATTGCACTGCTCAGACGATCGAGATCTGGTGTATGGTGTCCTCTACTTAGCTGAGGACTATCTCGAGGGAGACATTCGGATAGACTACTCTTTGTCAATTGCTGAGGTCTACACCAGCGTCCCGGAATATATCATCAATAAATACAATTCTCTCGATTTTTTGCTTTGCGCCTCAGCAGATAAGATTCCCGAGCAGACAGAGCTTCCAACATGGGTTCCTGACTGGAGAGAGTGGAAACCTAATTTCAAGTATCCTGGTACTTCTCTGTACTTGGAGACTTCTCTATCTACCCGTATTGCAGAAATACCTAGGATATCCAAATGCCTTAAAACTCTTTATGTGCAAGGCTTTTGCATAGATATTCTTGGGCGAATCTTCTGCGATATTCAAGGCCCTTCCCTCCCCGATGTGCGGATTTCCATTTTCCTCAAGACCTGTGCTGAAATTGTGAGAGAAGCAGCCCAGAGGCAAAATGGAGCCATCTTGCCCCAGGACGACTGGTTGGTCATTTTCTCATCCCCCTTGTGGAACGGTCTGATACGGGCACTTACCTGGGTTGGCCAACGTCATCTCGACGGAAGTCGTAAACTCAAAAGCTATTACCAGAGTTCCAGAGACTTATTGCCGATGTCGCAAGGGTACCAGTCTTATTTCCAGGAAGATCTTCCAATAAATCGATTCCTTTTCCAGAGCCTCCACCCCGAGGCCAGGGACTTTGGAGACCTGTTTACTACTGTTTGGCTTGCCCTTCTCAGCCGATTCCCGTTTGTGGGCTCGAAAGGTGGGATAGGCCTGGCAACAGGACTGTCGCAAATTGGAGACGAAGTGTGGATTCTTTTTGGTTGCAGGCTACCGTTGATCCTACGCCGTCAGAATAATCACTATATATTGGTAGGTAGTGCATATCTTGATGGTGCTATGGAAGGAGACGCCCTGGGTAGTATATCCAACCACATTGAAGAACGAGAAAGTTTCGGAGGCTACAAAATTGAGTCGATCAGTCTCCGGTGAGGCAGTGTCATCCACCACCTCGCAATCTTCCAATTTTGTTTCGGGGTATCAGGCTTAAGGATTGGATACTTGATAATAAAGTACTCTATTAGACCCACAATACACAAGGCGAGCGCGAGGACTCGGCTGATGTACTTGAATTTCTCTGAGTATGGAGGTAGTAAGATAGTACGACGAGTATTCTACGTCGTGCCCTCTATTGAGCTTGGCATTACACTAAGCAGAGACTGGAGGCCAGTGGAAGATCACGTGTCAAACTCTTGGTGCAACCACGTAATCACGTCATTCATGTATGGATAGATCTACTGTATCTTCTCTGTTGTTCATCCTTCGCTTTGACTAGTAATTGAATCAGGCATTTTCACGTTCGCACTTTTGCCTACTGCACTTACCCTATAACCACCCGAATTTCCTGCTATTATACTAGAGGATAGCGCTAGCTTAGAGTACGCTAGGTTTAGTCTAGACTTAATTAGGAAACGTAACAAGTCTATAGCGTAGCTATCATGGTTGAATATCAATAATTTCGTATTTGATTATTCCTAACTTTTACCCAAACTTTCTGTCCCTTCTACCATCATTATTTGGCTTATTATCTGACTTATACTAAAGTCAACATAACAACATCAATGCCATTAGTTTTGAGAACGTCGAGCTCTATTCGACGGTCGAAATTGACCACCTCACCACTGTCTTTATTTCTAATGAAATGGTAAATCTCAGGATCATCTCCGTTAGCAAGCTGATCAATTCCTTCCCAGCCCTTCAAAGGCGCAAGTCGCGGGTCGTTCCCAGTGGTCTCTCCCGTTTCTCCGTTTGAGAATACGAGTTTGCGTCGATTGCCGGTGTCTGGATGCACCGTAGCATTCCAAGGCCGAGGCAGTGGTCCAAGTAAGTAAGAGGCATCTTGCAAGCCGTAAACGAAACACTCGCCAATCACACGATACCTAGATTGCTCCCCAGCAGGCCGTAGTACTAAGGGTTGGGAACAGCCCAATATAATGGCAATCAAATCTCCTAATAGCAACATGCATTTGGTCAGCAAGCGTCTTAAGCGAGTTATGACCAGATTCTTGGAGGCTAGCAATAATCAACCTACCAGTCTTTGTATCCCCAGGAGCAAGTCCAACGTAGCCCTCTTGCGTCTCAAAAAATGCCCGTCCTCGACACACCGAAAGAGCTTCACGAACTTCGTGGCTTACGGGCCTTTTACCACTCAATGCAGATGCTAGAACTTCTTGGAGCTTGGTCTCTAGCTGGTAAGGAAATTTTGGATATCGTTCTTTAGTCGTCCATTCGAACAACGTGTGTGCGAAAGCAGTCCACATAGTTTCACCCGTTGGTTTGTATACAACGCTATTGTGCCTTGGTTTCCATTTCTCGACAAGACGCACAGAATCGTCTAGGTTGAGATCAAGGGAGAGATGTTCAGTCACACGGGTGACCACAGCACAACGTACGCCAAGGACTTGTAACTGATTCGGAACCGCCTTGTTGTAGTTGAAATAAGCACGGGACATGCCAGCTGCGAACTGAGGCCCCAGGTATGTCCTGAATGGACTTGTGGTGTTCAGTTTTGGAAGCCATGATGGTGTAAGGTTGTCGTCGTTTGGAGCAGAGAAGCAGAAACAGAAAAGCTCCAAGCGCTGGACCTGCTCAGCGTGTGCTAAGAATGCTTCCTTATACACATTGGTAGGCAGCGTAGTATGGCTATAATCGGGCTGGATACGGTTGGCAAACTTTGTCGGTGCTATGCCCAACACTCCGTAGATCCTGTCTCGGTCATCTGTGCACGCCTTGTTGATAGAGACTCTGTATAAGACCTTTCGAAGCACCATGTCCGCCATTCGTTCCACTGGAATACCCGAGTCGCTGACTTGTTCCTTCAGCTTAGCGGGAATATTGTGTTTGTAATAAAGGCATATGATAGCTCTTGCCAGAAAGCGCCAAGGTATGGTATCATGCCCACAATAGACGGTGGCACCAGACTGCGGATTCGCCAGTTGAATTTCCTGAACTACCCAAAGCTGGCCGAACCAGGTGCGCGCCAAGAATGCCTCTATTGCGTCCCAGGTGTTCTGTTCATAAGGCAATTTGCAGTTCGGTTTCCACCAATACTTCATTTCTGCGTCTGGTGAACGCAAGGGGGCCCGTAGTTGTGGGATGAATTCGAACTGCTTTCCGAGGTACTCAAGCGTCGATAGCGCAAGCCTGCTGTTCTCAGACGCCGGACCAAGCCAAACAACCACTTGATCAGCCATCGTGTACACCTCAGGCATATGGCGAACTTGATGACTTTCTCGTGTCCGTCGGCCTGGTTGATGCATATTGCGTCCGCCCAGAGCATGCGCGACGTCGCTGGGTAACGAAGATGGTAGAGCGCTTGCAGTAGATGTTTTCCGACTGACAACTTCCTGGGTAATGTTTCAACATCTTGTTCAACTACAAGAAGTCGGAACTGTGTTTCTTGCACTACGCCCCACGAGTATGAAAGAGCCTCGTAACTGGCATCGGAGTAGGCGAGCCGAGGCGTGCTGTCATAAATGGACGAGGGTACGGAGGCATCAGGATGATTCCGGGTGATTTGATCCCCATCCTCACTTCGAAAGATGTACCTGTCCTCCAAGTCCTTGAGCGCCGTCCATCCAGGTGGTAACATTGATTGAATCTTAGCCAGTTCCAAACTTGTGCCTTAATTCTTGGCGGGCTTGACGAGTGCCGCGTAATGGAACTTCACTCGCAAGTTGTCATCACCGGAATCTCCGGGGAAGAGCTCGATGAGCCTGATTTCCCGCTCTGGGTCCTTCAATGGTGTATAGATGTAATCATCTAAGGATTTGGGATCCATATTCTCGAGAATTAACTGGAATCGTAGAAAGCGGCAGGACGACGACTAGATATTTACATTGGAATTTGCAACTACGGTGTTTAGTGGATTGAAGAAAGTCAAACTATTCAAAAGCAACTTTTGTGTGTAATGGATGTGTGTTGCAAACTGCTCTTCGGGTGGGGTAGGCTGCAGATAGAGGAAGAGAGCTCTTAGATTTAAGGAAAGTGCAACATTTGGAGGGGTTGTGACTTCGGACTGCTGCTGCGGCCTAAATGGGACTAGTATTGTCACATGCTGTTCAGGTTTTGGTAGATCACGTGTCAACCACCGATTAACCTGCAAAATGTAGAAGCAAGAAAGCGAGGTGGTTGTTTGGCACTAAGACGAGAAATACGGGGCGCACTGTTTCTGATATAATACGTGGTTGTCACGCGAGAACTACCAAGCGAAGGAAAATGGGGGATGTGGAGGTTAGTCTAATGATTCTGATCAGATAACCCTGTTGAGCACCTCATAAAGATAAGACGAGTAAGTTTAGCTAATTCTACTTAGACTCGGCTAGCCCCAAATTAGCGAGATAGGGGATCACCTAGGTATCCCCTTGTCTGGCTGGCAAAGGGGGCCTCTGCAAATCCGCGCGCGAATGCACGTGACACCACGTTTCCATTGGCCCGCTTCGCGTCACGCATGGGGAGCCTAAGACTGCCTAGCGCAGAATCCAGCTTTGTGGAGGCTGAGCGCGGACGTCCTGCAAAGCCTGCAAAGCCAGCAAAGCGATCTTCTTTTATTCTTCTACATACTCTTAACCTGTTTCTCCCAGCCTCCTTTCTCGTGTCAACAACAGAGTGCTTGATATCACGATGAGCTTCGGTTTTAGCGTTGGCGACTTTGTCGCAGTGCTCCAGCTAGCAAATACCATCCGTGAGCGCTTTGTCAGTGCGCCCGAGCAGTTCAAGACAATTTCAAATGAGTAGGTAATCCTATCGCTAATATTATAATGTTTATATTTAACCGTATAGGGTTATCGGCCTTTCAAATGTCCTTCGCGATATCGAGAGCGTTCAATCACAACAGGAGCTTACCGACTGGCAGAAAAATGCTTTAGTCGCTATTCTTAAAGAATGCCACAACGTCCTTATTGCACTAGGCAAGGTAGTGGACGAGAATTATTGCTTAGAATCGTCAAATTCTCATAGCTTCCGTGACAAGTCACGGCGAGTATGGAAGAGAGTTACATGGGAGCCGGAAAAGGAGCAAGAGCTTCGATCACGTATTACCTTGAACATCAACCTTTTGAACGCCTTTAATGGAAGTTTAATAAGGTATGTCTCTAGATCAACAGACTATATAAATAAAGGAATAAAAACTAATAGCTGCTAGCAAAGCTATATTAGCGACAAAAAATGAGGTAGAACGATTACATACACGTCAGGACGTGCGAGAGCGTCACGAAGAGCACCAAGCTGTTCTCGACTGGCTCACACCGACTGACTACACTCCCCAGCAGAGTGATTTCATCAGTTGACGACAAGATGGAACTGGCCAATGGCTCCTTAGTTCTACAGAGTACCAATCCTGGCAAGAGATAAATGAACAGACGCTGTTCTGTCCAGGAATTCCAGGAGCAGGAAAGACAATTCTTACCTCAATTGTGGTATATGACCTCACTACACGGTTTTCCAATGACCCTACTATCGGTGTCGCGTACATCTACTGCAACTTCCGACGTCAAGAAGAACAGAAAATCGACGACTTGCTCGCGAGCCTACTAAAACAGCTAGCTAAGAGCCAGCCGTCTCTGCCAAGCACCGTGAACGAGCTTTATGATCGATATAAGAAGAAACAAACACGGCCATCTGTCGACGAAATTTCTAGATCTCTTCAGGCTGTCACTATACTATATTCTCGAGTCTTTATAATTATCGACGCGCTTGATGAATGCAAAGTATCTAATGGCTGCTGCTCGAGATTCTTATTAGAGATTTTTGGCCTCCAGGCTAAGTGTGGAGTAAATCTCTTTGCAACCTCGAGATTTATTCCAGAAATCACTGGAAAGTTCAATCAAGCCACGCGGCTAGAAATCCGTGCTAGCGAAGGAGACGTGCGAAGATATCTGGAAGGCCATATGTCAAAACTACCAACATTCGTAGGACGTAGTTCTGATCTACAGGAGGAAATCAAGACTGGTCTCATTAAAGCTGCAGATGGGATGTGAGTCAATTCTGAAATATTAACTAAATCTTGTTAACTTTGCTAGGTTCTTGCTCGCACAACTCCACCTTGATTCCTTGGTCGGGATAAGGTCGCCTAAAGCTATCCGTACCGCGTTAGGGAAGTTAGCAACCGGAAATAATGCATACGATACTGCGTACAAGGATGCGATGGAACGAATTGAAGGCCAGGTTATCGGCCAGAATGAACTTGCTAAGCAGGTTCTCTCGTGGATCACCTGTGTGAAGAGACCGCTAACTACAGCTGAACTTCAGCATGCTCTTGCAGTAGAAGTCGGCAACAAAGAACTCGACGAAGAAAATATTCCAGAGATTGAAGATATGGTCTCAGTATGCGCCGGTTTAGTCACAATCGATGAAGAAAGCGGTGTTATCCGGCTAGTTCATTACACGACGCAAGAGTACTTCGAGCGAACACAGTTACGTTGGTTTCCGAATGCAGAGACTGATATCGCAATAATCTGTGTTACTTATCTCTCATTTGATGTCTTTGAGAGGTGTTGCCTAACGGAAATCGACTTCAAGGCACGACTAGAATCAAATCAGCTTTACCACTACGCTGCACACAACTGGGGATATCATGCTTGCGTAGCTTCGGGGGAAGTGGAACAGTTCATTCTGGATCTTCTAAATAGTGAAGCCAAGGTTTCCAGCTGCAGCCAGGCGATGATGGGGTTCGAACGCTACGATTGCATTCAACCAATGCCAGGGCAGAGAGGAATGCACCTTGCGGCATACTTTGGACTAAAGGAAGCAATAATAGCCTTGCTCAAGAATGGGCATCGCCTAGACTCTGGAGACGGTTTTCGTCGAACCCCGCTGTCGTATGCTGCAGAGAAGGGGCAGGAGGCGGTCGTGAAGCTGCTGCTCGAGAAGGGCGCTGATATTGAGGCAGATGATGGTTATGTCGGATGGACGCCGCTGCAGGATGCCGCTGAAAGCAGGCAACTCGAGATTGTTAAGCTTCTGCTCAAGAATGACGCTAATATCGAGGCGAATAGATTGGGATGGACGCCGCTAGAACGGAGCTCTATGAAAGGGCACGTCGAGGTCGTCCAATTACTCCTCGAACGCGGCGCCAACATTGAAGCCACTAATGAAGACGGAGATACGCCGCTGGACACGGCCTCTAAGCACGGGCACGTCAAGGTAGTCCAGCTATTACTTGATAAGGGAGCTAATATTAATACTTTGGGTATTAAAGGTTAAAACACATTATATTCTACTATAGGGTGTCGATTCACAGGGATCGTTTGTACATTCTAGGTTTGGGGCCAACGAAAATGCACATGCTCAGTTCCATTTCTCTTCTTCATGCTTATCACTTAAGTTGAGGGTATTGGAAAAGAACGTGTCATATTCATACTTACTTGATTAATTGCCATACATAACTAGAGGTGAGCCCTGCTGCCAGATCGTTGCCGGGCGTATTTGTTATAAATTGGTCAGATGCCGAGATGCCGCTTCTCCTTCATACTCTGGATCCAATCGCAATACCTACCTTTTTTACTTGAATTTAACTTGCAATCCTTATTCTAGGCCTCTGATATTTGATTCAGCATAACGACATCATATACTCTGTTGTAGAAGTAAGCCGTCTTGCTTAGAAGGCAATAAACATCTCAAAGTGAGGGAATAGGAGACAGGCTCATGCCTAGAACAAAGGCGAACATTGGCATATCATTAGAACTTGCAATTCAAACTATTAAGATTCAGGGCGTAAAATTACGCTCCGTAAGGTCATTCGAGCAGGGCAGAAGTGGATGCTTAGTTTCGCTCACTTGAATTCTAGCACTTGAGAATATTTGAGACAAGTACAACGAGTTATTTAATGCACAAAAGCATCGTTGTATAATAAAAAGCAATGCTTAGTGTTTTTAATTCTCTTATATTAGAAGAGATAGAAGATTTGAGTCTTCTGAGAGATAATTCTTATGACAAAAAGTAGACTACGCCGTCCACTTTCCGCATCCTCCTCGTATACTCGGGTCTAATAGTAAGCAGGCTTTCGCGAACAATGATAATGATCATACATAGCACCTCAAGCACGAGATTATTCTTTCTTGCCAGATATGAGCTCTTCTAGCTTTGTGGCTGGAGTTTTGACATAGTCCTACTCCAAATCGACTGGCAGATAGAGCTGAGAAGAAAGGACTTCGATGCTCGAGCTTCTAGAGCTTTCAGCCTCTCTACTTGAAGTCAATATACTAGAAGTTGTGGGATAAAAATTCCGTTGAACAGTTCATTTAAATCAGCTTCTATGAATATCTAATTTGATTACAATCTCAAAGTCCAAACTCAGCTTTGAACAACAACACAAGCCATTGCCCTGATACCCCAAAGCACTCCAGAACAATCAATTCCACAACTCCCAAACTGTTCCACCAGAACCCAGAACAACCAAAGCCCCAGTATCTGCTTGTCCCCAGCTGCCAGAACAATGAAACGTCACCGCCTGTTCAGCACCATGCATAAATTCACCTTTGCGAATCCACCCCCTATTCACTCTTTCTCCCCCGACACTGACTCCCTCCATCCGTGCACAAACAACGCTCTTCTATCTCGGAATCGGGCTATCCTTCTTCCACTACCGACACAACCGAGTCACCGACAGCATCGTCATGGCTCCCCAATCCAAGTCCAAGTCAAAATCAAAAAGAAAATTCGTACCCTTCACTCCCTCTCCTCTTCCCCACCAACAACACCAACAACCTCAACAACCCATCATCGTACCACACACAAACACAACCGCAATGTCTCCACAACCCCACCCAACACCTCCACCCTCCAACCCTCCTCCTCGCCCAACCCCACACACCCAAACACCAGCAGGAACATCCCAATCCTGGACGTCCCCCCTCGCCCTCCAATCCGCCAAATTCCAGCGTCTCCAAAACAACGCTACACATCTCGGGTTTGCGGGAAGCCCAGTGTTCCCGAGGAACGCGCAGGAGTATGGACGGCATGTGGCGGAGTGGGCGGAGGAGAGGATGGAGGGGGAGAAGGAGAGGTTGAGGAGGAGGATTGACGAGGTGGAGAGTAGGAAGCGGGGTGGGGAGGGGGTGAGGAGATTTTTGGAAGGGGGTGAGATTGGAGTAGGGGAGGGATTTGCTAAGATGGAGGGTGAGGATGACGAGCAATTTGATGACGAGCAGGATGGTGAGGGTGAAGAGGAAGTTGAGGACATTGGTGAAGAGCTGGGCGATCAGGTCGAGAAGGAGAATGAGGAGACTGAAAGCAGTGAGCAAGTTGACAGCGGTACGAATGGCAATGAGAGTGTTGGCAAGACTTCGAAACGCAAAAACCATCGCGGAAAAAAGAGGAGTAAGGGCAAGAACAAGCTTGAGGGATCGGAGGCTGCCGGAGGTGGAGATGGAGCGGCGAAGACAACGGAAGACATCAAGCAGGCCACTGCAGCATCTAAGCCCGCCACAACACGCAAGATGACAGCAAGCAAAAAGAACTCAGAAAATCTCGCCGCAAGTCTCCTCGGCAGCATGGCCAACGACCCTCTCCTCAAAGGAATTCTCGCCGGCTCAGCAAAGCCCCCAAACCCAAGTCTCCGGAAAGCCTTCACACAATCTCCACTCTACAACACTTCCGGCTCCGGCCCCGCATTAGACACCATGCTTTCCTCCCTGCAAAAGCCAAGCCACACCCCCGTCCTCGGCGCACCAAGCAGTATCTGGGCCGGCAACGAGCACCTCAAGCCCGAAGGACGACGGGATCCGAAGACTGGTGCGCACCGCGCTGCGTGGCCGGAGCTGAGTGAGATGAAAGCCGAAGGTCAATATCGCAAGGAGGCGGGCAAGGAGAGGAGATTGCCGTTGCCGAGACGGGATATGATGAATAAGGAGGCGGTGATTAGGGAAGCTGGTGGACAGGAAGTCGCGGATATGTTGAGTGAGGAGGGCGTTGATGCTGTTGTTCGGGATCTGATGAAGGAGACGGGGGAGGAGATTGCGTGGCAGGATCGTGGGCCAGTTGTGTTTAGTGGATTTGATAGGCTTGAGATTGTGGAGAAGGAACGACGGGAGGAGAATGCGAGAAGGGAGGAGGGAGAGCCGGTTTGTGGTCCGATTACGCATGGCCATGGTTATGGTCATGGTACTCAGGGAGTGGCACAGAGAGGTCATGGTCCGAATATGGGGTTGAGAGGTGGTTTCAGCCAATCTGGTCCCGGTCGACGATATACTGGAGCTCCGCCGCCTGTTCTTGCTGAGCTGAAGCCGAAGGTCGTCCAACTGGAGGCAATTAGCTATGGTACTAATGGCCCTGGTGATGGAAAGGTTCCTCCGCCTGGTGGATGGGTCTTCTATGAGGAGTTCTTGAAGCAGAAGGGCGATTGGGAGGATTTGCTTGAGAATCATTTGTGATTTGGTGATGCTTTCGAATCTGATTCCAGTTGGATTTGTGAGATGCAGTGGCATATTTCCCCAGCTTTTGTTCTCAAAAGGCGTTGCCACTCCCCATTCTTGCTTCGTTTGGATTTGTGGGATGGAGACTCACATTATCCCTCTTGATCATCTGGCTTCAGCTAGATCAATAGATGGGACTTCAAAAAAAATTTCTTTCTGCAAAATGGAGACTAGATATTCTCAACAATGATCAGCGTTGGGGAGAGAAGAGAAGCAGAAATTCAGTATACACGAGACCAAAAGGCTTCCAGCGAGAGCTGGAGTTTCAGCGCAGAGGCAGAACAATAGCAATGCAAATGACTTCAATCACTTGAATGTGCAAAATTGTGATGTGACTTGTCGAATTTGGGGTGTCTGCTAAACTTCCAGATTCCATCTCAGTGCCTTAAATTTAACTAAGTCTGGAAAAGCAGTACTAAAGCAGCATTATTGGAAAGTTCCAGGAGGTTGAGATGTAATTGATTGCCTGAAGGCGCTGCCGAAAGCAGGGCAGGAGGGGTGAAATCTATGCCTCTGCTATGGGGGAAATTATCAGCAGCTTGACGTGACTCGTGCTAAGAACAATAGGGTCCTAAAAAAGGTCAATGTAGCATGTTTACAGCTTCACAGATGAAATGACTGTGGGTTTACTCGTTAAGGATAAAGAGAAGACGTCGACGAGAACTCAAGACCCCCACAACGTGCACGGACTCAGGTTCTGCACGGGATTATGTTAGAACGTGGGAGATGTGGTAATAAAATTGTGTCTGCCAATATTAGAGTAAAAGAATAGATTTATGTCGCACGCACGGATTTCTGTAAAGGGACGTGACTGATAGAAAGAATACTACGGGCAGTGAAAGTTTCCCACCCTTAAACTGGACAAATATTCAAGAAGACCTTGGAACTCTAGAGGCAGACGTCCTTATGATACTTAATTGTTGTTGCGCGGGAAACGCCGCTCGATCGGCTGGGATTCTCTCGAGGAATATGGAGATCATTGCTGCAGCTAGCGAACACGATCCTACTTGGTCTGGCCCAAGATCTTTTACAAAGGAACTAATTAGGCGCTCGGGAGACTTTCTGATCAAACGTTCACAGGTGCAAGGTTATTTCAGAAAATAAACCAGAGCCAAAATAAAGTTGACCGATCTGAAATTGGCCGAATTTAATTCTATAGCTTCGCTATCTCCTTTTTGGCCACCCCTCTTTTGGGTTGCAACGAAGGAGCCTCAGACTCTTGATAATTTGCTGGAATAAGGTGATCAACGTCTCTAGTATTAAGCAAGCCCGGATGAAGCTGCGACAGCGACGTTACCCCAAGTAGCCGTAATGTCGTCTCAATCTCATCCTTTAGGATCTCAGTGAGACGCTCTATTCCGTCAGAGCCGTACGTAAGAGCATATAGAAATGGCCTGCCTACAGCCACTCCTTTAGCACCTAGACACAAAGCCTTGATAACATCAGTGCCACGGCGTATTCCCCCATCAAGGAAAACCTCCATACTCTTGAAAACTTCCGGGCAGCGGCGCTGAAGTTCGAGTAGAACCATTATGGCGGCTGGGCTTGTGTCCAGGCTCCGGCCACCATGGTTGCTGACAACAATGCCATCAACACCGTGCTCTAATGCCAATCGCGCATCTTCAGCAGTTTGTATGCCCTTGATGACTATGGGAAGGTTCGTGCAGGAGCGTAGCCATGCAATATCAGTCCACGAGAGGCCTGGGTCAATGAAGCTCCCCATCACTCGAGCAATGCCTCCCCCTTTGGAATCATTGATTGCTTTTACCCCCGATATCGGGGAGGAAAGGGACTCGTCGACGTGGAGACGCTCGTCAGCTTCTCTTTTTCCAGGTACAGGGGCGTCGACGGTGACAAATATGGCGCGCATGCCGAGTTCGCCAACCTCACGTAACAGCCGCTCCGATTTAGCACGATTCTTATCGACATAAAGCTGGAAGAAAAAGGGATGATTCAAAGGCGCAAATCCAACAATCTCAGATGCTGAGTAACTATTCGAAACGTCTTAGCCAATGAAATCTCTCAGCAGTATATAAACTCACCTCGCAGCAGTGCTGATGCATGGGATGATACCAGCTTTTGCTGCACCCTTGGCAAACGCTTTTTCTCCATCTGGATGGGCAAGTTTGGCCATACCAACTGGAGCGATAAATAATGGTATGCTCGAGTCACATCCAAGTAACTTTGTCTCGGTGCTGACCGTCGTGACATCTCGAAGAATTCTTGGCCGAAATCCGATTCGATCAAAAGCCTTCTTGTTGTCGTCTCGAGTGATGAGATCAGTCGCCCCAGCTGAGTAAAATGCCCAAGCCTTTTTAGAGAGTGTCTTGGAGGCTACCTTTTCGAAATCATAGCTGTTAATGAACGTAGAAAGAGGAGGTTTTTCGCCCTTTGGTGACACGCTCTGTTGAATAACTTGCTCAGGCGCTCTGATTACTGTGGATTGATCGAGAATTCCAACACGCTTCTCAGCGCCCAAAGAGTTAATTATGATAGAGGGGCTATGAACCTCATCGTACGCTCTAGACGCATCTTTACCAGCATTGTCGAGGATTACTGCGCAGATATATTAGAACCTGGCTCCACAATGAATTTACACTAACCTCTCAGTCCCCCAGGGTGGGTGGGCGCAAAGTCTGTGACATCATATATTACTCCATTGACCGCTATCCAAATGTTATCCGCAGCGTTATGCCGGCCAAGCTCATTGCTCGATATCAGTCGGTCGGATGCCATAACAGAAGTGGAAACTGGAGCGCTGTCTAATCAATCTTCTTAACATTCGTATAAAAATAAAGAATCACTAATAAAGCCTTAAAGAAACCAATTCCGCTGGGATTCAGCAGAAATACCGCCAGAAAAGCAAGTGGTATGAAAAGATTCAGCTTCTATGTCTGCTTTTTATGATCGTTCTGCCGGCATATTACCCGCGTTAACCCGCTACACGGAATCGAGCAATTTTTGGACGGTCACGAGCTAAGAGCATAGTGGGAAGCAAACAAAGATATGGTAACATTGCTAAAGTTGATTCTGGGTATTTTGTTCGGGTCTGTACGGGCTACCTTGCCGTTAAATTTACTACCACTGTTACCGAACTGCTTCGTTACACAGATTCTAAGGCCGTGCACCGATGGAGAAACCGACATATATAAGAGTGCCAAGCCTTTTACTAGCGAAGCTCACACTGCCAAGACTGGTGTATGGACTATGATTGAGTATCTTTTGGCTACGCACTGTATTGATTCGCACACTCCACCAATACTGCATCTCGCAAATTATCCATCTTTACTTAGAACCTGTTTAGCAATCAGATCGGTCGGTCTAATCTCCAACCTAAAGTCGAGACGGACGGAGATTGAGGTCTCCTTGGTGACCGTGGAACCGAGCGGCCCGAGCCTTGAATATCCGAGGATATCCTTTCGCTACCCGTAACACCCACTTCCCCATAATCTCCACAGAAGCTAACCCCACATAAACTAACCCCACATAAGCTGCCTGTGGCTTCATCAATTTCCACGGCTTCCGAGTACGGCTGACTCTTTAGTTTCCCTTAGCTCGGTTTATCGTGCTGCAGGTACAGGACCCATAGATATCTAGCAAGCTGTAACACGAATCAAACAAAGCTGCATGCATTTGAATTAAATTCTTATCATGGCGGACATTCCTAAGCCAGATGTACCTGATGTCGATGCTGGTAAGATCTACAATCATTAATATCCACACCAACTCTAACTTGCACAGGCACCCAATTGCTCCAGATCTGTTGGGTATTATACAGCATTGCTGCAATTGTTGTTGCTCTCCGCACCTATGTACAACTACGATATACTCACGAATTTGGCAGAGGTGATGCTCTGATGGTGGCATCTCTGGTATGAAGAACGTACTTACTTCGCACGTCCCTAGTCTAACGTTCACAGACCTTCGGGGTCTCCGCCTGCGTACTTCTTACCATTGCGTGCCACTTTGGCCTTGGTAGACATGGGGGTTACCTAGATTACTCTCAAAGAGTCATTGTAAACAGATTAACTTTCATCTATGAGCCATTCGGTAAGAGTCATAAATCTCTGTGACCGCTACCTTGCTTACGTCTGTCTAACAGGGATTGCTTCTTCGACATTCGGACGTTTATCCTTCATGACATTATTGTATAAATTATTCGGCATCACTGCAGCTCGCCGATGGCTCATCATGTTCCTAATGGCAGAGACCATCATCATCAACCTTGTCACCGCTATCACGATCTTCACCCAATGCCCAAATGTCGATACCTTGTGGGATCCCGTTGGACATCCAGGAGTTTGCTGGTCTCCATTAGTACAATATTATACAGGCTTCTTCGCAGGATGTAAGTCTTCTATCTATACCTCAATATTATTCCTGATTTGTCTCTAGCATGCAACGCGGCGACTGATCTTATCCTTACCATTCTCCCTGCATATATAGTCTGGGGTTTGAAAATGGATCGCAGAACAAAACTTGGGCTGATTGCTGTGATGTGTCTGAGTGTTTTGTTAGTAGTGCCTTCCAAAATTTCAACTCGTAAAAGAGTAAATTTGACATATCCAGCGCGTTCGTTGCCTCATTGATCAAAACAATACTAGTGAAGTCTCGCAGAGATAGCTCAGATCTCTCATGTGCGTAGAATCCACTCCAGCCCTTGCTCCTCCTCAACTAACACACCAAAGTCAGTGCCATGCCCTTCTTCACATGGATGAAGTATCCACCCCCTCCCCCAACTTCCCTCACATCTCACCCACTAACTCACCATACCCAGCGTCGAAAATGCCGTCGTCATAATGGCCACCAGTATTCCCATGCTCCGGCCCATGTTCATAAAAAAGAAACACTATGCAGCCTACGAAATGAGTGAATGTAGAAGTGGACTCGGGACGAAATTGTCGTCGGGAGTTAGAATGGAAGAAATAGAGGCGAGTAGCCAGGAGAATATTTTGCCGATGAATGTCGAGCAGGGCGTGATGGGGATGGGGATTGTGAAGCAGGTGGACCATACGGTTACGTATGATATTGAAAGTGCAGGCAGGGTGGGGAATTCTGGAGGCAATGGAAGGTCCAGTCGATCTATCAGCAAGAATCGAAATATGTTGGAAGCAGATGGTGTGGATCTGAGGGGTAGGCAGACATGATTTGCCAGATGCCTCGTTTCTGGCCTTGACAAAATAAGCTTTAGGATCATCCCATGTCACTCACATTTCCATAGTTTAATATTCATATCGTCTAGAAATCGAGATGCGATTGAGAATTTTCTCTCTTGGGATCCAAAAGCTTGGAGCTCTACTCTGTCCTGCTTGTAATGCGCCAGAATCATCTTATCGGAGCTTATTGACCATCAACATCAGCTCTGTAGCAGGGAATGGCCGAATATCTACACCATCTTCAATCCAGGCCGCCTTGGGGCTTGAAGTATCGTAACGCGGCCACTCATGGCCATCGGGTGAGGCGGGAATTCCACTGCGTGCGAAGGAGATCCATGTATTCTGAACGATATCGGAGATAGCATGATCAGTGTTGTCGTAGTATCCATCGTCGGTAAGTGTGCCGAAAACGTATCGGATATCCGCAGTATGCTTCGCCATTTCGTTTCGAACCATTGAACCAGGTGAGCGTTTGTTGAAGTGATAGTAATAGCAGCGGCGGCCAAGTGTTGAAAACTTCCTGATACTCTCCATTGCAGGTTCCGTCCAGATGGTTGTCGTAAAGATCTTGTCCAGTCGATCGTATAACGGGAGGTCCAGTTGTTTAAATAAGCTGTGGACCGCTCCAGCTTGAGGTCCGCAAAGCACGTGAGACATCTTGTCCTGGGTTTCTTCAGTATAGTTGCCTGCCGGCTTGATGAAGTAGCGGGCTTCATTCTCGACACAGCCCATCATGATAGGGACGTTATCTGGCCAGCCAGCCAGACTATCATGAACCACGATGCCGTCAGCTACTGGCATCCATGTTAGGTTAGCCGGGGTGTGAATCTGGCCAGGCGGCGGGGGAATGCCCGAAAGCTCATGAGATGCCTTTTTGACGGCTGCTGTGGGCATTTGACGTAGTTCTATAGGGTCGCCACTTCCGAGTTTCGCGAAGAGAGCCTCAGCAGCCTTATGTGATCGGGCGGGAGACCATGCTGGAACAAATGCCGGGCGCTCAGTACCGCCACTCTGAAGGATGGCTCGGTGAAACAGTCCGTTGGCCTGCGGACATGACAGTAAGGTGCGAACTCCCAAGGCTCCAGCTGACTGGCCAAAAATTGTTACGTTCGCTGGATCGCCCCCGAATTCAGCGATGTTGGCCCGCACCCACAGAAGAGCAGCGATATGGTCGAGGGCACCAAAATTCGCCCCAAATTTTGGGTGTAACAGGAATCCAAACGCCCCCAAGCGGTAGTTAAAGGTCACCAGTGTCACGCCCTTCGTAGCAAACTTCGTACCATCGCAGGCATCTTCAGATCCGGCACCTCCAAGATTTCCACCGCCGTGGATCCATAACATCACAGGCTGCTCAGCACGTACATCACACCTTCGCGTCCAGATATTGAGATACAGACAGTCTTCACTTTCTTCGGTCTGGCGAAGGTCAAAGGATGCGCCTGTTGTTTGAGGGCAGATCGGGCCAAACCGTTTGGCATGTCGGGTACCGCCCCACGCGCTGGGTGGTTGAGGAGCTCGCCAGCGAAGTTCCCCAACTGGTGGAGCAGCATATGGTATGCCGAGGAATTTGAACACATCCCCATCTTTGACCCCTTCGAGAGTTCCTTGTCCAATTTGAACATGTGCGGCCATGATTTTGGAAGTGAGTGAATCAACAAGTGTTGCGAGATAGAGGATTCCTTATTCTCTAGAACTGGAGTGAATTGACGTATATAAAAGGAACCGTGGCGATATTTTCAATGACGGATAAGTTGGACTAATATGGAAGCACAAAAGAGCCGGCGGGCTTTCTTTTAAGGTATTGGAACTGGTGACGGGAGTCAAATCCTCCCAGAGACTGGAAGAATCAAGCTACCTAGAATTGGGATCCGATGAAGGAGCATAGGGAATGTTTTTGATAGCCAATGACTTGGGGGCAGACTGCCGATATCCATAGGTAAAGGCCTGCGCGAACAATACCAAAGGCTAAAAGCGGATGCGGATATCAAAGGCATCAAGCTCGGCATACACCGCATTCACATGATTTCAGTATTCGGCACGCCAGGCATATCTGAGATGGAGCGAAGCTGTCGGATAAAAAAATATTAGCACACCAAAAAAAAAAACTTCTCCAAATTGAGTGGAGTACAACCACGACAGATCATCAAAAGGCACCTTATCCATCATAGCTTCTTCATATACCAATCGACGATATGGAAATTGTAAGATACCTTAGTTGACCTCCGCTGCGCTTGTCTCTACAAGTCACCGGAGATCAAAGGATGTCTCCGTCAGAGAAATCACATTGTCAAGAGCCTAAATCCTTCTACCCTTCAAAACATGGAGAACAGGATACTTCGCCTTGAACGCCAAGTCTTGCTCTTACAATGAAGATTACGGTTTCGACTTGAAATGACAAGGTGGAAGGGAGCGCGCCCAAACGGTAGTTGGCTGGGGGCACAACCTTCGTAACAGAAATGTTCATGTTGTTAGTGTTTACCTACTACCGTTACTCAATCCACTTGCAACAATATATCAATAAAAGGAACATTTAATGAGAAGTTTGTTACTAGCTAAGAAACTTCAGAAACTCTGCGGTCCAGTATGGGCTCCGATAGGCTCGATAACCGATTAATAGATAATCGCGCTAGTAGGTCGATTATTAATAATTATTAATAATTATCAATAATAGTAAGTCTAGGTAATAAGGGTACTAATAGAATCTACCCCTCTTACTCTCTATATTAAATAAATAATTAATAAACTAATCTTTATACTAATCCTTTAAGTAATATAATAAATTCAAGTTTTATTAAAAAAGAAACTATTTAATTAATTATTTTATTAATCTATTTACTAGCTAACTACTTTACTATAAAATATAAAAGTAAATTCCCTAACGCCTAGTAACCTAGTTATTATATTAATAACCTTAGTAAATTAACTCCCTTATAATATTATATAAGTATATTTATTAATTATACTAATACTTATTATTCCTAACCTTATTCTTTAAACTAGCTTTATATTCTTTTCTTAGATAGTAACTTACTTTATATAAATAATAGTAAGGTTTATTACTAATATTAGATTAGTATAAAAATTAGTATAATTAATAGAAATAACTTATACTTAAACTCTATAATAAGAAGCGCCTTTATAAACTCTTATAAAGTACTTAAAGCTAAAGCTTAAATATATATATTATATCCTTCCTCTTAAACTATAATCTCCTTTACTAATTATTAAAATAATACCCTTAGGATTAATTACTTAGTAATCTTCTAATATCTCCTAATCTCTTAAAAGGCCTTAGTTATAAATCTAGTTAGTAAATATATTAATCTTTCTACTAATTAACTTACTACTAAGTCTCTTCTTATACTTTCTCTTATACTTTAATATAGCCTTTATCTTTCTACTAACTTATTTTCTTAGAGCTTTACTAATTAGAGCCTTACTAGTAAGAGCCTTTCTAATAGTAGTACTCTTATACTAGGATTACTTAGTTTATACTATATATTAATATTTAACTAAAATTAATTATAAATATAGATTACGACTCTTATCTCTTAATTAGTAGAATAATTAATATATATTAAGTAAGAGATATATAGTAAGAAGGGTTAATTAAGGAGCTAAAGTAGTATAGTTAAAGGAAGGGTAGTAAGTAAAGTAAAGTAATAATAAAATTTTAAGGTTATAGTTTAAATAAGGTTTAGTACACTTTAAAAGTAAGTATTTAGAATATATATAAAAATTTATATTAAAAAGTAAATATTACTTTACCTTAACTAGTATATTTTTTAGCTTTTACCTACTTAATTATATAACTATACTATTATACAACTTTATACTACTACTTATAAGTTAGTATTCTAATATACTAATTAATATATTAATTCTTATTCAGATTATACTCTATAAATATTTAGTAATAATAAACTATAATTAGTATATTAAACATATTAGTAATTATAAAGTATTACTAATTATTATTAATTTATCCTTAGAAATAAAGGTAAGTTTATCCTTATATTATATTAATCTTTATACTAATCACGATATTATAAGAAAGTAGCTAAAATATACCCTCTATACCTTAGTAACTCTAAGCTAATAATAACTCTAATATAAGTATATTAAGTACTAATATAATATCTTAACTAATCTCCTTTATTTAAACTATTAGTTATAAGTGAAAAGTAACTAAAGATCTATCTTAAAATCTATATACTTTAAAAGTATATAAGTATATTAAAGCTCTTATAAAAGATCCTATTTATAACTAGGTTAAGAAAGTAAAGGTAATAGATTAAAGTATAATTATAATAGCTAAATATAAGGTTATATACTTAGTAGATGTCAAGCGCCCCCAAAGCAGGGAATCACAAAGAGAGTGCTAAAAGGTGGTAATTGGGGCTCAATACTAGTATTGTATACGCTTCACAAGTATCCTCTCAAAATCGTACACAAGCTAAACTCTACTCCTTTACTCCTAAAGCTGCGAGCCCTTATAAGGGGGTTTCCCGCACTAGCCACGTAACTAGGCTAAAAGGGGCCCGACTGCCCTATTGCCTTACTGCCTTGTCACGTGCCCGTGATAGTAGAATACCTTAGTTCTTTACTAGTAAAATAAGAGGAAATAGTAAAGAACTCTACTATAACTATTAAATTAAAAAGATATTTTCCTAGTATTTTTATACTAATTATTATATTAATCTAGCTTTAAAGAATAATAAGGAAAGGATTAAAGATTAATTATAAAGAAACTTAGTTATAATAAGTATAATAGTTTATATATAATTTAGGATAATAATAACCTAGTATAAAAAGATATTAAATATAATTCTAAGTATAATATAAAGTTTAAGGAGATATAAAAGAATAAGGAGAAGTTTAATTATAAAAAAGAAATTAAGTAAGTTTTAAGTAATAAGGTAAAGGATAAGGCTTTTTAAAAGATATAAGGTAGGAGGTGCAGAAGGTAAGTAGACATAGATAGTTTAACTAGTTTAATTAGATAGAGTTATAGGCTAAAGACCCCTATTCTATAGAGTATATATAGGTGTCTAGCACGTGCACGCTAGAGCTCGCCTACGCGAGCCTCTCACGCTAACACGTAACTCCTTTCCTAAGCTAGGCTCAGGAACTAAGAGAGCTATACTACCTAAAACTCTTAATACTCCTCCTTAGGTCTCGCAGAAAATACTCCTCCTACCCTCTTACCTTCCTATTCCATAGTCCTCTATAATAAAAGGTTCCGTCCCTATATATCTACCACGTAATAGGTATCTAAGTATCTAATTAGGGCACCTTAGTATCTAAGCGTCCGAGAGTATCTCAGTATCTAATTAGACTACCTACCTTAGCTTATCTATCCTAAGGAACCTTATAAACTAGTCGAATATAGTCGCTTATAAAGGCTTAGTAAAGCTATCTATAATTATCTTATTTATAGGTATATAGGAAATAGAGATCTTTTCGCGTTCTATAAGATCCCTAATATAATAGTAGTAGATATTAATATACTTTTAACTATTTATAAAGGTAAGGGTTCTTTACTAGGGTAATCGCTCCTTAATTATCTCCACGGATATTAACGCTTATAATCTCTCTACCTCTTATATTAACCTTAGTTAGAGATAGACTAATATAGCTTATATAGCCTATATCTCTAAGGACTTACATAATCTATTAGCTTATCTTTACTATTATTAATATAGATATATACTCGGATTTAGTACTTAATATTAATACTAATCTCTATACTTTACTTAACTAAGTAATAGCTCTATTATATAGTATTTCTATACTACCTAAAGTACTCCTCCTATTAGATTATTATCCTACCTAGTCTATATTAGAATATATAACTAATAGTAGGTTTCTATAACTAGTATACTTTAAGTAGTAGGTAATTATCGACTATAGATATCTTATAAGATTCTTTAATACGCTTATATAATATTCTATAAGGTCCTTAAGGTACTAGCTTAGCTTCTTAAGTATAAATATAATATTAGATTAAGTATAAACTATTACATATATTAGGCTCCTAATTATTTATTAATATAGGGTAACATTAACTCTCTTATTATTAGGGCCTAAAGGCTTAAGTTAAGAGTAGTTAGCTAGTAGAATTTTCTTTACTTTATATTTCCTAGCTATTATTCTAAAATAGTTAAGAATAGAATCTAGATATTATTCCTAGTTAAGATAGATTATCTTATTCTTTCTATCTTAAGTAATCCTAATTCTAAGAACCTTTAAAATCCTCCTTAGGTTCTTAGCTTTAAATCTCTATAATAGCTTTTAATTAAACCACGTAACCTCTTTAGCTAAGGGCGTAGCGAATAAGATATTATTTATATAGATAAGTATTATTATCTTTATTCCGGGAATTATAAAAAGATAGGGATTAGCTAGGCTTTACTTAAAGCTAATCTCTAGAAGGTAATCTTAATAGAGTAAGTTCTAGTCACGGGCTAATTACTTAAGACTATAAAGACTATAAAGGACGCGAAGAATATATCTATTATAGATAGGGACGCCTTTTAGTTTTAATAAGAAGATATATTCCTTAAGTATAGACTTAGTAAATATATTCTTAATATTAAAGTAATTATACTTAAGGTCTTTAGTAGCTATAAGAGTAAGGAAGATTCGTAGTATATCTATTTATACTATAGGTATAAATATATCTATATAATCTTCTCCATATACTTATAAGAAGCCTTAGGTAACTAGCCTTACTTTAAAGTATTCTAATATTCTATCCGGATTAGGCTTAATAGTAAATACCTACTTAGTTAATACTAGGTTCGCGTGTTTAGGGCGAATTTCCTCCATCTAAGTTTTATTTATAACTAGGGAGTTAATTTCTTCCTAAATTACTTCTTTCTATTACTAACTATAGTTAGGGTTATTAACTACCTTATTATAGGTCCTAGGAATAGGAATCTCTAAGTTATACTTTACTATAAGTAGTACTAGTTTAGTATTATCTTCTAATAAATTAATAAGGGCGATTATAGCCTTCACTATCTTTAATATTCGCTCCTCCTTATCTATAAGTATCTTCCTTTTATAAAGAGCATACCACTAGCCTAGTATATTAGATTTAACTTATAAATCTACTAGATCTTATCTAGGGGTTATATTAGGGATAGTTAATTATTATCCTTTTATAATAAGGGCTAACGTCTCGTCCTTATCTCCTATTTTAGTCTCCTCTATTCTATCTTATATTAAGCTAGTATTCCTATTTTACTTTATACTAGCTATTACTTTAACTTTATAAGGAGTCCTCCTAGTCTTCTTAGTAGGTTAGGGATTTTCTAAGCTAGGCTTAGGAAATAATCCTAATCCTTCTAAGGGCATTATAGCATCTAGCTTAGGTCCTATACCTAGATACTAGGCATCTAGGTACTAGGGTATCTAAGTCTTAGGTATCTGAGTGCTAGGCATCTAATTACTAGGCATCTAAGTACCTAGGTGCCGGGCATCTAGACCTCTAGGTTAAGCTTACTTATTAGGGGTCCCCTCTACTTATTTTCTTAAGGGGATAATAATCTTAAAGTTATTAAGCTAAGATTATAGAGGGAGATCTACTTTAGTAAGTATCTCTTTTAGTCTTCTAATAGGGTTTTAATTTAGAAGGATATTTAGTATCCCTTATAGGTACGCTCCTTAGATCTTTAGGTCTACTATTCCTCTAAGTACGTTCTTATTAAAATTAATAACGCTACTTATAATCATATATCCTAGGTCTAGTATATATACTTTATATTACTTTATTATTTCGTCCGAGTATCCTATAAAAACACTAACTTATCTAGGTTATATAAGCTTATCTATTTATTTATACTTTAGTAAGGAATCACAGCTTACTTAAGTATAGCACTTATACCTAAATAGTATAATATAGTCTACTTTAGGAGACTTACCTATATAGGCACTAATTAGGGTATAGTATATACTATTCCTCTTTAGTCTATATATTAATTTATTCCTAGAGTATATACCTACTTCTACTACTTTATCCTAGAACTTAATTAGAAGGCTAGCGTTAAGAAGGAGTACTTAGGTATTACTCTTAGTAATTTAAATACTCCTTTCTACTAGACCGTTCTAGTTATATTAATAAGCTATAGTAGGCTCGTGATAAATCCCTTCCTCATCTATTTAATAAGTGAGTAGTAACTTAAGCTCTATAGTATTATTAATTTAAATAGAAATAATACTATATCTTATATCTTTCTTAACTTATACTTTCCACGTTTTAAGCTTTAGAACTAGCTCGTCTCTTAACTTAGTAGGGATTAACTAAACTTATCTTATTAAGCTATTAACTATCTAACTAAAGTAAATATTCCCTTATAAGGATTTTAGTAAAGGGCTACACGTGTTAATATATATAAGCACGAGAGTATTAGCTTTCTATAGGCTAAGGGTCTTATTTATCCTATTCTTTATCTTAGATATCTAGTAAATCTTATATAATAGAATCTTATTTAGGATAATAATCTATTACTCTAGCTTTATAACCTTATATAGATTCCGAAGTTTCTTAGCGTTAACGTAACCTAGGCGTCTATAATACTTCTAGTATCTCTTAAGGATCTAGAAAGGACTCTACTTTTATTAGGGTTTCTTAATACTACCCTTAGAGTTATTCTTAGATATCTCCACGTCGCTTATATTTAGGCTATATTCCTAGTTTCGTCTAATAAAAGTCGCTTTTAGGGATTTAAGTACTTTCCCTTCTTAAGCTAGGCTTAAGAAGGGTTTTAGCTTACGAGATAAGATTACTATTAATATAAGCTTATTTATACCTCCCTTAATCTATAAGATAAGGTAAATACTATTATAAACTATTACTTTTAGGACGAGATCCTTTCTATAATAGAACTATATATATTAGTTATTAAAAGTTCCTTTAATAGTAGAATTTAAATAGACTTTCTTTACTAAGAGGAGATTTATACTAAGTCTAGGGATATATAAAATATCTAAAAGAGAAGTAGAACTCTTATCTAGTAAATATATCTCCATAGTCCCCTTATATATTAAATATATCCTCCCCCCTCCTACTTTAATCCCCCTTTAATATAGCTTTAGGGTAGATCTAAATAGTTAAGGATTATTAGTTATATATAAGGTAGCACCTATATTAGAGACCTAGGTAGATAGGGGAACCTTACGGATCGCTTTAGATAAGATAATAGCTATATCATCCTCCTCCTCGTTTTTAGGAGTAGTATTATTATTACTATTATCTAAATTAGTATTATAGTCTCTTATAAGGTAAGTACTACGGCGAGACTATTTTATTTCTCTATCTAGTTTTCCTTTATATATATTTTAGTATTTAGACTTATAGTAATCTAGGAGTTTTCCGGACATATTCCAGCTTTACTTCCTTCTAATCTACTTAACTATATTAGCTATTTCACTTTATAAATTATAGTCTATTATAAAGTATTTATCGCTATAAATATAGTAGGTAATATTCTCGAAATTTAATATATATCTAGATTAATTCCTTCTTAGGGGAGAGCGCGGTTAAGGGGTATTCTAGCGTATAGCTAAGGCGGTAGTATTACTCTTAGAGAGTTAGTCTTATTATTATTAAAGGACGAGAAGTTTCTCATAAATATTAAGGTTTACCTAAGTATCTAGAATAGAGCGAGTAATTAAGTACTCTTCTAGTAGGCTATCTAGTAGGAATTTAAATAGATCCTTATCTTTTATACTAGATGTAAGTTAAGGATTTCTAACTACTAATCTCCTCCTAAACTCCTTAAGCTTTATCTATATATTATTAATTATTATATCAGGTTTTAACTAGAAGTATATAATTTACCTAATATCTTCACGCGTAGTATAAGGTTTAAATTATTCGTATTTTATATAAAGCTTATCCTATTTCTAATTAACTTTATTAAAGTCCTTAATAAATTCCTTATCTATTTCTTTAATATAGATCGTAATATAGTATAATACTTTAGCTCATACTACCTTATATACTACTCGTCTCTTAATATTCTAGTAGCCTACTAAATCCTTAATATTCTTTCCTTTAAATAAGCTTTATATTCTAGTAGTAATATCTTTAATAGTATCGCTCATACTTATTAATTATAGTATTAGCGTAGTACTAGCTTTTAGTATCTATATATACTACGCTTTCATCTCTTATAATATAAAGTCTAGTGATTCTCTAATAAAGTAGAGCTTAAGGAGCTTAAACTAGGTCTACTAGTTTTCCCTTATTAAGACTAGGGCTTATCTCTTCTTTACTAATTAATCGAGATCTATATCTATAATTAGAAGTATATTCGAGTAAGAATATAAATACGTTTAATATATATTTTAATATAGAGAGGAACTAGGCCTTATTAAGTAAGGCTTAGGGTTAAAAGGATATATAAAGAGTTATATAAAAATCTCGAAATAAATATAGTTTTTAGACTATCGTATCGTGGTCTATAGTCTTAGTAACTAATCGAATAAGGGTTTATTAATTAATTATTTACTACTAAGAGTATCCTACTTCTACTAAGTAGTCTTTATTCTTATTTATAAATCTACTACACGTATTAAGTACTATTATTAATATTATATACTTATTTATAAGCCTCCTACGCGTTAAGCTACCGCTCTCTATAAAGACTAGTTCTCTATAGTCCTATAGACTAGTTTTATAGTTATCTTATTTATAATAGTTCACGCGTATCGAGGTACCACGCTCCGCTCTATTTAGAGTCTCCTTAACTACCTACTACTTAATTAACTAATAATAAGCTTCTAAGGGTAATATAATTAAACTACTATTAGTGTCCCTCTCCTAAGGCTAAACCCGGGCTTATAATCTTTTAAAAGGTATAAGGTAAGAGGTATAAAAGGTAGGTAGACATAGATAGTTTAACTAGTTTAATTAAATAAAGTTATAGGCTAAAGACCCCTATTCTATAGAGTATATATAGGTGTCTAGCACGTGCACGCTAGAGCTCGCCTACGTGAGCCTCTTACGCTAATACGTGACTCCTTTCCTAAGCCGGGCTTAGGAACTAAGAGAGCTACACTACCTAAAACTCTTAATAAGGCTTATAATTTATAATAAGATTTAGCCTAAGTATATAACCTCTTTTTTAATTAGTTTAAAGATTAGTATAAAGCTAACTCCTTTTAAATATATAAAGTGGATTAAGTTTATAACTTAGTAAAAATAATAGTAAATAAATAAGAAGTTATTATTTAAAAAGATTAAATAGTTATATAATAGATATAGATTCTACTAATCTTTATATTAACTACTAACTATTATATAATAACCTAGTTACTCTTATTCCCCTTTCTAATTTCTTTATACTAGGTAAAAAGGCTATTTAGAAAAATTTAGCTAACTAGGTATTAAAAGATAAATAGGTTAATCTTCCTAGTCTTATTACTTAATAACTAGATCTAAGACTAAGCTTAATACTACTAGCTTTTACTTCTTTACTAAATCGCTTAAAGGTTATTAAGTAGTAATATTAATAGTAGTTATTAAAAAGGAACTAAAAGATAGCTTATACTAATACGTCTTTCTATTTAACTCTAAGTTATAAGTTATAAAAGATACTATAACTACTTAAAAATACTTAAGAAAATTTTATAATAACTATAATAAAAAGCGGTAGTTAACTAGGTAGCACGCTTTTAAGATATTAGTAATTATAAATTATAAAAGAAATAGCTAATTTTGAATTATACTAATTTTTATACTAATCCTCGTCCTCTTCCTTATCCTCTTCCTTATCCTCTTTCTTACTAGTTTTAATAAAGACTTTTAAAATCCTACTCTATTTCTAATACTTTAAATATTCTCTTATCTCTAAGGTTTTAGCTATTATTTAGGTCTTATCTTATAATACTATATAGCGACTACCCGAAAAGACTTACTCTAGTTTAGTACTTATTACTAGAACTAAGAGGATATTAATTATTATAAGTAAGAGCTTTAGCTAGCACTTTCTTTATATATCTTAACACTACTATTAGAGTACTAATAAATCTTTAATATTATATACCCTTTATAGATAATAATCCTTGTATTCGTCTTGACTTACTAACTAAGTATATCCTCCTAATTACTAAGTAATCTTATTAAAATTATCTAGTTCTTTCTCTTTCTCCTTTAGTTATTAAGTCCCCTTATTCTATACTAGAATATTAGGAATAGGGCTTCGCTTTTAATACTCCTCCTAAAGATTCTTAACTTTAGTTAAGGTAGGCTAAACCTACTTTTTCTCCTAATTTACCTTAATATATTATATATAGCGATTAAGATAAAGTATAAGAGTAGTAGTATAAAGAGGCGTATTATTAGACTTAGTATAATACTTATTAAATACCTCTTACTCTTTCTTAATTTAAAGTATACTTCTTCTATTATATACTAGTTAGTATTATAAAATTAATTAGTATAAAGATTAATATAAAAATTAGTTACTTACTAGCGCCTTTATAAATACTTTAATTATAATATCTATTATAAAAAGCACTTGATTAAGAGTTATACTATCTCTTTAAGCTATTATAATAACTTTATAAAATAGTTAAAAGAAACTAAAAATCCTCTTTAGCTTCTCCTAGTCTTTTGGACTAAGATAATCCTCTTTTAAATCTTTAAAATATACCTTAGAATAGGTATTAAGACTAGTCTTATATATAAAAGTAACCTTAAGTATTAAGTACTAGTTATTCTATTATATTTAATTATTAAGAGGGATCCTCCTTTTAATAAGAGCTAAAAATTCAATAATCTAACTAAGAGAATTATAAATATATATAATAATATTATAAAGCTAGCTTAGTAATCTTAAAAGTCGAAATTTCACTTACTTTTCCAACTCTCTCAACTCTCTTTCTTAATATCCTAAGTCCTCTTCTTTATTAAATACCTCTAAATCTCCTTTAGTAAAGATATTATAAAATAAAAAGGCTTATATAAAAAGGTTAATAATATATCCTAAGTAATAAACTCACTATTATAAAGTATCCTAATATAACCTCTTATTTTTAAAGTAATAAGCCTTAATCATCTAATAAAGTATATTATTTATACTAGTATTATTACTAATAATAGCTCTAAGTTATTATATAATATTATAATCTTAAAGTATAAGAAGTAAAATAGTAAATTACTTCTCTCCTAAATATCCTACTACTATATAAAGGGTAAAGAGGGCCTTTATATAATTCTTATCTTATAACTTAATAAAATATATAATAACGCCTAAAAGAAGGTATCCTTATAAGGAAGTCTAAATATTAAGAAAGAGATAAATACTTAAAATTATAGATTAGAGTTTTTATTATATAAGATCCTTTATACTAATCTAAGACTTTTTAAGCTTTACTCTTATATAAGAGTAAGTTATTATAAGAAACTATCTAGATTCTAGATTAAGTACTTAATAAAAGGTATAAAATTCAAGTTATTTAATAAGTCGAAATAATAAGTTAGAGACTATAATTAATAAAATTAAAGCTTTATTAATTATAGCTTAATAGAGGTATCTTTAAAAGATAAGAGTATTGATTTTAGTAGTTGAACTAGATAACTTTACTTATAAGTAAAGTTATTATATTTACTTAATTACTTACGACTAAAGTATACTAAGTTCGTCTCCTTTTTTAATAATAATATTATATACTATTCTAAGATAAAATTTTTAATTTATAAAGACTATAATAGAGTAGATCGGCTCTCGTTTTTCCTTTTTATAATTAATATAATAACGCCTTTTAAGGATCTCTATTATATTTAGATACTTATAACAAGTATAAGCCTATATAGCTTTTATTACTACTCCTTGTTTAGTACCTAATCGAGACGATTATATACTAGTAGAGGCTAGATAAAGTAATAAGGTAGATTTAGAATCTATATTTAAATAATAGGAGATATAAAGCTATTATATATTAAAGAGAGGGTTAAAGAAAGAGTAGGGGAAAAGGTTAAAGAGAGAGTAAATAAGTAGTATAAAACTCAATATCACGTGTTGAATATTAATAAGTTATAGTTATATAATAGACTATTAAATAGAAAGTTATAAAGAAAAATAATAAAATATATTTATACTAATCTTTATACTAATTAATTTTAAATTAAACTAGAAAGCTAGAGGCTATTATATTAGCACGTGATAGCTCGCTTAGTAGCTGTAGGTAGACCCACTATTATTAATTATCTATTAGTATCTATCGATTTCGGCGATAACGATAGTTATTAATTATCGTTCGGCGATAATTTATCGGAGCCCAGCCTGTTCTGTGACAAGTAAGAAGCTCTCTATAGTCCCCAAAGCTCCTACTTGGTCCTTGGTTGTCCCTCTCTGGCCCCATACTACCCGATGGAATAGAGATTGGCAATGTTTCCACATGCGATAATGGATCTGAAAGCCACGAGTGAGCCCGCCTTCTCCTGCCAGTAGGTGATAACGAGATGAGAGAGTGATTATTGTACAACAAAGTACAGGATCTTTTAACACTAGGGTATGGTGGTTTGAGTGCGCATGATAGTAGTCGTTCAAAATTGGCGATAAAGTATTCATGTTTTGGAAAAAAAGGTCAACATAAGTCACGGCCTCTGCGGTGGTAAACCATCCTAATTTCACAAACAGACAACTCTTCCAGCTCTCAAGGGTGGTCTGGCTCGGGTTTGAGAGAGGATATCGCAGACTGGACCACTCCTCAGTGACCCTTTCTAGAGCTGGATATCCTGGTGAGGACGTCGTGGGAATCTGAGAGTTGTTGCTAGCCATTGATTGAGCGAAGTTGTGGGCTCCATTCTGGAGAGGAGGACGACCACCATCTATGTAATCTTGGTGATCTGTGTCCTGGAGCGGTGAGGGTAAGGTGTCCTCTGGGCTTGTGACTACCCTGTGAACTGCACTATTGCCAAAGTCTGGTTGTCTTCGCCTTGACTGGCTGTGAATCCCAGTGTCCGCAGCATCAGAGCTTGGCGTTGTATGAGTTGTGTTATGTTCAGACTGGCCTGACCGTTCTATTTTATGTCAGCTCTACTCTTCGTCCTACCAGAACTTGCAAAACAATGGTAGTTACCTGCACCACAGTCATCCATTCTAGGAGTGGCGATACCAATCGCATGGTTTCCAGTAGAGGCTGCCGGAATCGCTTCTTGGCTAGAAATTTCGTTTTGATCTATTTGTTGCTGTAGGTTGCGGTCTACATGACGGTTAGAAAAGTGGTTCATTAAACTGAATCTCCTCCTTAAAGAAATCGACAAATGAATCAGCAGAGGAGATAAGAGTAATACCATCTGGGCTGCGAATGTCTCTCGCGGAGTCATTTGTATTGCCCACAGCAGTAGAATGTGAACGCCTCTCAGCGAAGGCACACTGTCTGCGTTCTCTCTTGCACCTAATGCATGCAAATTGTAATCCTCTAGGATCACTATCATCCAGGATGCACCTGACCTTTCTCCTACGGCAGTGGATGCAAGCTTGATATGCTCTTTTGAACGAATGAGGGGAATTGGCAGGTGGGGAAATTGGGGCGCGTGAAATCTCAGCAATTGAAGCAGACATTGCCGGAAGGTTGGATATATCTTCCTTCTGAGGTACTTTGAAGAGGGAGATGAGGATGGAACATGGAGCGAAGGGAACCCCGAGAGAGAGCGAAGTTATGTGTGATTATGGTAGTTTTAAAATAGTTTGCGCAGTTTTCAGTGTTTTTAGGTAGGAACGAGAGTACGAAAAGCGGGGAAATGACCCTGGTGCCTTAGGCACCGAAGATTGCCTCTCGCCCCTGCATTTGGGGAGCCGGAACGAAGGACGCGGTCACAAGTTCCTGGAATATAGCGCCCGAGCGCTATAAGGGCGCTATAGTATAAGCAGCCACTCGCTAAAGTGCCCTATATTTATAGGCCTTAGCCCTATAAGTGGCTATTGCTGTGCCTGTATTCCAGGAACTTTTGACTGGGTCCTTCGAAGTCGTTCCGCACTTGATTCTTGCACTGTGGGGAAGTGGTGAGACAAGATGGGTGAGACAAGGTAGCATAAGGTACTGTACTTACCGTATCACTTCATATTACTATATTGCTTACGCTCTTTCGGGGCGACGAAGAGCAAATATGACCCCCTTATTATCAAGTACCTTACGGCGCCTCCTAGCACCTCCTTATAACCCATCTCCTTGGCAAACTTCATAATGTATCTATCATGGTCTTCTCTAAACCAAAAAATCAAATATTAAAAGATGCAGATCTTTCATATAATATTGCGACACCCCAGCAGCAGGATCGCCGAAACGCTAAGAAGTCGAGATCAGATGCGTCTTAGCTTCGGAGCAAATCCGCGCCTCTCCGCGTGTTGCCATCTCAAGCCATCTCAAGCCCTACTACCAATCTCGCTGTTACCATCGTTTTAACCACCCGCTCTTGATTACTGTCGCATCAAACTAGCGGGTATCAAGCTGTAGCTTTACCTCCTGAAACTTGCCTCGGGGCCCCAGGAACCTAAATCCAACGAGAAGAGTGGGAGCGGAGAACCATGGTGCTACGTAGATGGACAGAAATAAATAACCAATACTGAAATTGGATAGATAGCCTCGAAAGTCCGAGGGAATAAGACAAAGACTTCCCGGAGCATCATACGGGCACATTCGCTACCGTCCTCATCGATGCCCACGACGGTCCTCATCGATGCCGACCACCGTCTCCCGAATCACGATATTTCCATCCATCCCAGTGAGGCTGTATCACCCTTACCCTGTAAACTGCCCCGGATTAGATAATGAGACACATTTTGCACTTCCGGAACCAATTAAGAGTGTGTCCGCTACTACCCGGTGCTCTTTCGATATTACGTGGCCGACTACGATTCTTGAACGTTGCCGCTGAGATAATTTAAATATATCACTCTTTCCAGGACACTGTCCATAGCTAATCCGAAAGAAAAGTCGCCTTGAACAATCTTTTCAATACGTTTTGAGTCGAACAACCGTCAGTCGATTGGCAGTAATGGACCGGGCGACATCTAAGGTGACGATAGTCGGAGGTGGTCTTGCTGTGAGTCCTAATTCACATATCTCTGAAACTCATGTTACTGTACAGTATTAACGGTGTCTCTTCGTGCGTATGCAGGGACCTGCTCTGGCACTTTGCCTGAAAAAACAGCATGGGATCATGTCGACAGTCTACGAGTCTCGTTCAGAAGATGATGAAGGCGGCGTCAATATCGCTCTTGCCCCCAATGCGCTGCGGGTGATGCAACACATTGGGGTTTACGATGAGTTGCGCACCATAGGATACTCATATGAGGAGATGTCAATGACCAGTGCCCGAACCGGACAGCAATTGGGCAGCTTTTTCAATGGAAGTGAGCAGCACTACAACTTTGCGGCCCTCCGAATTCACCGGCGGGAAGTGCAGGCAACACTCCGTCGCGAAGCTCGAGCTCAGGGCATTGAGATCCACTTCAATGTAAAGTTGCTGCGTGTGGTAGAAGAGACAGAAAAGATGGTCAAACTGGAGTTTGACAACGGCGAAATTGTCGAGACCGAGTTTGCAATTGCTGCTGACGGAATCTACTCTCGAGTACGGAAGCACGTTCTTGATGTGGAGCTGCAGTACAGTGGGTTCGTGGGGATACTGGGAATGTACATGGAGAGGAAGCTTTTGGATGAATCCATCAAGAACTTCCAACTGCCCATGTTCTGTTTCGGCAACACGGGCATGGTTGCAGTCTTTCCATGCAAGAATCTCGGCACCGAGATCGACATGTTCTCCACGTTCCCTTATCCGGCCAGATCACGCGAAGCTTGGGAGGCTCTGGCTAATAATAAAGAGGAAAAGCAGGCGATCATGATGGAAAAGTACAGCCGCGGTGGCTGGCCCGAATTCATCAGCCGAGTGTACAAGGAGCACGTACCAAAGAATCTCTATTTTAATGAGTGAGTGATGTGCCCTAGAAGACCTCTCAGCTATCAGCTAAACGCCTTACTCATTCTAGGTTTTTCGAAGTTCCACCGCTTGAACGCTGGTCAAGTCCCATCGGTCGCGTTATCGTGCTCGGCGACGCGGCACATGCGATGTCACCGCAAGGTGGCCAAGGCGCTGCCATGGCGTTTGAAGACGCAGAGACATTGGCATTTACAATAGCTCGTCCCAACTTCAATTCTAACCGACCAAAATACCTGCGGGCGTGGGAACAACATCGAAAACAGAGAGTGGCGGAAGTGAAAGCATACACAGACAGAAATGGGAAATTGCGGACGCCGAGCAACAACTATGTCATGCAGCTCGTCAAGGATTAGGTCATTTGGGCCACGCTAAAGTACAACGGTCCGCTCAATGGGCTCGCTTGGCTGTACTCATATAACGGAGAGGATGTAATTAAAGCCTTGGGAAAGTAGTCTTATTTTCTAAATTATTCTCAAATGCGCTCAGCTCTCACCCTCTTCCTCTCTTCCTTCCTTCTTTAGCTTTAGATTCTAAATGATCAAGACTTCCACGTTCAATCCACCTCTGAGAGTCTTTTTGCCCTGTGTGGTCACACTTAGAACTAGCTTTAATATACCTAGAGCCGGCTCTAGATACACGTGACTCTAGAATCGTTATAATTGTTAACTCTATTTAGTTTAATCCTCTTCTTTATTATAAAGTCACCATAGATTTAGCGTTTAAGCAGGTGTGCAAAAAGATTATATAATATATTCTCTAATAATTAGAAGTAATATTAGGATAGGCTACCTGGTAAGCTGAACGCAAGACTCTCCTCACATATGGCTTCGCGCATATTATGGAGCCTTCTGATTGTTAGTTTATAGGATTGACAAGACTGATTAAAGGTCACCTACTTTCGATGATTTGGATCACTCTCCCATACCGCCAGCAGATCTAAATGCTCAAGCTCCATAACAATTCCAAAGTCAAATCCTTTCGTACGGGCCAGGTTAAGAGGGGGGCCAATTGCATAGGATTTGACCCCTATAATGCAATTAGTAAGGTAAGCTGGTCATTCATTCAATAAAATCAATGAGATACTTTACTAACCTGAAAATTTGGCCATAGTCTGCTTCGCTTCATCCACGAAAGCTTGTATCGCCGCCGGTGAAGTATCCTTTTTGAGTTTGAACATAACTGTAACGGTTAGTTACAATATGATCAAATTGAAGAATTCCAGTAGATACATAACTTACCTACGCGGTAAACAGACATGGTGTCGTTGATTGTATGATTCTGCTGAATTTCAGGTCTGCGTGTATGATGTTCATGAAAGTTTGTAGATGAAAACGATTTTGACTTGATGAACAGCAAGGAATTCCACAGCCAAGTTAAATACCTGTGGTGATGGCGGCAAGAGTAGGATCGGTTGGAGCGGGTCGGCTAGAGACGGAGCTGGATAAAGCGCCCAACTGTTGGCAAATGGCTCAGATCTTGATCCGGCAGCGTCTGAGAAGATAATGTGCATATTTATCAAGAAGCCCTAACCCTTCTGGCTGTGTGGCCCTTTGGACCAATAGGCTCGACTCCAGCCGGTGCAATAAAGGCAAAGTGGCGGAGGAAATCAAATGATTTTTAAAGCTATAAATGCCCTGCAGCCCTATGAATGGGAAAACGACCAATCTCAACCTCGCTCTTAATTAAAATATTACTAGTACAAAATGAAGAATTTTAACAGAACACCCCAAAGGGCGAACGGCAGAATAAGTGGGGCAGAAAATGTCATTAATAAAAATAGCATAATCATCTCTGCCGTGAGTGGCTTCTTTGAGGCCCTATGTATATCAAGCATTCTCTAGCCCTCTATTGGGTAGAGCTGATAGTATTAATGCTAAGGCGGGCGTTACCCACTGTTTTGTTAATCTGTAAATATTCCTATCTGGACTAAATTTATAGCAGTAGCTTACCAGTTTCCACAGGGGAAATGACCATCAGGTAATGATAGAGGCTATGATCCGGGCCAAAAATAGTGAGGCTGGAAATCTTACAATTGTGTACGCGATAGTTTATGAGTGACAGAAAAATCAACGATATTCCCTAATATTATTACATGTCCTTTAGAATTAGTTGCCTTGTCTGCCGCATTAGGCTATACTAAGTATTAATTTATATAGACTTAAGAGAATTTGTTTATTTTTGAGCCTAGAGCGCGATACTACTTTATTAGGGTAAGCGTAAGCACCCCCCTACTAGTGCTATTACTTTACTTCACCGCTGTACCTCCGTACGAACAATGCGAGAAATACGGAAAGACGCGGGCGCCGATCATAATGCCTTTTTGAAATCCACAATGCATGGGCCGCGAGAAAATGTGAATGTTGATTCGACACGTCAAAGAGCTGGACTGCGCCTTCATCGGTAAGACGGGATGGGAGATGCTCGGGCCGGTGCCATTGCTCTTCTTAAGCACAACTTACCGTCATAAAAGCATGCAGCCCCTCAGTGACTGCTTCCATTGCTCAACATATCCGACTCAGCAGAAAAGAAAACTTTACAACCCATCCAAATGCCAGAATACGAAACGAGAGAGTCGGTTGCTCTCTTAGGGGAAATGGAGTATGTCAATCTACTTTTTACCCCTCACTTGATATTGTGTTGACATTTTGTCTGGAAGCCCCGAGTTAGCGGAGGTATGTACACACGATTATCTCCACCTCTGCGTAAAGGAACACATATTAACACCAGCATACAGTTCCTTAACAAGACCCAACTTCCACCAATTAAATTGTCCAACATGGCGAACATGATCCGCGGACCACCAGAGCTGCCAAACACAGAGCAAGAATACACCATTGAGATTCTTATGCGGGACGGCTATAAAAGCAAGACCCGAATCCACCGGCCAGCATCTCCTCCGACCCACAGCCCACTAGTTGTCCTAATCTACGGCGGTGGTTTCGTCGTGGGAGACTTCACGCAGTTTAGCCCCGTGGCGCGCTCTTTGGCTGCATTGTACGGTGCCACCGTCATCAACATATCCTATCGCCTCTCGCCAAAATACAAATTTCCAACAGCACCACAGGACGTCTGGGACAGCCTCAAATGGATCGCAGCTAACTACCAATCCCTCGGAGCTGATCCGACCGCCGGCTTTGTCGTTGGCGGCGCCTCCGCGGGCGGAAACTTGGCCGCAGCGGCGGCGCAGAAAATGCTTGATGAGAAGTTCTCCCCACCGCTTACTGGTATCTGGCTCTCTATTCCGTATGTTTTGGAGGCCGAGCTTGTTCCGGCTAAGTACAAGGACTTGTTCTTCTCGAGAGAACAGAACAGTAACTCTTTGATTATTAACAAGGAGGCTATAGAGTACGTCACGGGCGCTTACGAGCCAGATAAGACGTCGCCGGACTTCTCGCCTTTCAACAACAAGAGAGCTCACACTGGCCTGCCCCCGGTGTATATTGAAGTTTGTGGGCAAGACCCGTTCCGAGATGATGGCTTGGTGTATGAGAAGGTCCTCCGAGATCACGGTGTCAGGACAAGACTGAGGGTCTATCCCGGTGTACCGCATGGCCATGGCATGCTCGCCAATTTTGGTGCACGGCTGACGTCTGTGGATAAGGCCAAGGTAGAGGGGTTCAGGGGCCTGAGCTGGTTACTGGGAAAGGATGAGCCGGCGGAGGAGACGGTTTTGAAGACAATGGATGCTAATAAGAATCCAACGTAGGGTTAGGGTTAGTTTGGGTTAGGGTTTAATGCTTGATTTGCACTCGAATTTCGGATAGAACAGTTGAATTGGCCAGGCAGCTAGCCTCTCTTAGCAATACTTAATTATTGCATTAGTCAGTGTGCTTTAAGAGGCCGGCCATTGCCAAGAACAGGAATGAGTACGACATATTACGAGTGATTGGAGAGGAACAGACATTGATTAATCGATGATGAAGTTACATTCTTGCAAAGTGTCAAGAGGTTGAGATGCAATTGATTGCTTAAAGGTGCTACTGAAAGCATGTTGGGAGTGTGAAATCCATGCCTCTGCTATGGCTGGAAGTATCAGCAGCTTAACAGAAGTGCTACTGAGATTAATGCGACCTCAATGTCAATGCAGCATGTCTGCACCATCACAGTTGAGATAGCTGTGGATTTGCTTGGTGACGATGAAGAGAAGAGGTTGACGAGAAACTCAAGACCCCCACAATGTGCACGGACTCATGTTCTGCCGAATCACGGGATTATCGTCAAAACGTGGGAGATGTGGTAATAGGATTATGTCCGCCAACGTCAGAACAATAAAGTAGTTCTTACCTAGAACATCATCTATCCCTCTAATATCCTCAAGCCAGCTTGTCCAAGACAAAGAGTGTCCATCCTGATAGTTCCTATCTTAAACGACCTTCCCAACTCATCCTTAGACGCCTCGCTGCCTTAGACACAATTTCCCGCCGCCTTAACGGCCCCCTTATCGCGATAACCAGCCTCGTCAAGCAGAAAACAAATCCAACGAGCTGAGAACAAAATCCCCACTCCTCCCCTCAACTCCCATCCTCATCTCCTTCAATCTAGCGGTGTGACACCAGTGCACCACAGCAGCTTGTCCCATCGCCCATCCTCCTGTCACTGTTCCTTCGTGCTTATCTTGCATCGAACAGCTCAGCGAGCACCAAGAGCCTTGTGCCACGAGCGCGCCCGTGCAGTGCCACCTGACGCCATCCGCCTTCAAGATGTTGGGAGTTCCAGCCGGTGGGAGTGGCAGGAGGAAAAAGGGGCTGATGTATTCAATGGGGAATGTATGTGTCTTCTCATCACCCAACCATCTTCACTTGACTTCGCTGCCAATTGTCTTTCATTGTTCTTGCTCGCAAGTGCAAGCAGTTCTTTGTTGGTGATGGAGTTCCTGTCTCAGCACGTGCAAAATGCAGCTCTGCGTCTGGCTGGAGCCAACCAGTGTTTGACAAGGCGGTGAGAGAAGCCGGGCCCGACAATGCAAGTAGCATTTCCAAGCCCCGTCAACCCGACCGGTGAAATGGGATAGGACAACCGGTCTGGCACCATGGCTGGCTATGATCCAGGAACCCGAGGCTGAAAGTCTCAGCACTGGGTGGGACCTCGCCGGCCACATGAGGACTTTCTGCATTAAGACTCCTGACATCTGCTGCTCTAATTGGATGTAGCAATGAGAGAAGCATCTCATCTCGTGACTAGCTCATCAAATCTCCTTCTGCTGCTAGCACATGACTTGTACCTTTGTAGCGCGTCAGGTTCCGAGGCGCTGTCTAGCTGCAGGCCCTGCATGATCTTGACAAAGGGACTGGAGAGAAGCATGGGGGAATAGAAAGAACCCCCACAATAAGCATGCACCTGATGTTCAGATACTTCTGGACAGTTTCCATAATTACCTTCGAGTTGAAGCAACAATTCATTCTACTTTCCAAGAACAAAGATCTCGTAGTTCGTGTATCTGAGTTTGGAGGGGCAGATCTGCAGCCTTGTGCGGGGATCTCTCGGCTGTCACTGCGCTGGTCGTCATTGCAGCACCACACGAGAACAAAATCCCGAGGTCTCAGAAAAGCTTCCTCGGGCCCCAACAGTCCTCACGCTTCACCCACCACGGCTGATGTGCTCGCTATTGAAGCGCTCTCATACCCCGCCCGACTGATAATTGTTTCCTCTTCTTGAGCCTGCTTTCTCGCGTGTGGCGCCCTCAAGGAGAGTTCGCACCGCCCGCCGCAAGCCGTGAAATTCCGGCATTTTTCCAGACACGGCACTTCCTCACGCGATCACCACAAAAGCCTTGTCTGCTCATCGTTCCACCTTCAATCCTCTCTGAACAACCTCAATTGCCTTCTCACACCTCAGCCGTTTTCGAGTAATCGCAAGCATGGAGTTGGCACGCCCCAGCAGGAAGACTAACGGTGCTGGCGTACAGGTCGAGGACACCCAGATCTGCGTGGTCATGGTCGGTCTGCCAGCTCGAGGAAAGTCTCTCATCGCACAAAAGGGTACGTTTCCAACCATTAATAGTCAATTACTGGCAGACCATCAACTGACGAGTTACGGCTACAGCTCAGCGCTACCTCAGATGGCTGTCCATCGACGCCGAAGTCTTCAATGTAGGCGTCTACCGCCGTAAAGGCAATAAACAACCCTCGGCCGACTTCTTCGATGTCAATAACGCGGAGGGAGAGCGCATGCGCAAGGCTGCCGCCGAAGCTGCTGTCACTGATATGCTGAATTGGTTCAGGAAGGGTGGCATCATTGCTATTCTCGACGCAACGAACAGCACAAAGGCTCGCCGCCGCTGGATCAAGGAGCGCTGTGACAAGGAAGGAGTCGAGACTTTGTTCGTAGAGAGCAAGTGCGACGACGAAGAGCTGATCATGAGCAATATCCTCGAAGTCAAGACCTCCTCCCCCGACTACGAAGGCCAGGATCCCGAGACGGCTGCACAAGATTTTCGTAAGCGTATTCGCAACTATGAGAAGGTCTACGAGACAATCGATAAGGATGAGAGCGATCTTACATACTTGAAAATTATGAATGTGGGCAAGCAGGTTATCATCAATGCGATTCAGGACTACTTGCAGAGTCGGGTTGTTTACTATCTCATGAACTTGCATATCAAGCAGCGGTCGATCTGGTTGTCACGCGTACGTCCATGTCCCCTTCTATCCTTCCTTTACTAACGATATCAGCACGGCGAATCGGAGTGGAACGTTTATGGCAAGATTGGTGGCGACGCAGACCTCTCTCCCAGAGGCGAGGCCTATGCACTCAAGCTCCCGGAGTTGGTCAAGCAATCTTTCGACGTAGGTCCTTCTCCTTTCGCTCCTCAAGCAATTAACTAACGCCTCATAGCCCGGTGAAGATCATCCTCTGACCGTCTGGACTTCGACCCTCAAACGCACCATCGCCACCGCTCGCCACCTGCCTCAAGAATACAACCAGCTGCAATGGAAGGCCCTGGATGAGTTGGACTCGGGTGTTTGCGACAACATGACTTATGCTGAGATCAAGGAGCTGTATCCCGAAGACTTCGAGGCCAGAGATCAAGACAAGTACAACTACCGCTATCGTGGCGGAGAATCGTACGTCCCCTTCCCCTCCCTCATCTGCCCCAAACAAACCTAACCCCCGCCCAGCTACCGCGACGTCGTAATTCGCCTAGAGCCCATCATCATGGAACTTGAGCGCTCAGAGAACATCCTCATCGTGACGCACCAAGCGATCCTGCGCTGCATCTACGCCTACTTCATGAAAGAAGACCAGGAGAAATCACCGTGGCTGAACGTCCCACTGCACACGCTGATCAAACTGACGCCGAGGGCTTACGGTACGGAGAAGCAAGTGTTCAAGGCCGGTGTTGAGGCCGTGTCGACGTGGAGAGGCAAGGGCAGTGTTGCGAAGCATGAGGATCCTGTTGAGGGCGTTACGACTAGCTTGGATGTTTGAATGCTCTCATCTCTCGTCTGGCTCTCTTTCCCTATGATTCGCACGCGGCGCTCCTACGCCTCCGGGAATCTGGGGTCGAAGATCTGGGTCGAACATAATGATGTCTGAGTTGTACCTTCTTTTCTTTCTTTGCGAACGATACTCCCCTCCACCTCCACCTCCACCTCCACCTCCACTCTCGAAACAGCTATTGTGGGAGCACATACGATACATACGAGGCAGGGGATGATGCCAAAGTGGATGACTTACGGTGGCTTGCTTGGAGCATAGCGATCTGGCGTTCTGGATGCTTTTCCTGGCGAATGGCGGCTGGATGATGCTTAGATGGTATGGTAAACGAAGGCTTGCATGATATGACGATGGATGATAAATGAAATGTCATGGCATGTACTTGAACAACGCTTCCTTGATGATGATCTGCAATGAAGCGAGAGCCAAATACCGTATGTCTCATTGATCTGAAGCCTTATCGCGCGAAGATTGCAAGAATCTCTGCGACTTGTTAAGTTCCGTTGGTTAAAGTTGACATGTGACACCGATCAATGTGAATGATTAGAACTTCTTGCTCCGGAATAAACATAATACTATGCCTTAAAACCTCTAATTCCCATAAGACGCCGCCATCCCATCTCTCAGCTCGGTTCTCCTTTTCGATATTTGAAAGCTGGCATGCTCTTGCCAGCATGAATATGAAGTGAAGTGATGATACAATATCAATAACTCTCCATGCAATCCGCCCCACGCTTCTCAACTCCATGCTCTCCCAACTCAGCTCTCATCACCACTGCTCAATTCAATGACCTCCACCTCGCCCCAAGCCCTCTTCTCCTTATCCCACCACTTGCTCTTTCCCTTCGCCTTCGCACCCTTGAGCTCCCCACCGAAACTCATCGTATCGACCTTGCTCTCGACAACCTCGTCGTTCATCCAGCCGCCTTCTTTCAGATCTCCGATCCAGATGTGAGGACTCTGCTTCGCCATTATTCCAGTCGAGTTTCGCGTCGGTGTCTGATAGCTCTTATCTTTTTTCTTCCCCTTGCCTTTGAAATCAATAGGCGTGGATTTTGAAATAGGTGGTGGCGAGAAGAAACTCATATCCTTTTCCTTGCCCTTTCCCTTATCCCCTTTCTCTTCCCGCATCTCGTCATTCTTATCCGCCTCAGACTTCACCTCCTCCTCATCACCATCACCACCCATCCCCTGCCCAATCCTCATCATCAACTCCCCATCCATAGTAATAAACTCGGCATCCGCCCTAACACCCAAAGGATAGATCAACCTCGCCCTCGCCGCCTCCCCAACAAGTGCATCCAGACTCTCGTGGCCTCTATCAAACCCCGCCGCAATCCCCTTCCCCATCAACTCCATACACTTCTCACAAAGCAACAGCCCACATCCCTTCACCTCGACCTCCTTCTCCTCTTCCTCCCCATCCCCAAACGAGAACGCCACCGACCTCGCGCAGCACTTATAGCCCGCAAGATCCGGACAAACGCTACAATACCTCGCCTCATACACCAATCTTCCACCCTCTTTATCCTCCCTGCCACACGCCTCAATAGCCGCACCCCACGCATCTCCCTCCCAAACCCTCTCATCGACATCCACACCCTCCTTCCCTCTAGGCCCCGTAGCCAGTTTCCGATAAACATGGCGCGGACACCCAACAATACGGAGACGGTCGAATGTGCAAGGGACGCACATGCGCGTTTGCGGGATACCGTGCTCGGAGGCGTACCCGCCGGAGATTTCACAGAAGCCGGAGCCGTTGGAGGTGTAGTAGCCGGAGACGGTGAGGGGGCCGTCGTCGGAGGAGAGCCCGAAGAAGCCGAAGAGCGGGTAGTCGCACCAGGCGCAGGGTGGGGAGGTGGGGGTAGGGACGTAGTTGAAGAGGATGGGGTGGGAGAAGGAGGTTTGTTTGAGGATTTGGCGTTTGCCTTGTTATAAGAGGAAGATTAGTTGGGGGGGAATAGGAGAGGAAGAGAGTATGGGAGGGGAGGACGAACCTTTCTTCAATGCTTTTCTGCCTTCTCTTGTTGAGAAGATCGCCTCGCCGAGTAAAGTACGGCTGTTCTTCCTGTTCGGCGTATCGGGGATTTCTCCTTCCTCTAGACTTTCAGATCTCCATCTTCCCTTTACTTTGGTCTTACCACCTTTACCAGCCTTGCCCTTCTTGCTGCCCTTCGGTCTGACAGAGAGATCCGGGGCCTCTAACAACTGTCGCTGTCTCGGTGGAGGGAGCACGAACTTGCATTCCTCGTGATTCTTCCGGCAGCAAGAGCAAGGTCCCCAGCTATTCTTGTTCTTGAGAGAGCACCGCTTTCCACCGTCCCGGCATTGATTGCACATCACCCACATCCTCTCTGTTCCCTCCTCCGCTTCCCCTGACTCCGCCCTCCCAATCTGTTTCGACTTTCGAGCACGAGAAGGTTTCTCGAATCGTCGAGCATAATAAGACTCCTTAATCGGGCCAGCGCAACACTTCACCCCCTCCTCCTCACACTGCTGGCACGACTCGACGCCCTTCCCGCCATCCACCCGATAAGAGCAACTTCTCCTCTTCTTCTTGCACCGCTCGCACACCTTCTTCAGCTGCGGTTTGAGAATCAACTCGCACTCCACACTCCCATCCCTGCACGCCTCGCACGGATACTGGAACTCGTGCTCAATGAGCGTACACTCATCATCCCCCGCCTCAAAACACGCCTTGCACCCCCTGCGCTGCGGATGTCCTACCGTTAAGTCGCGAATTTTCAACCCATCCGGTCTCTCCGTCGAGGCACCGAGCCTCTCTGGTAGCTGCGGTTGTCTCTTCTTGCGTCTCGGCTTCGGGAACGAACCGTATCCAGAATCGTGATCTGAATCCGTCGAGGAATCGGAGTCAGTTTCACTGCTGGACTCAGATTCCACAGGGCCAGGTGTTATACTCCTCAAGTACTCCTTCCCCGCTTCGCTCTCCAGCGTTAGAGTGACCCTCAATGAATACCCAACTTTCTTATAAAACCTCTTAGGCTTCGGCTTCGGATTGCCCTGCTCATCCAGCTCGGGTGAGATTCTCTGCCGCTTAGCCTTTCTCTGAGGCAGTTCATCAGGGGTAGCACGTTTACGCTTGGGATCGTAGGTGCCGCTGTCATCTTGGTCGATCCAGGCTGTTGCGCCCCCGCGCATGGCATTCTGTGCTGCAGCGCGCCGCCGTTTGGTGATCAGGATGCTAAGGTCGCGGAATGTTTCTGACATGCGGGAGGTGGGAGGTGTGGAGGTTGGGTTGGCGAAGAGGGCCCCCTCGGGCGCGATGGCGGCGGGGGCGTCGAAGTTGAAGGAGAGGAGGGATTCATTGTCCGAGTTGGAGGGGTCTTGGTCGTTGGTTTCGAGGCCATCGTTGTCTCCACCGTCGCTGCCGTTGAGTGGCGTGAGAGGGGATGTAATTTCATCGTCCATGGTGATTAGATGGAGATGATATGTGCTAGAAGAGACTTTGGCGTGTTAGTATATCAGGCGGTCAAGAGGAACGAAACATGGTTGTGTAATAGATGCGAGATGCTTGTGCATTGATGAAGAGAGGACACAGGAACCCGGAGGGAAGTTGTTGATGAAGTGTGTTAACACAAGCCTAAGCTCATGTATGAGTTGGGTGACAGCAATGTGAAGTGTGCTTGGATGAATGTGGGTGTGATGCAACTATGTATGCGAAGGTGAGGCGATGTTGACATGAGGGCTGAAATGTTCAGACAAGAAGTGAGATCATAATGGTGATCTCTGGTGACAAGAATGATAATGAGATGCATAGAGGAGATTTGCAGCGTGTTGAGGTTGTGCTGTATAGCCGAGGAGGACTTCCCCTGGGTGGCAGCAGAAGGCAAAAAACGTACCTGGAAGGTGACCGGAACGTGAAATCACCAACTTACTTGATATCAAATGGACGCGAAATTGTTCAGAAAGACTCTCCTATGGTTACTAATAGATATGTAACAAGTTGCGATGTGATTGGGAAGCCTGGTTGTGGTGTTGTGTTGAATGGTTGGTAGATAAGAAGTGCGGAGGTTGAGGCCTTTCGCTGAGCACCGCCAAAACTAGAGCGACGATTTGCGAGGAAATGGAATCTCGAGACCGGAGATTTAACCTTTTGCAATCTTGAAGCAACATACAGCGAGAATTAATGAGTTGAAGGGTGGTTGTGATGTTGTTGTGTTCGATCGTTGGTGGTTGATGGTTGTGTGGTGCGGAGGTTGAGGTCGCTGTCCGAGCACCGGCAAAACGAGACCGACAATTTGCAAGGTAGAAATGTGATTTCAAATTCTCAGAGGAGATTTTCATGCAGATAGCAAAGCATATGCAATGAAAGAAAAGTCGATCGGAAGGTGTGATGATGGTGTTGTGTTGGGTGCTTGTTCGTTGGCGAGCCGAAGAGAAGAAGCACTCAGACGGGTGCTGCAGACACCACCGCGAAAACGGAAATTTGCACGCAATCAGACCTTGAAGTCCCACGGAGGCCTTACTGCTGCAGTCTTTGAGCAGAATGCAATGGGCAATGCACTTGCAAGGATGTGGTGGGGTGAAGTTGTGTTTGATGAGAGCTGGTGAATCTGGAATGCTGACGATACGAAGTACCAGCAACTTATATGCCCACCAGCAAAAGTGATAGCAATGCAGAACAAAAGCAATGTCTAAAAAATCTGTGATATTGAATGCCTGAATTTTTCAACTAAACCCCTTCAATGACAGACTTGGTTGCAGCTTGCTTATTGGTGTTATGTTGGACGGAAGAGCCTGCACGGAAGGATACTCAGACTTGAAGAAGACAGAGCAACCGAAAATGCTCAGCCCACCAAGAAGAACTGGGTTTGTGCAAGCTCCGACTTGGAGCTCTCCGAAATATCAAATCTCTGATCCTAAAGCAATTTGCCATTGATAGCAGGTTTGCTAGCCATGGTATCGGTGATCATAATTGTTTGAGTGAGTTTGATACAGAATACATACTCAGCCCAAACCCCCAAAGTATTTCTGAGCCTATGAGAATTGAATCGGCGATAATCAGCAGACTAGCCATAGCCCTTGATCCACAGCGAGTCTTCGTCAAGCGAAACCAAATACGAATATCATAACGAGCTGAAAGACACACAGTGCGCCAGGCTTTCCCACCACATGCTCCAGGTGGGTGCAATCCGCAACAGGTTGCTGGAATGCGTGATATTAGTAGTGGACAAAATACTCGGACTTTCATAATGTAGATGAATCGGTTAGGGGACCGTCCCAGCAGTATGGATGCTGAGACGGACATGGTACGACTCATGAAGCACGACGGAAGTGATGATTGAAAGGTAGACGCATGAGATCCAGGAAAGGAATGATCGCGTTCGGGAGACCAGACCGCGCCAGGTTTCAAGAAGTCGAATGGTGCTTGATCCCAAGGTCAGGCAAGAGCAAGTAGGTGCCACTGCCGCAGAAAACTCAAGTAGTCAGGAAATCTCAATGCCCTAGCAAAGCCAGAAGGGTGAAAGACTCTCGATTCCTGACATGGTGAAGCATTACAGACTGCTCGGCCGGAAAAAAGGAAGCTCACAAATCCGAAGAATAACCGTTGCAAATACAGCTGGCTACTCACTACTACCCAGCGACAGGAACATATACGGCGAGGGGCGGCCTGTCAGTCCGGTATGCGTACTTCTTCAAACGCGGCCCCAAACGAAGCCATGGTGTTGGAATTGATGTATCCAAGGAGATATGTATTCGGATGTTGGTAAGTAGGGAGTAGAACAGAAAGAAGCAGGCCTCTCAAGCCTGGCTTTGAATTTCTTGGTCGAGAAAAGCCTAATGAGAGAATATCAGACAACAAATACTTAGGTTGCAGCCGAGGAAATCGCAGTTAGGGCATCACTGCCGTTGCGACTGTTCGAGTAGTTTGATTTCGACGAGGCGCCCGAGTGAAGGATAAGGTAATCACCGAAGCAAGTAAGAGCAAACTGGAACAAGGTCCGGAACAGCTCTGACCACGATACCTCGCGATTGTACTGAATGGAATTAAAAAGACAGTAGAGATAGTAATAGCAATAAGCGCGACTGAAAATTGCAAGGAGAAGGTGCAGTTCCTCGAGGAGTCCGATGTTGGAACCTGGCATGGAATTGGAGGATTCGGAACGTTGAAAATCTGCGCCAGGTTTGACAGCAAGTTCAAACTATTGAGAGGAGTGTAAGCTAAGCCATGACACAATGATACTCACCACAATCCCAAGCCCAAGTGCCAACACAGGTGTGGTGCAACTTCTTACCACAGACTACTTCCAGCTTCAGGAAGGTCAAAAATTGGATGAAGTGAGCAGTCACAATGATACCATGAACAAGAACAACCAGTCTGAAAACACGTTCGATGGAGGAGGGGCCGCGTGGAGCTCCTGGATCTCTCGGGAAAAATGTGCGAACGATATAGTTTCCGAGTTGATGAAAAAAGAAAGTTGCGAAAGAAGAGAGTATGAGAGACGGATACCGGTGGTGACAAAATTGTTCTGACAAAACCCGAAGAATGAGGGCCATCCGGACGTTTGTTTCGAGATCGATCAATGAAGTATCGAGAAGTCTGATCCGAGTTCTGATCTAATCCAAGGAGTGTAAGCTAAATCATAACGGAACGATACCCACCAAAAGTTCCAGCACCAATCCACACATTCAGCCATGTGTATTGGATCTTACCAGCGGCGCCAATCTTCAGATGACCAGACACTCGATGAAAGCGTGAATGGCCCAGCAACTGCACGGCACGACTGGAAATCTGGGGAGTAGAACAGATTGTCTGAAGTTCGCTAGCCCAAGTACCGAGCCCAGCGCAAGACCAAATTATCGAATGCAAAAAGGAGAATGAGCTTGATGGAGATTTCCAGGAAGTTTTGGTGTTGCAATGCCAAGCAGGATCGAAATGGTTGGAGTGCTGGTAACGGGGCCATGTAACTGAAGCGTGGAGCGGTTTGTGACACCCTAGGAGCCGCGGATCTTGACTTGAGAAAGAGTTCTGCGATTTCTCGCAGGCTAGCTTCCAGAATTTGGTTTTTGCAAAGTCGTTCTATTGAAGAAGTTGGGATGTTTAGAAGTCGAGAACGGCCACTAGCGGCTAGCGCGGTCGCTTACATAATCTCCACCACAACTGAAATTTCCTTTGCGTTTTCCTCGACCTTTTCCTCTCAGCATCATCAAGCATGATCGACAGCTGAACACCAATCTTCCCCTCTCCCAGGCGGCGGGATGAGGCTTCTTTTAATTAGACACGGCGAGACCGTCGACAACGTGGCGGGGAATTAGTTTGTCCCCCTAGCTCTAGTCGTTTCCTCCCACTAACAATTTCAGTGCCGGCATCACAGATTCGGCCCTCACCAATCACGGCGTCCTGCAAGCCAATCGACTTGGCAACCATCTCGCCGAAAATGGTGTGAAGGTTTCCCATCTATTCTCCTCCGACCTCCAGCGAGCTTTCATCACAGCTGAGGCTATCCGCGAAGCTCAAGATCCTACTCGGCCCCAGACCACAAAGCTCCAGCTCCTGCGAGAGCAAGACTTCGGCTTCTACGAAGGGAAAAAATTCTTTGAGCGGCCGAGGGAGGGCAACAAGACGGGGAAGGATGCACATCTGGAAGCTCACCGCGACGAGCCCGGTTTTGTCGATGTGGAGAGCAAGGAGTCGATGCGAATTCGAGTGGATGCTTTCATCGACGCGCATCTTGTGCAATTGATGCATGAAGTTGAAGAGGATAAAACCGTGGTGGTTGTAGCTCATGGTATCATCCTCAGCCACCTCTGGAGAGCGGTTCTGAAGCGATTCCATCCATTCGTTACGGTTGCACCTGAGGTGCAATCCAGAGCGCCGGGCTTCAGCTTGGAATATCTTGGTGGCTGGTCAAATACGGGGTACCTAGATCTGGAGGTGAAGACGAGACCTGGTTTTGTCAGCGGTTTCTCTGGACCTTCTTCAGATGCTGGCCTTTCTGCAGATGCTTCAGCCTTTTCTCCAACCTCGGGTGCTCCCGACCCCGTCTTACCAGACGGCTCGCTACCCGAGGGCACTGAGTTCCAGAACCCTCCCACAAGCTCTCCGGCACTGCCACAAAACCCTGCAACGACAGCGGAAACGGTTTTTGACCGTTCGCGTGCTCCACCACGAGGTCTGCAAGAATTATACCTCGTGGTCAATGCCGTGAACAGCCAGGAACATTTGAAGGGGCTGAAGAAGACTCGAGGTGGAATTGGGAATCTGAAACATGACTCCAATCAGCAAAGGGTGGATTCATTTTTCAAGAAGCGAAAACTTGAGCCCCCGCCTGAAAATGATGGTGGGGTGTAAGCTAGGTATGTTCGCTTATACTTTCCTCGAGTTCCTTTCTCAGTGAGATGATGAGAAAAACATTTTTCACAGACCTGTTCCTAAACACCATGTGGACGCACAAGTACCAACTGCTGTCTGATCACTATTTCTTGTTCACCCAATTGCAATGGATATTTGGTCACGACCTGTACTGACATTGACATCAGGTTTTCCAATAGCCTTCATTTTCGACCACAGCCAAGTCACGAGACGAAATGATGTTGGATGATGAGTGTATTAGATACGTTGGATAGACATTATGTACTCAATGCACAACCCAAACTCCGTTCCCAAAGCATTCCCAAAACTCCCCGCTATCATTTCTCATATCTCGTTTCATCTCAACTCATCCATCTCATCTCTGTCCCATCATCTACAAAACAGCCAACCCAACAACCCCAAACACCACCATCGCAATCCACGCACTCCCCTTCGTTTCTCCCTTCGGCGCAGCAGCACCCGTATACTGACTCGGCGCCCCAGTGCCCGTTGCATTGGTTGCCCCAACCGGCGTCGGCGTGTAAGTCTCCACACTCAACACACTGCTCAAATACGCCGAGCTCTCAGCAGCACCGCTCCCCGTCGTCGTGTTATTGCTTGGGCTTCCAATCGACGTAGTCGTCGAGCCCACAACTGTTGCCGTTACACTTGTGGTTGAAGTGTACGTCGAAGTTGGCGCTGTCAGGACCGGCGTGATGTATGTGGTTGTGGTTGTTAGCTCGGAGGAAATTGTCTCAATTTGTGTGGTTGTGACGGTGGTATTTGGGGTAGGCCAGGCTGGGAGTGAGACCACGGTGGTGAGGGAGCCATCGGTAACGGTAAGGGTTGTCAGTCCCGCGTTGGCGGCTGCTAGGAGAGCTGCCAGGAGGAGGGTTTTGATTGCCATTGCGATGAGATTCCCGGATGGATTAAGATTATGATAGGTTTGAAGTTGAGGATCTCAAGATGAAGCAGTGGCTGAGACGGGATGAGCAGAAGGTACTTATCATGTGTCGCATGGCATGGCATCATGAGGGGAATCGCGAAATGCCATCATCAGGCCCATGCAGGGTCACTTCCAAGGACCCTCGCCGTGATCCTTGGCACGGTTTCTTCTCCTCTTCTCCATCGCTGGGCGGCAACCGCAATCAAGGTCCAACGGCAAGCTATCTTAGCTCCCTTGCCATGCACTTTGCTTCCGAACCAAGGTTCTTCTCATCCTCTGATTCGACACCAAGGGAGGTTGGAGGTTGGAGGAAGAGCTTTGAGCAAGGAACAAGGAACGCCTGCATATTGCAGATGCGTTCCAGCCACAGCTTTCATTTGTAGCTTCCTGATGATTGGCTTGATGTGCAGCTGCTGAGAGTGAGAGAAAAATCCAATTGGGCGGAGAGAGAAGTGGGCTGGGAGAGAAGAAAAAAAGTGGCTGGTGAGGGGAAATGCGTCATAGGAGGTGGGAATTTAGGCGAGAGACAGGGGAGAGAACCTTGTTTTTTCAACGACATGCCACTCCACAACCACCACTTTTGAAGAGAATTTTTGCTGCAAGATGAGGAGATGCAATCAGATTTCAATTGGAGGATCAATTGAATTTGGATCGTGGAGGCTTTGGGCTAGCATGGACGTTGAAGCTTGCACCAATAGGCATATTGGGTAGGGTCAATGTAGGACGGAGCTGACCACTGGAGTAATCTTAGAGGAAGAGCAGGCATCACTTCCCTGTAAGCTCTTTACTGAGGCGATTGACCTCTATCGAGCTTCGTTCTGTCGACTGCCGCTCTTTGATACCTATTAGAAGTCACATGACATTGTCAACTTCCGGAAATCGAGTTTCCAACGGTACCTTAACACAAAGCCTTTTATTCTCTCTTTCTGGTGATCCTGAAAGAGGTAGGGTGTAAGCTGACTGCTCTTTTCGACGAGGTTGTTTGAAGATTCCAAGAACGGTGTTTACATGTGGGCCGTTTGCCATGGACTCCATGACGATTTTACTTTTGAACATTTCCTTTGACGATGTCCTAGGCCTTTCCTGCTTAGTTTTGAGAAGCTTGAAGATACTCACGGGCAGGTAGCATTGTTGTTTCTTTATAATAAGCGCTTTAATATCAAATATCTCACTGAAGCGCTATTGATTGATAAGATCTGTTTGGTTTCCGTTCTTCTGTCTTCCCTTCTTTCATTTACTGCTACTGAAACCTTTCGTACTTTGTTCACAGTAATCAAGATCCTTTTATTTCTAAATTCCACGCCATCTTATCTTATCAGGAAGAATCTAGACGAGACTGCCTCACGCCACTTGAGGGGTTGAATTTCTGATCGGGAAGATGCAGAAGAAAAATGCTCGCCTTGTTATTTGGGACTACAGTAACAACGCTGAAAAGTGCAGCTTCGTTGTCGTAGCAGAAGCCGAACCATTAGACTTGGGCAAATCTTCAGGTTTTCAAAGGGGCTTTAATGCGCTAATAGACTCTTCAATAGCATTACGAAATTGTTGTCAGTGGTATCAGCTTGGGATGAACTGTCAACCTGCTCTTTGAATGTACTACACATCATTGATGCATTATTATCTATGGATACTAGCTTTCTATGACATCCTTCTTCCAGAGTGGACTGCTTTCTTTTTCTTCCTCTTTTTCTTTACCAAGGCTGCAAGTTTGCATTGTCGTTTCACTTCCAGGATGTCGGCATTGCTTTCATCTATCACCTATGGGCCTTGTAGCTTTTCGTAGCTGCTGAAAGCTATCACGTCCGACAACATAGTGTTGTTGATATGTTGCCAATGCCAGATTCTTTGAGCGTTGCCAACCCTGAGAAGTATTAATACCTGGCTTCGCATCCCCTCAGAACAATTTGAAGACCAGACTCTCAGCAACATCCTGCTGAAGCATTCTTCAGCATTCGTCTACAATGTCATTCTCCATGGATGTTGATGCTGGTGAGACGAGACCTTTTCTAGATGAAACTGAGAATCGATCTCCCTTCGACTCACGTCAATCCTCATTCGCGCTTCCAATCCCACACACCCTCGGCCCCTTAAGTTTTGGTAAACACAGTGAAAGCTCCTCCTCCGGTGCTCTACAGCCTTCGTCTTCATCATCTTCGAAGTCCGGTGGAAACAAAGCGGATCCCCCTCTCAAACAGCTGGGCCTGAAAGAGTTCACGTCCTTGACAACAGCACTGAAGAAAAACGAAACCCCAGAAGGCAAATACCCGGTTGACATTGTCGCTGTTCATGGCCTTACTGGAGGTTTGGAAAGTACCTGGGAAGTCAACGATGGCGAGAAGGACGTGATCTGGCTTCGAGACTTCCTACCTAAAGATCTTCCAGGCGCACGTGTGTTCTCTTACGGATACGATGCAGAAATTTGGAACTCTCTCAACACAGCCCGCTTCCGTGATATGGCTCTAGAGCTATTGGCAAATCTCAAGGGAAAACTGAAACTCCCAGACCAGGAACCCGACGTGAGGAGTTTAAATGTTTAAGAGTACGCAAACTGACTTCTCCATCTAAGAAGCAATACCGCCCAATCATTTTTGTGTGTCACAGTATGGGTGGGATTGTGGTTAAGCAGGTATGGTGTGCAGTCTGTTTTGGAGGTCTTACTTACAATCATCGTGAAGGCTCTGGTGTCCGCGCACCTCCATGAGGCTGATCATGGCTTGGTGAAGAAAGCAATTTGTGGAATCGTGTTTCTTGCCACGCCGCATCGTGGCTCGACACCAGGCGTATTGGTCTCGATGTTGAAGAATCTGCTGAAAGTTGCTCATAAAGTGAACCCTCGGATGGTGTCAAGTGGGTTTTTGATAAGCTCTCTCCAAATTCCACGGTGAAGCCGTAGATTAATGAAAAATAATCTCTAGGTATTCGAGACGATTTGATTCACGACCTGGAAAAAGACTCTCGGATCCTTATAAATCTGAGTAGTGATTCAGCGAATCAGCTACAAGACTTGAAAATTGCTTCTTTCAGAGAAACGCGCCGAATGCAAATTTCTGGAGTCTTTGAGGGTCTGGTAAGTAAACTAATCGGTAGAACTTTGGAGAATTTTGAGAGACTGATACAGCTTAGATTGTTGAGGAAGAGAGTTCGATGATGATGATTCCAGGTGAAATTCAACGACCAATGACCTCTGACAATCATATCACCATCTGCCGCTTCAAAAGCAACACCGACTCCAGATATGAGAGTGTGCTGGAAGTACTGGAGGGATTTGCTAAGGCAGCTGTGTCAAGTCAGTAGTTTGCTTTGGACAATTTCCAGCGGTTGATAACACAAGATTGCCAGAAAAGAATGAAGTTTTATTTGCTCGCTGCACTAAATCACTGTTTTTCAAGGAGAGCCCAGATCGACGATGTGAGTCAAACCTCTAAAAATTTGATATTATATTGAAAGTTTCGAGACAAATTTGCCATGTTTGTACTGTCTTGTTTTCTCTCTCTTCCAAATGCAGGCACGAAATGCTGATTGAGAACCTGCAAAGTGGACGCAGCGGACCGGGCTTCGCCGGGTACCTGTTATTGGATCTTGTCAAACAAACAGTTTAAAACTTGGTTGACGAGTAAAAACGATTTCCTTTGGATCAAGGGTAAGCCAGGCGCAGGAAAATCCACCTTGCTGGCCTGGACTTACAACCATTTGGGAGGTATGAATTCGTCGGAACTCTGGTATAGCCAAAACTGAACAGATTTTGTAGGTCGAAACTCGAAAGAGTTAGTTCTGGACTTCTTTTTTCACGCTCGAGGATCTTCATTGCAGAAAACGGAAGGGGGAATGTTCCGCTCCCTCCTTCGTCAACTCTGCCTTGAGCATAATTCTGCTATGTCACACGTCGCTTCTGTCTTTGCCGAACACGAAACAGCAGAAGGGGACTTCGGTATCCAGTGGGACTGGCGCACAAATGAGCTCAAGAACATGCTCGAGGAACAGCTTCTCATAGTAGCCCTTACGAGGCAAGTGATACTTTTCGTCGACGCTCTAGATGAGGCAAGCGAAGAGACAGCGAGAACTCTTGCCGAGTACTTCAATGACTTGACGACTCAATTTAAGGAGCAAAACGCTTCCCTGAAAATCTGCATTTCAGCTCGTCATTATCCTATTCTCATCAGAACGGTCTCAAAAGACGTTTGGGTCGAAGAGGAAAACGGCCATGACATTCGAACAGTCGTTCGGCAGCAGCTCGACAAAGTGAAAATCTTATCTGCTGAGAATGACAAACTTCTTTGTGATGAGATATCCAACCGGGCAAAGGGAATCTTCCAATGGGGTAAGTCGTCCAAATAATACTACACATTCTCAAATAGGTTTCTATAAACAAGAATCCAGAGCAGAGCTACGGTGTGTTTTTAGGGGGTAAGTGGTCAAAATGTTAAAATAGTAAAGTGCATCGTCCCCGGGCCTAAAAGGCCCTGAAATTACCCTGGAAATACCTAAAGTCAAGTACCTAAATTTATAAATAATTCTTTCTACTACTTATGAGGATATAATAAGAGGATACTTAGAAGAAAAAGTACGTAGAAGGAGTAGTAAAAGCTAGGGAGGAGGGAGGAGGGGCGAGGGGGATCCTCGCTTAAAAGGACCCATAAAATATGCGGCTCGTGGCCCGTGTACTACCCGTCTCACCCCCTCTTACCTTCTTAACTTCTCCCTCCTTTTATTATAATACTATTACTATCTAGGTAGTAAAGGAATCTAAATATATTTTAGGCGTTTTTAACTCTTTCTAAGAGTTATATTTAAATAGAAAAATTAGTAGCTATTACTAGAAAAACTATGATTTTTTATTTCGCCTCGAGGCGATGTACTTTGCCATTTTGACATTTTGACCACTTACCCCCTAAAAACACACCGTACAGAGCCCTCTCTCGTTTTTTGCACGTGAAAACGCGAAATAGGGAAAATAGCAATTCTTGAAGCTCCAAAGATAATTTTACGTATCTCAAAGGGTTTTTCGAATGTAATAACTGACAGTTGCTCTTACAGCTTGGCTCACAATCCGCCTCGTTATTGGTCTTCTCAATAGAGGGGAATCGTTGAACACCATCAAGAAGCGCCTCAATGCGGTGCCTACTGAATTGGGAAACGTTTATGAGCATATTCTCAAAAATGTGATACTTCCAGTAGACGTGCCAAGGGTCCTGCTACTCAACCAATGGATTTTGTTTGCAGTTACACCTCTGTCTCTAAAGGAGTTGCACTGGGCAACGGCTTTCGATAGCGATATTCCATCATCATGTCCGAAATTCAAGGACGAGCGCTTCAACGATGATATCATCGATAATGCCGCACTACTCAACAGCTTGTCCGGTGGTTTGATCGAGTGCGAATCTCAGGGACGCGTAGTCCAGTTCATTCATGAATCTGCTCGTGAATACATGAGAGACAAAGGTCTCAAGTACCTCTTCCGGGAGTTCCGCAAAGGAGGTGGCGAGCTTCGGCATTATGAGGGAGACGACGGTAACATTGTTGCTGCGAGCCATGCCCGCTTAGCGAGGGCATGCATAGCATGTCTCAGGAAGTCTTGTCTACTCATTCCAGAGCGCCCCGAAAGGGACGAAAATTGGGAGCCGGCCAATCACTTCCCTGGTCACATGACAACCTGGGTGGTCAGTTCCTCAAATCCAAAAGAACCTTACCTTTCGTTCCTCAGCTATTCAGAAAGGTTCTGGTTTCGCCATTCCAGACACGCTGAGCTTGCAGGTCCTGTCGACCAGAAACTGGACAAACAGTTCTGGTTCAATTCCAGGGAAGGTACTCTTGTTTTCACGAAATGGGCACAAAGAATAAGACTTAATCAGAGTCGCTTGACCTTTCGCATATTGTACCAAGACTTCTTGGATGTGCAGTCCAACGAAAATCTCCTCGAGACAATCAGCCTGCTGATCAAGCATGGAATATGTTTCCAGGGACTCAAAAAGTATCCTGATGGCGCTGAAAATTGGGAGTTGAGAAACTGGGAACCGATTCACCATGCAGCATCCTGGGGCCACCTGGAACTGGTGAAAGCTCTTACAGAAATTTCAAAGTGTGCAAACACTCAAACATTCTACACAGGCCATACTCCAGTAGATATCGCAGCCATATATGGACATCGCGATGTGCTGCGCGCTTTGCTGCAGGAGAGAAGCCAGTATGAGTACCCCAAATCCAGCAGGGTGACATGCAATATCACCAGTCTGGATTCAATCGTTGACTACATGATGGACTATGGCAAGGAAGCCCCACGCTCAAACGAAGACGGCAACGAGGAGGACCCACTCAGATTTTCGAAAATTGACACCCCGATACGCAGAGCGGCTCGGGATGGTAATTCAAAAATGGTGGAACAGCTTCTGGATTGGGGCTTTCGCCCAGATGTCCATGGTGGGGTTTGTGGTACTGCTCTATCTGACGTTGCAGATACTCAAGGAGATTCTGGGCTCGATATCGTACAGCTCCTCCTCGATTACGGGTCTGATTCAGTATTTTTATTTGGCCACTGCGGCGTTTGTTATTGCCACCCGGAAACCGGCAAGGGAGAATTCGTCCAAAAGGGAAGATGCAGAACGTGGGTCGAAGTCTCGCCAGGACAATGCCCTACACCATTCTCAAGGGTGGTTTCGAATGGAGATAGATGCGAAGCTCTTGTGGCAAAAATAGTGGAGCACGTGAAATCCCATAAAAGCTCTGACCGCGCTGACGGATGCAATGACACCCTACTTCATTCAGCAGTCCGCAAGAGCTTGCCCGCAACCAAAGTCATCGCCTTACTTATCAAAGATATGTGGTCGGATGTCACTAGCTTCACCACTTGTAGTTACGAACAAGTGAAAAGCGAAGATTCTCCATTACTTGCAGAGAATCCATTACTTGCAGAGAACTATTACGAGACTGTACTGCAAGCATCTGTGGGAGTGGGAGATGTTGGCATTGACAACGTCAAGCTGTTGATCAAACACGGTGCTCCGGTTAACTGTCGAATTCCACGAGAGTATATTGAACATCCATACTTCAACGGCCCTGTCGATCCTGATGCTTCGTATAGTGTCAGAGATCTTGGCTGTAACGAGTTCCTCTGGACAGAAATAGAGTTTGACAATCAGTTAAAAAAGGCTACTTCTCAAGAGAAAGACCAGGGCCGAGATTGGAGCAAGGATGTTGTATGGGGTCGCACAGCTCTCACTCGTGCTGCTTCTCTGGGAGACAAGGCAAAAGAGATCGTGAGATTTTTGCTCAGCAAGAGAGCAGATCCTCACTTGCGCCGAATGAAAGATTGCCTCACACCACTGCAGATCGCAGAGGGTCTACCTGGCAACAATACGGGGGTCGTCAAGATGCTCCGTGAAGCGATGGTCGCTCCTGAGAAGTACTTTATCGATGACTCGGATGAAAGTGAGGGTTTCTCAAGAAGAGTGACGATGATGACCGGGACTGGGAAATTTATACCGAAGAAGAAGAAGAAAAATACAACAGAGACCATCGCCACTGACAAGTTCTGCTTTAGAGATGACTCGGATGAAAGCGAAGATTGCTAAATAAAAGCGACGATATTAACTGGAAAGTTGATACCGTGGCGGGGGAAATGGACGATGGTCGGAGTGAACTTGTTCGAAGAGGACCTTGGATGACTCTGCACCGAACAGGGACGAGATTGCAGATGCAGATGAGGTTTAATATCCTGGTGCGGAGCATGAAATTGTGGTGGGACTATGTACAAATTGTACAAGCTTTCTCTAATAAATGAAACCCATCAAACATCTCTCAGTCTAGACTCCACAAACTCCATTTCGAGCTGAACTTGCCAAACATAATTTTTTCCGTTCCGGAATACATGATTGAATTTCTTTCTTGGATATGACACCTAATGGTGAAAAAAAAAATTATATAAATGAGACCAGAGACGGTTGAAGTGCCTTACCCCTTATCAAATCTGATTCAGAAGAAGTAACATCCCACCCAATTCCCTTCATATTTGTGAAGAAAGCAAAAAACAGATGTTCCCACAAGTGGTACAAGCTATGGTTCGATTTCGCAAACCACTTCCCTTTGCTGACTACAAAACTCAACATGTCCACAAATACACTTCATCCTTGGGGCTACTATAGGTAACAAAATCGTCTCTCTACTCATGCATTAACACTGCAGCTTTCCTAGGTATTCTACCTAACACAATAAAATAACCCATATCCTCAGTACAGAATCGATGCTGCAAAAACTGATCCATTGAATTCCCGTTCTCTCTGGCACTGCGCTAACTTTCGCTTTGCTTAGAGGTAAGATTACGGCTTGATCTCCAAGTCAAATAAAAAGAATAAATACTCGATTTAGAGCATGGTATTGATCCTCTTTTGGCTTCTTTCTTCTGATAAAGTATTGATTTTGAAAAATTGCTCCACCTTCTGTACCCTTGGCATTTGCCCAAACGTACAATCTTACTTGATAGCTACCATCTCAGGCAAGAATAGGACTCAGAATAGCTTTCAATTGAACTGTAAAACACTAGACCTTTCTCACAAGACCATGGATTGCAAAATGAGGCCCGAATTGATCAGGAGTCTAAAATGCAGGTAATCATGACAATATCAGCGCCGATTATTAAAGAAGATTGACGGGTAGAAAAGTCGGGTTACAGGCGAGGAGGCTAGTAGCGGCTGTACGTGGAAACCTACCAAAGGACGCATAAGTTTATATTTGCAAAGGCATAATCGGCGTAAACTGAGCATTATCGAGAAGTATAAAACAAAAGTAAGGGATTGCCGTTAACTAATGGTTTTAAAGCCCTCGAGGAGAAAATTCAAGATCTTGAAAAGATATTTATAGAGTAATAAAATATATTTATAAATCTTTTATCTATTTATCTATAAGTACCCATAGAGAATCGAGTATCTATATACTCTATACCTTAAATATGACTATCACCCTAAACCTGTACATTCTCAAACATGTTAGTTTTGGCACGGACTGACTATAAGGCGCCGATACCCGCAAGCGGTCAACTCGCTTATTTCGACGTCTTCGGGAAACGTAGAACAACACAACACCGACTCGGGTGCAGATCTGAACATAGGTGAGATGCGTGGTCAAGCTCGAGTGGGGTTTACATGGTCCTGCTGCATGGGAGGTTCCCCATGTGGAGGTCCGGTTTTTTACGCTCCCAACTGGGCGGGGACTCGAGGCAATATTCTCACCCTCAGCTCACTGGGGGCAGCTTCTCTTGTTAAGCGACCAATTGAACAAATTTCTCCAGATTTTGTTGATCGATTCCAATCTAGCGAGCTATGTACCCAGTATCGCCTTCAGAACATGGAGAAGCTTCTCTTCTGGATCCGAAATCATCATGCGAGATCGCCATGCCACAAATCTGTCTGGTCTAACAAGCACACACCCATCTTCTGCTATCTCCCTCCTTTCTGCCCAATCAAAATAGACGTCTTCATAATCTTGTCCCCATCCAATTGAGTAAGAATTAACTTTAATGCCCAGAGCTTCTGCAGCCTTGCCTGCAGCATCTTTCCACTTGGAACCTCCAATTCCCGTCAAAAGGCAGAAAGAACCATGCCCAGCAAGATCAATCGTCGAGAATTTCTTTCCAGGCATCTTTATATTTAGCCACGCATGTGGCAGTCTACTACCTGGATATGTCGTGATCTCGTGTTCTAAAACTGGATCTTCGGGAAGAGGAGGCCGTGCATTCTCATCTTCCAGATATACAGCACCTGACTCGTAGCGCTGATTCATTTCGATGCCAACACCGTGGTACTCATGCGCAGTATTCTTGATGGCAGCTTGAAGCCGCTGTCTCCTAGAGATTCCTTCTGGCGATGGCTCAGACAACTCTGCGAAATGTTTTCTGCGGGCCTCGAGAGATGGGTCCATCATTCCCAGAGCTTCCCACACAGGGATATGGTCCCGAAGTCCTTGATTTGCTCGAGTGATGACTGATGCACCCACTGGTTGCCGTTCGAGACTATAGGATTCTAGAAGTTTCGGATCTGCTTTTCCTTTGAGGACGTATGCAATCTTCCAGGCTAGGTTGTAAGCGTCCTGAATGCAAGTATTTGAACCAAGACCGTTGAGAGGAGGGTGTCGATGAACAGCATCGCCAAGACAGAAACTGGAATTGTCAGGAAATTTAAAGATCCACACTATCGTCCGACTTACATGTTTCCATCGGAGTAGTATTCAGCTACAACTTCATTTATGATCCACTTTGACACACTCAAGATCTCGATTGGTAGTGAGTCGTCGCCAACAGTAGTCTTTACATACTTCATATACTCTTCGTGACTTGGATTGAAGTCTACACCAGCGCCAGGTCCTGGAAGTAGAATGAACATCCACCTTATAAAGTCAGAACATCCCTCACGAAGCATTCAAGAACCAACTTACTCATTCCAAGGTTTTACCATTCTCACAATACAGCTCCATCCAAACGCAGGCTGTTCTTCATCTGGCCTCATCACACAATGCAAATTGCCCATTCTGTTCTCAACCACATGTTCAAGATCTACTTTGGCCAAGATATTGATAGCCAGCCCTTGACTGGGCCTTTTGATCAATGGAATTTTCAATTGGCGCATAACTTGACTTCTGGCCCCGTCACATCCAAACAAATATTTCGACCGTATCCTATACTTCATCTTCGTGAGAAGATCTTCCACTGTGCTTACTATCGTCCCTCCAGACTCGTGTTCGTAGTGATGAAAAATGGTACTAAAGCGGCAAGGAAAGTTATTCTGGGAAGCGTGCTGAACGAGTATAGGTTCGAGGACAGTCTGAGGGATATCGACGTGTTTGCAGGGACTTGCTGCATCGTAATCACCCTGCTAAGAGTCAAAGACTGCATTCTCGAGAATAGTGTGTTACCAACAGCACGCTGGGGATCGTTTCCCCACGAGTATATTCTTGCGAATTCCTCTCCAGCCATGCTCTTACACCATCTTGTGTGCTGCATGGAATCTCCCTTCACAGCCACCTTCTGGCACACTTCCTCAAGACCAATGTCTCGAAGACATTCTAGGGCAGCCATATTCGTAATGTGCGCACGTGGAGTATCGGCTGTTCCAGGAGCCGAGGCCAGCATGAGTCCTTTCAATCCTTTCTCCAATCAGCTACTACAAAACTAGCGCGTTCTGGGGCTAACATACCATGCTGTGCAAAAAAACAAGCCAGAGATGCACCTGCAGGGCCAGCTCCAATAATCAAAAGATCGGTTTCCAGCGTTACTTGTGGTGGAGACATTGTCTGTTGGGCCATTGTGAAGCAAAACGGTTTCTTGTGTGAAATCGAACAGGTCCTTTTGCTTCTTCACCAAGGCTCAAGAAGTAGGCAACGTGAAACAGTAAAGGGAAAGGTTCAACTATACGTTACCTAAGCTTAGCTGATCATTTCAAACGCATGACTGATGGTGGTGGCTGTCAAGCCGCAGCCGCGACCTATTTTCTCTACCCCGTCCCCACCCCCGCTTCTACCCCCGCATTTTAGCGAACATTCGTCCGCGTGTCCGCCAAGTCTCTCCGCATTGCCTCATTGTTCCGCATCTCTAAATCAATGCCGGCAAGCACGGCCTGAGCTTACATCGTAGGAGAGCTTTACGACATGGGGGTTACGCGGAAGAGCTGCTTGCGGCAAATATGTCCTCTAGATATATCTACCGGCCACGTATTAGCTCACTATACCACTAGCTACAGCGAATTTGCGAACTCGAACAAGCCTCTAAGTAGCAATCATGTCTCTATCTGCATCTCACCAAAAGATCAACCTGAAGCGTCTCGCACACGTCTACTATACTCACGAGAATCTCGCCGAAGCCCACAAATTCCTCCTCGACTTCGGCTTCAGCGTAGTAAAAAGCACCGACAATGAGATCTACTATCGAGGCTATGGCACTGAGCCATTCGTATACTGTGCAGCAAAGGGGACGGAGAACAAGTTTGGCGGAGCAGCGTTCGTAGTGGACTCTATGGAAGATCTCGAGCTGGCAACCTCTCTGCCGGGAGCGACGCCCATCCACGACTCGGACGCACCAGGCGGTGGAAAACGCGTTACCTTTATCGAACCCGTAGATGGCTGTCCCTGGCATCTGGTGTTTGGTCAAGAACCAGTCGAGATGACAGAGACATTCCCCGAGCTGGCATACAACTTTCCGGTCTCCAAAAACCGACCAGTCAACAAAACCCAGCGGTTCAAGAAGGGCCCAGTTCCGGTCCACAAATTGGGACATTTCGGGTTTTGCGTTACGGATTTCAACAAAGCTTTCGAGTTCTACACTACTAATTTCAACCTCAAGCCCAGCGAACTAGCCCATGAGCCTGAGTCGGGAGAGAACGTTATGACCTTCTTACATTTGGACCGTGGATCAGAATGGGTGGATCATCACTGCTTCTTCTTTTTCAAAGGTCCTGAATTCCACGTTCATCACTCCAGTTTTGAGGTCTTTGATTTCGATGTTCAAATGTTGGGGCACAGTTGGTTGGAAGAGAAAAAGTACGAGAACTGCTGGGGGGTTGGACGGCATGTCATGGGAAGTCAGATTTTCGATTATTGGTTTGATCCAAGTCGGTTCATCTTGGAACACTACGTTGATGGGGATCTAGTTAATGACGAGACCCCGATCAATAAGACCCAGGCTGCGCTGGATAATTTATATGTGTGGGGTGCGTCTAATAGCCCCTTTACTGAGATTACGCTGACACAATCTAGGACCTGAGGTGCCAGCCTCATTCTTGCAATGAGCTCGTTTCGGGGAGTCACGAGAGAGTGCATGTTTGTATGGTCGTGTTGAATGTTGATACTCAAACTTGGCGGAGCACATTTTAACTGCGAGGGTGTCAGTATGAACTGTACGGCAATCTTGGGCGAGGCGCTCAGAGGCTCAAGTCCGAGTGGAAAAATGAACATAATATCTGCTTCGTAATTATCTGGATTCAAAGATGACATGTTGAGTTATTCCTTGTATTAAAGGCACTCTCTAAACGTTTTATCTCATCTCCAACCCGACCCTTCTCTAGCGGGAAGGATAGCCCACCACCCTCCTATTAGTTGTTTATAAACAGTTAGTCATAATTTAAAAAGGAAGCTAAATTAGAAGGTACATTATTATCAAAAGTTGGACTTCTGATACTCCTCTATTTTAAGCGAGACTCAATCCTGGCCGCACGCAACGGAGAGGGACAGCCGGCCGCCATTCCTTCCTCTTAACCAAACCTGCAATCAAACGACGAACATACCTGCACATGTCTCTGCGACCTGGCTTAAACCCAAATCTTAAAGATGTCTTAAGCTAGTAAGTTAAATCGCGCGTATATAGAAGGTGACATAAGACTTCGCGTTTTGTAACTTTTAGTGAGGCAGCTCGCTAAGGGAGGGCATAGTCGCAAGGGAGTTCTGCTGACTAATAGTATTGACTAATACGAAACTGGGCGGGGAGAGTCAAACTCTACCATCAACCTCGGCCGGTAAATTCGGCCGCCAACACTTCTATCTTGCAAACCTCCATTATCCCGACAAAATGCTAGCGGCTATGAATCCTTCGGACTTAGAGTCAGGTAGGCTGCCAGGTACACAGGCCGGTCTGGCGTGTGAGCGGTGCAGAAGGTAATTTTCAGCCTCCAAACCTCACATACAACTTCGTAGGCTAACCACAGTTTCTCAGACGCAAGATCAAATGGTATGCTAACAGTTTGAAATAAAGATGTCCCTTAAAAGTTCTAATGTAATAAAGTGATCGAGTCTTGCCTTCATGTCGAACATGTTTGAATACTTCGACACAATGTTCGTACCCTTCGATAGCACGAAAGCCAGGGCCCAAGCCCGGTAAGTACATAATTTTTGCGTTTTTTGCTGCATTGACACTGACTAAGTAAAGGCGCTCCTCAAAGGCGTAGATCTAGAACTAACTCCGCGCCCTTTAGGCGGAATGTAGTCCCGTCCAACACTGCCTTGCCTGATGACGACGCCCTACACGAAGACCATGATGTTACACTCTTATCTACTCCTGCGAGCAGACTAAACGCTCCGCGTGAAATTTCTCCGGTCAGAGGGCTAGCTCTGTCCCACCTCGTTCACCCTTCTCATGAACCAGTGCAGAATTCTGTGACTGAGCCATCATCAGAAAACGAGAACGGTGAACTGAGAAATGATCATGTAATCGACGAAGTCTGCAAATCTTTGGATATATCTGCCGAGATGTACAGATATCTGTAAGCCTCCAATTTAGTTCATAAAGAGCATTCGCTAAGTTTGTAGATCGCAGTCTTATTTAGAGAACATGACTGCCTTCTCCTTATTTCACCGCCCCACATTTGAGAGGAAGCTGTTAGCCATTACCTCTTCCTTGCAACTTCAAGCTCTTGTAGCCGCTATTTGCTCCTTCTCTGCTCGTTTCCATGATGCACCTCCGGGAAATCTGGCTACACTCAATGTTCCATCACATCTGCATTTCCGAACAATTGCTGCACAAGCAGTTGAAGATGCTTTGAAGCAGTGCTCTGATGATACGCCTCCATTATGTTTACTGCAAGCCCTTATTCTTGTCACTTTCGATGAACTCATCTGTGGGGCTCGAGGACGTGCATGGAGATCAGTTGGACTTTGTGTTCGTTTGGCGTACGAACTGCAACTCCACCTCGTTGACAAAGGCTTGCCGAATACAACCGCTCTCGACCACCCGATCAACCCTGTTGCCGAAGAAAAAAGACGTGCGTGGTGGGCTATATGGGAGTTTGATGTTTTCGCAAGTACGATCAGACGCTTGCCAACAGCCATCGACTGGACACTGAACGCAACCTGGTTACCGATTGATGACGAAGCATGGTTCGCAAACGATTATGCCAAGAGTTGTTATCTAGACCCTGAACCAAATTCGGCTTGGAAGTCTCTTCAAAATAGTGGCAATCAGAGTCCAAAAGCCTGGTTCATCGCTGTCAACGCATTGATGAGGTGTGCGCATGTGCTCTCGTATCCTCAGGCATATCAGAATTCAATGCAAGGCCAGCGACTCGGGGTTGCTGAAAGCGTACAAAGCTATCTTGAAGTTCTGTCAAACGCTCTATATTGCCTATCTGCAGCGCTACCACCACGACTATCCTATCAAGGAGAATATCTATCGTTCTCGAAAGATTCGGGAAGGGAGTCGCTTCACCAGGACAGTGCAAAATACAGCATTCATGTCATGACTCAAACGTCCCGATTCATGATAAATCATCGCCAGGTCTTCGACAGCACATCTCGTCAACTGGACCTAGTCAATAGCGCTTCAAATCAATATACTCCAGCTGTCAATCAATCAGCTTGGCATCATTACCTTGCAGCGGCTTCAGAAATTGTAACTCTAGCCCGCAGTTGTTCGCCCAGACACGTCAACTACGTGAACCCATTCCTGGCAAGCACGGTCTGGATCGCAGCAGCGGCTCAGATAGTCTCAAAACATACTGGGCCACATTTGATCGATCGCCGAGTTGCAGAATCAAATTTCGACTTGTTGCAGACCAATCTGAATGCTTTTGTATCAACCTGGGGAACACCAAACGCACTGCAACAGACATTGGCCACTCTTGAGGGCAGACTTGGGAGCTTTGGTGAGCGGACAAGTAATCCTGGGCAACGACAAAGCCGTACGGCAGAGCAAGGCTCGTACTCTGTGGATGCTGGAACAGTGGGGCTTATGAATGATCAAACCACACGAAATGGAGATAATATCAACATATCAAATCAACCCTCACAGCTAGCAGGTGCTTCTACAAATGACTGGTCTTTTCAGCAAGCATTGGATATGACGGGCCCGGAATTTGGCCTGGAATTCGGCCCGGCATTGGGACTGGATCTGTGGGGGTGGGGCAGTGATGAGCTACTGACCTACAACGGGATGAATGAGCTCTCTAACTATTGAGGAGAAGTAACATTATCGGAAGGATTGTGATTTGGACATTCAGGTTCCAAGCAAGAGCGGACGGACAGATTCGAGGATGCGGACGCGGACATGCAGGCGGAATGGATTACCCCGCCGATGCGGAGTGTGGGGCAACTCTGTTCTTCCGCCCATCCGCCCCTCCCGTTGCGGGCTATCTTCACGATATTACATCACATTATGCAATCGCCTACGTTCAGTATCAAAGCCAATCACTTACCAAATCCAGTCCTAGGGTGCTGCTTGTCCCGCCGTACCCGATGCTAGTTCTGTCCCGCGCTCAAGGTCCTTACAATACTGAATGCAATAAATTATTTCTGGACCGGTCTCTCTCTCTTCCATAACTGCTTCCGAGTTTGATCATCAATAGCACACCTCAAACGTCCAGAATGAGTGTCGAGAGATTTATCCGTTTCATAGATGAGAGGGAATATGTCTCATATGGAGAGCTGTCATCTGCTGAGATAACGGGGAAGCTAGAAGGGAAGTCTGCTACCCTCCTCTCTGGAGACCCATTCACTGGACTATCTCGAACGGACAAGAAAGTGACGATAAAAAAGGTAATCCACTGCCATTCTCAGGATACCCTGTGCTAACCGATTTCAGCTTCTCTGCCCTATTGAGTCAACTCCCATTTTCATGTGCATCGGGCTCAACTATGCTCGCCACGCGAAAGAAGCAAATGTGAGTCACTTTTCGAGATGTATCTATTCACTTCAACTAATGTGTAATAGCTCCCAGTTCCTTCTCTCCCAACCGTCTTCACCAAACCACCCGATGCGCTCGCAGGTCCCTATGATGACATTTCCATCCACCCCGACGCACAGTCCCAACTTGACTACGAAGGCGAAGTCTCCGTCATCATTTCCAAAGACGCCAAAAACGTCTCAGAATCCGAAGCTCTCGACTACGTCCTTGGCTACACCGTAGGAAATGACGTCTCAGCGAGGAACTTCCAGATCCCAGACTCGGTATCAGGAAAGCAGTTCTCGTATGCCAAGTCCTTCGACGGGTTCGCGCCAATTGGACCCAGTGTTTTACTTGCCAAAGGATTGGATCCCCAGAAGTTGCACTATACTACTAAGGTCAATGGGGAGAAGAGACAGGAGACTGGAACTGATGATATGATTTGGACGATCAAGAAGATCATTGTTCACCTGACTCGCGGGACGACATTGAGGAAGGGAACGGTCATCATGACGGGCACTCCGAGTGGCATAGGATTGTTCATGGAACCTAGAGGAGTCGGACTTTTGAAGAATGGTGATGTGGTTGAGATTGAGGTTGATGGAATTGGAAGTATTGTGAATAAGATAGTCTTCGAGTAGATTTAATAATAAATCCCGGTATAAGTAAATAAATTAAATAATCTTCAGCGTGATGTCGGCCCTGCCAAAGCCATACAATACTAGTACATTTCCTCTGCTCTGGCGTGGCCTTGGACTTGGTAAACAGCAATCCCCTCACGTCCCATTACGACGAGGGATGTCTTTTACACATCTATTCTCTCTGGCATCAAATTGCCCTCAGCGATACTCATTTCGCTCAAGGTTATCTAGAAACTAGAGGTACGAGCTATTTCTGCTGGTATCTTAGACTGCTATCATATCTCACACGAGATTAACTACGAACTTTCTCTTTCGAAATATCTAAATATATAAACGTTCGAGAGTTCTACCAAGCAAGCACCTGGTAGCCTCGACGCAATTAAATCCCTCTACAAGAACCTCAAATACCTCGAAACCAGAGAAAATCTACTCGAAACTCGTACCTTGTGCAAGGCTAGAGAATATCTTAGAAAAAATTTAGGAAAGAGCATGGCATACTATAAGCAAGTGTCCATTTTACACTAACAAGGAGATGAAGATAAAGAGATGATACAAGAAGCGTAAGAGATAAGGTAAAGTTATTATAAGAGGTGCATACCAGAGAAGGAGATAAGATGAGATAAATGGTCTGATCAGCCTCTTGTCAATTTAATGAGTAGAGATACAAGGAGAAGGGGGACGCCTTAAATCTTGTGTCTTAACTTTCTCCGGGTATTAGCGATTATAATCACCTCATCTTATCTCTAACCCTTCTTATACATACTCCCATCAATACAGAGATGGACACTTGCTTATATGCCACTTCTGCTGGAGCATCGGGATGAAGGGACAGGAGTGCCTCATACAGCGGGAAAAGCGAACAGAGCCTTGTTAGATATAGAGTTAGAATCATTGCGTGGATATGAGTGCAAGGAATGTAAGGGAGTTTAGAGATAGGATGAAGTTGTTATAGCAGATTAAGAACACTGTAAAAAGAACTCGAGATGAGATGGAAGGTCTGATCAGCCTTTTGTTGATTCAAAGAGTAGAGATAAAGATGATGGGGGCGCCCTGAGTCTTGTGTCTTGACCTTCTCTTAGTATTGGCTTTCGTAATTGTAATTAGAGTATGTTATGGTTGAGGTGACTATTACCCCCGCATGCTCTCTTCTCCACAAATCTCCTTGGGGAAGAGAGCTTGGGCAAAATTATGGATGATCTGGGGTAGTAATCTAAACGTAGACTAGCGATAGGAGAAAATAGATAAATATTTCCCCACTCCGTGTAAGGCAGACTTCACAAAAATTGTGTGGGTAAATGAGGCTAAGTAGTAGAAAAGTGGTGTGGGTCCGCGCGGCCGCGTCACCTGAGTTCAGGCGGACATCCTACCTTGCAGGAGAGGGGTCATGCATGGCCACGTATGACAACCTCGCGCTCAATATGATTACTGAGACTCGTTCGTGTCAGCTAAGTTCAGCGACATGATATTGTCACGACGAGAAAACACCCACCTTGCTTCTACGTCTCCATCCTTCGGCAGCCGAATGGGGGTAATTGGCATGAATGACTCAGATTTCTGAAAGCAGGCCAACAAGATGTCTTTCGGCTGGTCGGTAGGCGATATTCTTGCCGCAATCAGCCTTGTCATAGGTGACCCCCTGCAAACCATAAGACAGCTGAACAATAGTTGAGGTCGTGATCCAGATATCGCCGAGTCTCTTCGGGAAGTCGGCGGAGCAAAGTCAGATTACCAAGCGACCATCAACTCCCTCGAAGGATTGCTATCGGCGCTGCAGTTTATCGATCAAGCGGGCACCGTTCCCCAAGGAGCCAACACCCCACAAACCGATCAGTCGAAGAAGCTTACCCAGACTCAAGTCGATCTAATCAAACAGCCAGTCCAAGATTTTGTGACCGAAGTGAAGCCAAAATATGGCAAGTATATGAACAAAGATTCAAAGACGTGGAGCCTTGGCCTATACGGGGCTCACAGAAAGGTAAAATGGACCAAGTGGATTGCCAAAAAGGTGGATAGCTTGAAGAACCAAATCGCTGTACCTCTGGAGACACTCCAAATTTTGGCAGGTGCAGATATCAAGTCTGTGTTACGCCTTGTCTCTCCTTAATACAGTTCCAATCTAATGATTTCTAAGGGCGACGTTGTCTGACATGAGGCAGTCTTTGCCATCAGAAACTGGTGCTTCGGTTCTTAAAATGCTCTCCGACAGTGGTCTCAAAGTCTCGAGTTCTTCTGTTGGTCCCTGGGTCTTGATGCCTTACACGAGAAATCTTGCCTATATCCTCCGTGAAAAACCTTTTGATCAGCTCAAAGTGCTGCTTAACATCCATGATAGCCCGGCGTCAGCCAACCAGAACAAACGGGCCGCCCTCTGGGGCCTTGGTGGCACTGGGTGGGTTCCACTTCTTAAAATAAATGTCCTAAACAAATGCTAACATGACCACAGAAAAACTCAGATTGCTATACATTATGCCTACTGGCTTCTCGTGCAGGAACCAAAGACCTCAATATTCTGGGTCCATGCCTCCAGCGAGGCACGATTTCAGGAGAGCTTCGATCAGATTGGCAAGATGCTTGGTGTTCCAGGTCTTGAGGACCCCAGCCAAGACTCTAAACTTCTTGTTAGAAAGAAGCTGATGACGGTTGCAGTTGGACCATGGTTAATGATTGTGGATAATGCAGACGACAATGACCTGATGTATTCTGGTCCTAATCTTGCAAGGTATCTTCCGACCTGCTCACATGGGCGTATCGTTGCAACCACACGAGACCGTGAAATTGCAATCAGCATGGCGACCATACGAGGGGCTATCGAAATACCTAAGATGGAGCCGAACGAATGTGAACAATTGGTGAATATAATGTTGTCAACTACCGATTTTGATGAGAAGGACAAGGAAGACGCCAAACGTCTTGGACAAATCCTGGATTATCTGCCTCTGGCAATTTCACAAGCTGCTGCTTACATCGAGGTGAAATCTCTCGATATCCACACATATCTCCAAATCTACGAACAAAAGAAGATCGAAATGCTGAGCACAAAATTCGAAAGCCCCGGCCGAGAGGACTCGGAAGTCCCCAACGCGGTTGTTGCAACATGGAAACTATCCCTGGAATCGATTCAGGGCAAGGACCCACGAGCCGTGGATATGTTATCATTAATGGCCTTTTACGACCGCCAGGGAATCCCTGGGACTTTGCTGCAAGAAGGAATTGGGGACTTAAGCACTTTTGTTGAGCCTCGTTCGATTCTTATCAATTTCTCATTAATTAAGTGCAACAAAAAAGCAGATACTTATGAAATTCACCGCTTGGTTCACATGGTTATCCGGTCATGGGTTCATGAACAAGGACAGTCGAAAGAGGACAACATTGCTAAGCACGCTCTCAAAATTGTCAATTCTGCTTTCCCCGAAGACATCCTGGATAAGTGGGTAGATTGTGTACCTCTTGTGCCGCACGGCCGGGCTGTTCTTCAGTATAAATCAACATTTTTGTCGAGTGATCAGGCTTTGGAACGAGCCTCATTACTTCACAAAATGGCCAAATATCTCCTAGAAGCTGGTGAATTTAGCGCAGCGAGAGATATGGAAGAGGAGGCTATGAATCTTCGAACCGCGCAATGCGGTACAAACCACCCGGCCACTCTTGCTTGCATGAGGAACTTGGCCTTAATCTACCAACGCCAAGGACGCAACGACGAGGCGGAGAGACTTTTGGTTCAGGACGCGGAGACAATGATCCGGCTCTTTGGCTGGGAGGAAAAGGAAACGTTGGCCAGTTTGGCTCAACTAGCTCAACTCTGCTTGGCGACCAATCGTCCTTATGCGGCGAGCAGACTCTTCTCCAAAGTCATACATGCTCCGTCAGCTGGAGGTAGGCAATCTAAGATGGATCCTCGCAGAAGGTTTCGTATTTTGCTTGATCTAGCTACTAGCTATGCATCAGAGGGTAGGTTGCGAGCCGCGGAAGAATCTATCCTCAAGGTTATGGAGGAGTTGGAAACTACCCACAGAATTTCAGATTTCGAGTCCATTAGAGCCATGGTTGATTTGGCTGGAGTTTACGCCGCGCAAGACAAGTGGGATGTAGCAGAAAACCTATGGACAAGTGCTACATTGTCTAATCAACTTTCTAGCGTCGCTCACCCTCTCGCCTTTCATGCCATGAGTTGCCTTGGACGAGCCTACTCTCTGAATAACCGTCTTAAAGAGGGTGAAGACTTGCAGGTTAAGGTGCTTTTATGGTCAAAAGCAACCTTCGGTTCAGTTCATGTCGAAACCCAACGAGCAGCAAAAGATTTGGCTCAGACTTATTATCGCAGCGGCCAGGAGACACTTGCCAGGAATCTTGAACTCGAGATCTTGAAAGCAGGAGCCGGTAAGCAATACCATCAGCTGAATTAAATGCACACGGGGACTGAAAGTAGCAGAAACGTTTAAGGATATCCCTGTCGGTTTGGAACGGAGGAGTTTTGAACGTCTCGTCCTTCCTTTGGGACACCACCGGATACTTCGGTCATTAATGGCTTGCGACTTGGAACTGTTGAAGAAAGCCAGCTCCGGACTGCTATCTAGAGACAGCATCATAGTACTGCTACATGGGCCACCAGGTTCTGGCAAGACAACGACAGCATGTACGTAATTATCTACCTTCAAAAGGACAAATATACTGACGAATCCATTGATCCAGACGCATCGGCTGAGTTCTCAAAGAAGCCAATTGTACCTCTACTCTGGGGTAAGTTTTCATCATGGTCTATATACATATTTCTTTTTGCTAACAGTGTCAATACAGGTAACATCGGACTTCCAATAAGAGAAATCAAAGACAACCTTGAATTCTATGCGAGGCTCTCACGAAATCACAAATGCATCCTGTTTTTAGACAATGGGGATGCACTTGTATCGTTCAAGTCCAAAGGCAACCCGTATTTGTCTCAGATCAATTCTAGTAAGTTTGCCAAGCTTTGGTAGTGGTCCCAATAGAGTATGGATTGTGTACGCGGTGCTCTAACTATGCACATAAGCGTCGTGTATTTACCAGTGTTATTCAAGCTAGATTAATTGAGTTCCGGAAGACTTTTCCATAGCCATGAGGAGCAGCATGTGGTGGCTGCGCTCGCCCAACTCGTATGGTGTAGGCAGACCATTGGAATAGGGAGCCTCGAGCGTCTTGTCTTTAGTTGCTGACTTGATTATCTGTGACAGCATTCCTGGGTGCCTTGAACGCCATATCCGGTCCACTGATTGTAACAACGAATCGAGTCGGCAGATTTGATGATGCAATCTTACGCCAGTTAGACATCTTCCTTATGTTTCCGCCATTCGACGTAACTCTTACAGTTTACATCTGGCAAAAATATCTTGAAGAGATAAAATACAGCATGGTAGCAGAACTGCAGAAGGTGGTTATAGAGGAAATGAGCATTTTGGAGTTTGCCTCCGAGATGTACCGGAAGCAGCGAGTTCAACAGCGGCGACAGCTCAACGGAAGTCAGATACGTAATTTGTTCGCCACAGCTCTTGCATCAGCAAAATACGAATACACCAGCAAAGACAAGGTACAGATTCCGAGGTCGGCAGAGAACGGAGAGTGCATCGTCCTTGACAAAGGGGTATTTGAACGAGCGGCCAGCTCTAGCTTGAACATCGATGATTTTATGTTGGCGGAAATCTGGACAGAAAGTAGCTACTCGACTTCCTCTTCCTTACAGGGTCACGTAGAGAAAAACGTCAATCTTACACAAGATCGCTTCTTGGACGAGGATGATTCGCTGGACGAGCTAGAAACTGATAATCTGGCCTTTGGAAACCTGACTGCTGAGGGTTCTACTTTGCAAGACTTTCCTGCAGAGGATCGACCTCTTGATGCCTCTCAAGCTAAAGATGAATTCGTTTCTCGACTAGCAGCTCTGCCCAGCTGGATCACGGTCGAGGAAAATGAGCTAAATAGCATCGTTGAATATTTCAGGAATCGTTGGCGCCCTTGGGCAAGAACCTCGACACTTCGAGGCATGGACAAAACCATTCGACTTGTTATTATCATCGCAATGCACGATGCGATACCCGAGGCCGAGAGAGATTATGGAACCAAGCAGAATTCTGTAGACAACATAGCTTTGAAAGAATATCATTTCGAAGTCGCAGTGAGCATGGAAGAGAATTTTTGGTCGGACCTCGGAGAGACTTGGGGAGGCAATAAGGAACAGAGGGCACCTCGGTTTGGAGTTCGTAGCGATGATTATCCAGAGGCCGGCAGAATCTCTCCGCAGACTATAGGATAAAGCTCAAGGTTTCGACTTCGGTTCAACTGGGCATGCGCGGGTGGCATTGGTTCTTGAGAAACTTCTCCAGCCTGTGCACATACACTCAAATAAGACTTGAGACAGAAGCAGAATAGATGGCAATTGTCAGGTATGCAATCAGTACGTGTCGTATATTTCGGTTTGGCAGCAGTCTGTCTGGCCCGGCTTCCATCCTGTGTTGCGTCCAACGAAGACAGGAGCGACGATGACGGCGCTACCGAGGCGACCATGTGAGAGCGCATAGTATTCGTGCGACAATGTTACAGTAAAATTATTTTATATATATACGTAAAGTACTACTAACTACTCCGTCGACGAGAACCTTAATTGCGCCGAAGTAACCGGTTCAAGTGACTCACAAGAGCTGGATGAGATATATCTACCTTATCGGGGATATTGAACTGACTTTCACTGTAGACAAGGCACTAGGTATATTTGTGGAAAGCGTTTTCTTTGGGATCTGTGAACTTGTTTGGGTTCCTTTAAATGTCTTTGTTAAAACTTGCTGAGTATGATATAGGAGAAAGGAGGCCAGATCAAGTGCGACTAGTTAAAAAGCGAGAATTTAAACACGTAACGAAATGAAAATCTTGCTCGGGATGCTCAGGATACTCTGGGGTGCTTAACTAAGTTGACTGAGCCGAGGGTGATTAGCGCCTGAGTAGAATCAGCCATGCTTACCAGTCGAATGTGGAACGAAGATTGAAAGATTAGAGTTGAATTACCAAAAACGAATTCCTGGATAGAAAAGTCAGTTTACAAGGTGAGGAGGCAGCAGCGGCCGTACTTGGAAACCTCCTAGAGGATGCATAACTTAATTTTAAGAATACGATTGGAACAAGATAAGCGTCATCGAGAAGCATCAAACAAAAGCAAAGGATGGCCGCTGACTAACGTTTTGGCAGCGCTCGATGAGAAAATTCAATATCTTGAAAAGAAGACATCCACAAAGCAATGAAATTTATTCACGAATCTTTTGTCTATTCATCCATAAGTACCCACAGAGAATCGAGCATCCACACACTCCACATCTCAAACATGACCATCACACTAAACCTCCACATTCTCAAAGTTGAAAGTCGGCACTCCCGGTACGGCAGCGTCCGCATTCGGCGGCAATCCCTCAACCACCTTCTCCGTGCCAACCACACGACCCTTCTTGCCACCCTCCTCGACCTGCACCACTTCGACGACCGCCAAGCCAGCCGCCTTCTTGAGACCCGGCACCATATTCTCCAAAGTCTTGAGCTCATCGAACGCCAACTGGCGATTGAAGACCGTCTCCGGCTTCTCACCACCCACAAGTCTCTTCTTCAAGCCCTGCACAAATGGCATCGCCTTTTTCATCTCGCCCATCTTTGAGATCTTGCCGTTCAACTCTTTGTCGTTGATGCTCTTGGTATCGGGATGCCAGGCTTCGCGCACGAGGTCAATGTATTTCTCCTGCCAAGCTGGGAACTTGGCTGCTGCGAAGATGGTGAGCTTCTTTGGCTTTTTGAGGTCGTAGCCGATGTCTTTTCCTTTGGCTTTCTTCTTCTGTTGAGCGGCTTCTGCTGAGGTGATGTTGCTGCTTGTTGCGCGGACGTACTCGCGTGCGGCGGAAAGGTCGGCGCGAGCTGCTGGGACGTTGGGGTACAAGGCGTTTTGGATCGTGGAGGGTTTCTTGAGAACTTCGAGCCAGATGTATTCTGACCAATGGGGTGCGATGACTGTGAGGAGGAGAGCTTGCAACTCAATGTATTGCAAAATCAAGTCTTTGTGCATCTTAATTCCGGCCGCTACGCTGGCTTCTCGGTAAAAGTCTCTCGCGCTGGTAAAGTCGTACAAAGCCGACTTGAGGGCGAGCTTGTAGTTCGTGTCTTCGTAATGTTGCCTGGCTTCGTTGACAAGAGAGTTCATCTCGTTCTCGAACAAGGCGTCAAGGAAGTCATTCTTTGGTCCAGAACGGAGGTTGGCCTCATCTTTGACTTGCTCCTCGCACCATTCTCGAAGAGTGAAGAGACGCAGAACATTGTTGTCTGCAACATCTTCTTCAAAGTTTGCATCTGCTACTCCATCACCGGCATCGGCCAAAGCGATTCGGCTTGCGTCGGCACCGTACTTCTTGACCATTTCTTCAAGGGTCATGAAGTTTCCAGTTGACTTCGACATCTTCTCACCGTTTAAGAGCAAGTGGCCGTTTGCACGGACGCCCTTTGGCCAGTATTCTGGTGGGAAGATGGCGAGATGGATGTAGAGGAAGAAGGTGAGATGATTGGGAATGAGATCCTTTCCTGAAACTCTCATATCGAGGGGGTACCAGTACTCGAATTCTCGACGCATTGACGCAAGAGTCTCTTTGGAAATACCACTATCTTTGAGGATCTCATCGCTGAGCTCACGACGTGCAAAGACGTAGTCCCACACTTCATCCTTCATCTGCTCTGGCTTGACCCCGGCAAGACCTTGTGTCTTCCCAAAAATGTCTTTGTGGAGGTAGTGAGCGATGGTGTAGTACGCCATGTAGATTGTGCTGTCGCTCAAACTTTCAACTAAGAACTGAGGATCCCAGGGAAGTTTGGACCCGAGACCGTAAGTTCTCGCACACGCCCATTGGTTGAGCCAATTCAAGACGCCCTCAAATCCGTTCTTCGTTTCAGGGGAAAATGTATTTAATCCCTTTCCATCGGAATTGTCCACATAATCCAAAGCGACCTTCTTCCACGAGTCCTCTCCATAGTCAAGGTACCATTGATCCATCAAAGCCACACAACAGTCATCTCCGGATCGACTGACGACCTTCCGCTCTGGTTCTGCATATGCAAATCCTTCCTTGGCGTCAAGGAGCTGTTGTCGGACCTTGGGTTTCGCAACTTCGACTTTCTCACCCTTGAAGTCTCCGTACACCATGATGCCTTGGTAGAAGCCTTCCTTGTAGGCAAGTTCCTTCGCCTCTTCGAGCTGCTTGGTATCCTTCGGAGACGCAATCTTGAGTTTCTTCACCAAGAAGGGTGCAGTTAGATCACCATATGACGGAGTCTTGATGATTGGGACAATTTCCAACTCGGCCCATTCCTTCTTGATTCCATAGTATTCAGCCTTCTTCGCAAGATCCATGATTGTTGCATAATCATCTGGACTGTCAGATGGAACTGAAGTGACCACACCAGTACCCTTTGTAGGAAGAACCGACTCCATAGGCAAGATTCGAACTCCCTCTTTGTGGACGGAAAGTGGCGCGTTGACCAAAGTGCCGACGCACGCTGAGCCCAAGACTTCTGCCACCTTTTCGTAAACGCCATTCCCGGGAAAGATGCCTTGATACGCCATATTCCGTGCCGCTCGGTCTGTGATAACAAAGAACTCCTTTTCTGAAACCTTGAAAACGCCATACTTGATCTTGGGTCCAACAAAACAACAAGTTTGTCCGTACATAGTCTCTGGTCTCAAAGTTGCAGGTACGAAAAACACATCGGCACCCTCGGGGACTTTCTCCTTGATTGCTGCCTCAGCCTCTGGTGCCCACTCCTTGACTTTCAACTTCAATGCCGTATATTCTTGTGGTCCAACACCTTCTCCTTCACTTCGATCATGGTCCATACAAGGCTGTCCATCTTTCGGCGAGTAAATCGTGTATCTCTTGCCGTACTTGATCTTCTTCAACTCTCGGAGACGATTCATTTGCCATCGTACAAAAGCATCGTAGTAAGGGTTCGCATCCGTGGTAACAAACGATCTTCTCCAATCGATTCTGGCTCCGAAGCTAATAAGATCTTGTTTGCAGAGGATGGGGAAATATTCCAACCAGTATGCAGTGTCGGCGAACTTGTGAATGTCCTCTGTAGGTATGCCAATGGCGCGCATGATCTGAAATTGGTACTTCATCTTGACCACTTTGCTCGCAGCCTTGCCTTTCTTCGCAGTAAACTTGGTAACATCCTCGTGGTGTGTACTTGGAGTTGGTGTTGCATTCTCCTTCGCCTTGTCATCTGCCGCGTCCTCATCCGTGTAGCCTTCGAAATTCTCCCCAAAGAGCTTGATCTCATTGATGAGCTTGTCGGCACAAGCTTTAATTGGCATTCCTGTGCAGTGGAAACCGAGAGGGAACAACGTCCTTTTGCCTTGCATGCGTGCAAAGCCGGCCGTGAACTCTACTTTGCTAACGGTGAAAGTGTGGCCTGCGTGTAAGGTACCGTTCATGTATGGGTAGGCTATTGTGCCAAAGAATTTGGGGTGCTGGCCGCGAAGCTCGGCGGCGGATATTGAGTTGAGGGGGACTTCTGAAGTCGAGGGCGCATTGGGCTCGAAGACGCCTTCCTCTTGCCACTTCTTTTGGTATATCTTCTCCCATTTTGTAAGGGCATCTCTTTTCTCGGTCTGCGTGGCGCATATGTCAGTCAACGTTGCTGAGAGGGGCCTGACGGATCCAGTGGGGTAATTACTCCTTTCAACTCTTTGGTTTTGGAAATCTTTGCCGATTCCAAGGCTTTCGTGGTGGCTTCGACTACTGCCATGTTTGCGATTGTCTTGGAGAGTCGTTTAGGACCCAACTCGTCGTTTTTGTACTCGTTTTGTTGTTTTCGACTTGAGTCACCGACTTTGTTTTGACTCAAGTCTCGAAATTTAGCCTTGTGGTGGGGTCCAAAGCCTCCGTGGTGCGCCTGGTGCGCCGCAGGGGTCTGATGACTAAGCGGCAGTTAGCTCTCCATTTGCTTCGAACCTCAATGTCTCATCTGCAGCAGAACATTCAGCAACAAGGACAAGATGTTTTCGACATTGTTACGACGGAGTGCTCAACAGAGTACACCGTTTGTGTACACCAATCCCTACAAAGCGAGGAGGTTATGGCCGCCCGATTTCACGAAGATCTCGCCGAAGCATCAATTCAGACTCGAGCGGAAATACAAGAGAAGAGCAAAGCTAAAGTGGGCAAGACCGAGATGGACGAAGGCTGTCAAGATTGTGCAGATGGGGTCCATTGTTTGTGGGTAGTTCGATCTTAGCTGGTGGGAGCATTGTCTGACGGAATTGATACAGTTGTTGCGGTTTATGGTGTGTTGTTCTTGGATTGGAATAGCCAAGGCAGTCCAGACAACCAGCCATTCCATGGAGTATGTTGCCAATGTGAAAAATGTTGGGGTTCCTTGCTAACATGCGCAGATCCGATCATGGTTTTTTGGCTTGACGGGATCGATGTGGACGAAAGATCAAGTACGGCGGAAAGATAGCCCAGAAAATGCTTCTCCCACCGCGAGTACAGGCAGATGAGCGTTTTCGTGTAAACATATGGTGCTGCATTATGTGAAGACTTGGTTTAGCATGGCATTGGCGTTATTTCTGGCACTGTAAGATGATGAATACCCACGACAACGAGGTTCTAAGTCAGGCCCTCTGTAGGCACAATGGAAACTCTTGTCTGATATCGATCGAATGACTGTGATTATGAGTTCACGCTTTCTGTGTTGCTCTCACGAGGAGAGAGAGCTCCTGGGACTGTCCACAGAATGAGATAGAGTGCAATGTTCCTTTCTCTGAGATACTTAATTACATGCTGCTCTCTTACTTGAAGAGTTACACAAGACTGGTGGCCCACAGTCCGTCGTACTGGTGCAGCATGACTGTCTCTTCCTCATCCTTCCTTGAAGGCTTCCCCACCAATCCATGCCCTCCTGCCACCCCACTCTTCTGTTTTCCTTCCGCGACACTTCAGCTCTCACAGAACTCTCAGTCGAGTCTGTCTATCTCCTTTCTCCCATCAAATCTCTTGACTGTGACTCACCAAAAATGACAAACCATTTCCTCAACCACACTTCACCTCCCAGTCCACCCAAAATTCCCACCCATTCCCATTCCCATTCCCATCCCCAAGCCTCCACCCCTCCCCTCATTAACCGGCCTCTTCGCCACCCTCCCCTGGGATTTTACCCCCTCAACTACCTTATCCAACTGCGTCTCAACGACCACCCCACCAACAACCATCTCCGCAAGCGCCGCATGCAGCGTCTCAAAATTAAAGATCAAATCCAGCTCACAGACATTCTCAAACAGCCGATCCAGCGCCTCCACATAAACCTGTATCAAATCAATCAATGCCAATGGTGATTCCGTCGAGGTCGAGATGATGATGAAGTAGAGTGTGGCGTAGTGCCGGTATGTGACGAGGGAGGGCACATCGTTGTGTTCGCTGCTGGGGACGGTCGAGGTCGAGGAGCTGGCGAGGAGGGGAGGCAGAGGGAGGAAGTTGCAGGAGCCGGATGGGCGGTGTGATACGAGGTTGAAGATCTCGGAGATCAGGCGCTGCTGGACGGAGGTTTCCTGCTTTGTTAACATTTCTCTCGTGGAGGGGACGTAAGACTTACCAGCTGTGTGTAGAATTTTGTCAGGCGCGGCTGCCCGGCATTATTGAAGACCAGCACGGCGTTGATCATGTTTGCAGTGTAGAGCGCACTCGAGGTGCAAGGCTAGATGTTGGCGTTGTTGGTTCTGGGTCGAGATTTGATGCAAGACGAGGCTTGGGAGAAGGCTGAGACGGCTTTCGAGACGGTGTAGGTGACGGCCGGACGCACTACTACGTACCCTGTCGTGCTGGCGAAGTGTGGGGTAGCTCCGAGCTCAGATCATCCAGCACTTTCACAACAACATCTGCCCAACACAAGCATAAAAGGCATCAATTCCATCTCAATCCATCGTACTTCAACCAAGTCACTCATTCTACGATACTATCTACGCCATCATGACACGCGGTGCACTCTCCAAGCTTGTCCGTAGCTCCAGAACGGGCATCACACCATTGGCATCTCGAAGCTCGTCAGCAGCTATCAGAACTTCGATCTTACGTCCCGCCATCTTGCCAATTAGTATTCATGGATCTCGAGCAAGCTCTATCCAAACCCCCAGGTTCTTCTCAACAACAAGACCTTCCCTCAAAGGTCTGTCGCCGGAATCCGAGAATCCGCAGCCAACCCCCAGAGAACGCGAGCATAACGTGTCAGAATCAGCTTCCGAGCCCGCGAACATCACAATCGAGCAGTTCCACGAGCTAGCAGACACGTATCTGAATGCATTGATTGAGAAGCTGGAGGAGCTGCAGGAGGAGACGGAGGAGGTCGATGTTGAGTACAGCGTTTGTACTCTTCTGACCCCCATGGGATCTCAGGATTATTGCTGATGAGGATTTATGTACAGGCAGGCGTCCTCACCCTCTCTTTCCCGCCTAACGGCACCTACGTGATCAACAAGCAGCCGCCCAACAAGCAAATCTGGCTCTCGTCGCCCACAACGGGCCCCAAACGCTACGACTACGTGGTGCTAAGTGAAGGACAAGACTCGAAGGAAGGGACCGGCAAGGCAGACTGGATTTACCTCCGGGATGGAAGCACGTTGACGGAATTGCTGCATACGGAGGTTGGGGTCGATATGGAGCAGCCGTATGCACCGGTTCCGCATCAGGGCGACTGAAGGATGAAGACGACGCCAGAAGTGCCTTGTGTGTAGAGATGGATGTTGAGTTCTGTATTGAGTGGGCGGCAGATGTGAAGGAGTTTGGAGTTGTCAGCGTGTGGCACATGTTGGGGTCTTCGATGAATTAGGTAAAGAGAGACGAGAATTATGAGCGCATGTTCTCAATCCTACGTGGTCGTTGCTCAGCCTCGTCATAGGATCATGCTTTATTGCTCCCGTGAGGTGTCATCTCGTGACCCGGATTTGAACCCTTCCGTTAGAGAGTGATTGGAGGCAAATACGCTGGCTGGTCAAAAGCTGCTGCAAGTCATCAATTGTTGTTCAGCTGCGCCTATGGGGAATTCCCAGGCCTCGGCCCTCTTCGAGCTGCTCACGGGAAGTCTGCACGGGAACAAGCCCTTTTCGGTACACCGTCGTAACTACAAGGGCAGAGCCTAGCAAGAAACAAGAACCTTATGAAGAAGGATTGAAATGTTTTATTCTGATGCAAACTAACGCATAGTTACCAAAGCCCTACGACCAAGACACCCGTCCCTATTCACCGGACGGCAAAGCTCCAAGCCCGTTGCGTACGTCCCGTTTCCGTCCGTGATCGCTCTTGCTTCTAGAAACCCTCTTATCCACGTCCCCATCGTACGTCGTACAAGCCGTCCACAACCAACCGTAAGCTTAACCTTTGGTTACACACGACTACCGCCTTCCCGCCCAACCTAAAGAAGTAAATTACCCATCCGAGCCATCCCCCAAGCCCATGACGCCCAATCAATATCCTCAGCTTACCTCAGCCTCCTCTCCGAAGGTCAAAGCAACCCTGCATATTGCTCCCCTTGGCTGGCGCTCCAACGCGACGTCCCTCCTCCATAGGCCGTAAATACGCGATGGAGAAGTGTGATAGGGTGTTAAAGCCGGGCACGCTGCCACGTTGCTCGACTTCTATTGCATAGTGTAGCGCTGCAACGCGGCTGGTAGTTAAAATGCTCGCTATAACGGCAACCCATTCTTCTGGTAAGAATCTCACTGCATGCCCTGTCTCCCAGCCATGATTTAGCAACCTTTCAAAAAAGTGACAAGGTGGGAGCCGAGAACGTTGTGCACCCGCCCCCTGGACTGGTTGATAATATAGCTTGATTAAGGGGATGGGTTTACGATTGATCTGCGTAAATGGAGGGAGGAGAGAGATGCGGCGAGGTGCGCGGTTCATGCCGAGTGTGCAGAGTGCTGAGCAGGGATTTTTACGTCATGTTCCTTGTGGTGCTCAGGGGGTCGTGGTGTGGTTGTGGTGTTGCTTGCTTGGGGTATCGTGGCCGGCTGTACTTCTGATTGTCTCGTCTGACGGGCACTTTTGGCGATCAAGAAAAGGCATGGAAGGAAAGTAGCTGGCTGCCGGTAAGTTATTTTGATGTTGGGGGCCGTGGTGAAGAAGTCCGCAAGGGAAAAATGTACCAGGAAATATGTTTCTGAGGTTGAATGGATCGTATATACATTTTTGGGAAGGTAAAGTCACCCATGCTCCCCCTCTATCTGTGGAGGCTATGGCACGTCCGGGATTTTGGACTTCCGTTTTGAGATCCTTTTGCATGATTTGGTCAATGGCCAGGTCTCCAAACAAGAAATCACCAAGAATTTGACGTCAAATTTGATGGAGGAGACTGTACGGAGGTATACTTCAACCCTTCAAATCTGTAGCGTGGCTAACGGCCCGTAGCTTGGCGTCGCTCACATGCATCGTCCTGCAGGTGTGGCTAGGTTGAATTGTTTCAGGTAGCATTCTGCGTCCCTGCGAGCTTTGCTACAACGTCTCATATTTGGAATGATTGGGGCCCCTCCTAGTGGTTGCCCCCAGTCGTCCCCCTCTGAGTAACTGGTTCACATTTACGACAACCGAGCCCCAGAACCAAGACTCCCTTGCCCCATGTCCCCACCTTGTGTCTTCGGATTCGCTTTTTCACTTGCTCGATTGGAAGATAGATGGGGTGAGAGATCGAGAACGGTTTCGATCGGAGCGATAAAACCGCATTGTATGTGCACAGGTCTTAGTTTTGAAGCGGCATTGCGTTGAGGTCTCGGACCCCTTCAAACATCGAACCATCTGTCGTTTGTCCTGTACTCCAGACAGACGATTCCATGTGCACTTCATCGCCTCGCAACACGGAGGTGCTAGCCGGGTGCACAACGCAGCGTTAGGTTGCTCCAGAGGATTGTAAGGTTTATGTCAGATGACATCAGGCTTTGTAGCCTGTATCTTTAGCAGTTAAATGACAGCAAATTCGACCATTTTGGCACATGGTCCCAGAAGAAGACATTGGGATCCGAGCGATTTGACATTCTACCGAAAAAGCGGCCCAAACAGGAATTAACAGGCCGACAGTCTTCTGAGGATTAAATCGCGCGGGAAATCTCTCGACAGAATATTCCACGGAGCAGGGGGCGGACTCTCGGACTCTACTTCTTGTGTTGGAGGGGCCGTACGGAAGTGACCCAGTAAGGATGTCTGACTGCGTTTGCTAAGCGCTGTGCCACCGAAGAGCATCGAGAGAAGTCTAGGCGGTGGAGACCTCGAAGTTGATTGGAACCCTCCCACCAGCTTCAGGACTTCCACAGGCCTTGAGTGCAGTTCGGGACCGCCCTGTGCAGGGCTGGTTGAAGGTATTGGCGGTTAAAGCGTGTGGGACTTGGGTACGTCCTCTATCAGGTTTCTTGGGCGTCTCGCAGCGTGTCGTTCACGGCTGGGGCTTTTGTCCTGCACAGACTGCAGTATCTGGGCACTCCAGATCAGGTGATCGAGGTTGAGTGTAGTTCCGATTCGTCCAAGGTACGAGCATCCGTGCACTTCTCCTCCTTCAGGCAAACAATCCAACGCCCTCTGCATACTCAGTTGCAGATCCTTCTTGAACCTTAATTTCCATGATTTAAGCCGTGACAGGAACTTGAGCTTGCTCTTCCGTCTTCAGACCCTCGTCTTCGGGTTCAGGTAGGTCGTTCTAGGGATCTCGATCAGCGTCTGGATAATAGAATTTCCCGACGGAATTTCTGGCCAGCCGAGATGGCCGGGAGGAAGACTTACCACGTCAAAAATGACCCGGATCATCAGACTGCAGCTGGGACAGACAGCGATGTCTTCCTTATCCCTCAGGTCCGCGATGGCGATTTCGAAGCGGTCGCCGCATGGACAAGGGTAGTGGTAGATTTGTAGAGCTGAGTCGAACGTCATATCCTCGATTTCGATCTCGTCGTAGATGTTCTCGGCCATTTTGGTAAGCCTTGCGCGCTGGCACTGGAGCTGGCGGCGCTGGGTAGTTTGGAGTGCGTAGGAGTAGGAGTAGGAAGGCGAAAGGAAGTGAGAATTTTGATGCTCGAATGCCTTTTCCTTAGCGTGGCCCATGACTAATAAAGGATTCGGCTAAAATTAGAAGCATTGCATTGAACCAACTATCGTAGGACATGAAACCTTATAAACTTTATTCCATCGTCCAACATCTCTCGTTCACTATCTCGAGCTTTCTCGGCATCCTCGAAGTTCTCCATGACGCCGAACATCGTCTCAACTGCCGGCAAGCGCTGCCACAACTGAGAGAAACCTAGCGAATATGTCTCGATGGGGGAGTGCCCCACGCTTGAGCTTGCATGCTGACACAAGGTGGCACTCTCACCAGGCCCCATATAGTATAGGCTCACCCCTTTTGGCCCATCTCGTTCTCTCATGAGAGTGGTGGGCGTCTCTCATTCAGCGCCCTTGTAAGCCCTCAGCAGGCGCTGCATCTACTGGTCCTCGTTCCCACGGCCCACGGGCCACGCTTCGCTCATTCTGTTCCCCCCGTTCCTGTTGGAACTCCCTCGGCATATTACCCACTTTGGGACCAACTGCAGTTGCAGTTACAGTACAGTACGGTTGGTATGCCGCCTTCCCAAGCTTCCATGCGGGTTCCCCATGGCTCGCTTGCAGCACTTGAAGACCCTCCCTGCAAGCCCAAGCACAAGGCCTATGTCCACATTGCCCACAATTTTGCCTTGCCAAGCTGATTCTCGCCCCCAAGTTCTGCACGTCCTTCATCGCAGGCCTCCCTTACCCTGGCCGCCTCAACGCTCAGTTAATGCCGGTGGAGGGCATCGGTGCCCAACTACGACCGATTAGGCAGTGTATCTGCGAGGCATAGATGTCCAGTGCTCCATGGAGCGGGAGGTTGACGCCAGTGGGTCAACCCGGCGCCGTTCGGCATTCGCTCATTAAGGACCCCGCCGGCTAGTCAATTAATACATGCCTTATATGATGTTGAAAGTCATTAACAACACATCCATCTCAATTCCGGATCTTCTAGTATTTGAACTTACGTCCATCATCAATCATTCCCATCCAGTTTCCCCCGCTCTCTATAAGCTTGGTGACCAGGACTGACGATGCCGGCCACGGCGAGGAAACGCGCGTCCACACCCAGGAGCAAGAATGGCTGTGTCACTTGCAAGTAAGGTCATTCTGGCATCCTCTTGGCAACTTTGAGCCTCAATGCTGACGCCTAACTCCAAAAATAGGATAAGGAGACTGAAGTGTGGCGAGGAGAAACCGAGTTGTCTTCGGTGTATCAAATCCGGATGGCATTGTGATGGCTACGAGCACGTACCCAAGCTGCCATCTGTTAGCACTATGGGTCTTGCACCCATTCGATCTCGAAGCCTTTCCACATCTCCATCGGCGTCCCCAACTCCGTCCCAGTCCACTACGTCTGCAGTTCCTCAGCTTGACGATCGGGAGGCTGCGTACTTCCAAGTCTTCTTCAAAGACGTAGCCCCGCAGTTCCAAGATTATGTTCCTTTCTGGGACTTCGCACGGAAAGCAAGCAAGTCGTCCTATTCTATCCGACATGGACTCGTAGCTCTCGGGGCCTTATCCAAAAGCGCAAAACGGTCATCTTCCAACCACTATCGAGTCGATCTCCCGCAAGGTACTCATAGGGAGCTGGCGTTGGAGCAGTATCAAAAAGCACTGTCAGGCCTTCGAGAATCGATCGGAGGTATCGGTCGAGGGCGTCCTGTCCGGACTACTCTTGTATCTTGTCTTATCCTGTCTTGCTTTGAGAACTTCCTCGGTAATGCAGGCTTCTCACTTCAGCATATAACATGGGCTCGGCATGTTCTCTCTGCTTCAGTGACCCCTAAGGCGAACCCATTGGAATCGAAGTGTGCTGGGGAAGGAGAGGATGTTGTGATGAGTGGCTTCTATGTAATGGACTTACAGGCCTTGATGTTGCTAGGTGCCGATGAGAGTCGCACGTATTTCAAGTTCGATCAACGAGATCCCATCATCTCCTTACCAGCAAAGTTTGCCACCCTTGACGAAGCCAAGAAGGCGCGACACATGCTCGTCTGGCATGGTTACAGAACAGTCTACCAGACGGACTTCTATCAGTATGGGCGGAAAGAGGCAATCCCATTATCAGTTATCGAGATGCGGGACTATCTTGTCAGTCAGATCTATGCGCTTCATCAACAAATAGATCTGCTTCTATTGGGGAGCAACCCAGATCTTCACCTACACCCTCTTGCTCGACCCGAGGCAATCAAGGTTTATTCCACAACACTTCTCATCAGGCTCGCCTTGTCTTTGCAAGCTCCACAGATCACTTCCGACGCACTATTACCAGAGTTCGAGTACCTGTTAATGATGGCAAGAAGAGCACTCGAATACGAGGCGGAAGGTTGTCAACTGATACAAGGTAAGAGACCCGACTCTTTCCAGTGGCATCAGATTATACTTCTCATCACATGAGAATCGGATTGAAGCAACTCCTAACACATGACACAGAAGGCGAGGTATACTGTGTAGAAGTCCGCACACTGAACATACTCCATCTCGTCGCCACAAGATGTCGCCATCCTTCGATAAGACGCCAAGCAATCGCACTTCTCCTGGCCGTCCATCGAAGGGAATCCATGTATGACTCTGTCTTGGCCGGCAAGGTTGCTCAGTGGATGATGGACATCGAAGAAGAAGGAGTCGACGAGAATGACGAGATCCCTGAGCATGCAAGAGTTTGGGGCGAGTGCGTTGAATTGGAGTTACATCAACGTAGGGCGAGAGTTAAGTGTCGGCAGAACGTAATGGGTGGAGGCTGGATTTTCAGGGAGACGCAGATCTCGTGGTGAGAGATTATGTGTTCTCAGGCTTTGATTTTACAGTGTCACGGGCTGTACTTTAGAGGGGTATATTTGGTAAGTATCTACTGAGCTGCGATTAAGTTTCTCGAGTTTGGCTAACAAGCAATGTAGTCTCCATTCTTCTACAAGCGTGCGCCAATATACCCCATTGTTCGTTGCAACCTGAAACTTTATGCGAGACACTTCTCTGCAACGCCGCCTTGCTCTGCAGCTTCCTACTCACCACGGACTGCTCGGAGCCCAGCTTGACATGAAGCAGCATGATGACTAGGGACGAGTGACGAGTAACCTGGTGCTTCTAGACGCTCATGGGATGTAATATACAACGTTCTGTCTGACGGCTCAGAAGCCTCTAGTCTTCCTCCAAGCATCTATCCAGTTGCTCGGATAGCAGGCTTTAGCAGCAGAATATACCCCTCCACCCAGATATGATGTGCATTCATCAAGCAGCACCCGAGGATTGCTTCGCTGAACGCAACCAGCGTTGCCTTCACTCCCTGATTGATGTTTGAAAGAACCTCGCCAAGGTTTGTCATCTCCCCGTATCGGAAACGCAACTAACGTATGCAAGATACCTGAAGCATCGTACTTTGTCAATCGCGACCTTTGACAGCCAGCAAGCTGCAACGCAACCAAGTCGTGGACCTTAGTATCCGGTCTGAAGAATGTCAGCAATGGTTCAGCACGGAAGAGGATCCAGCGGCGTACTCTTTCGCTCTCCACCATCCTATTCATCTCATCGGGTGTCAACCAAATGATCCGAGGCAGCTTCGACTCCTCGTCATTTTTGAGCTGCTGTTTCCACGCCTTGTGCAATACTTGGTTGTTCTTGTCATTGATTGAATCTTGATTTTGTGACCGAGGAGCTGGCCTGTAGTCCTCCTCGATGATCAACGTCTTCAAGCTTGGAAAAGCCTTCAGGAATAGCATTTTCCCGAGCTCATCATAATCCTCTCCTGGAATATCTCTACGTAGCGCAATGCGGCGGACGTACTTCTGCCATCTGGGCATTGCTCGTCGCAGCTTGCAGCCCGTCAGACCATTCAATCGAGGAATATCGCAGAACTGGTACCATGCGCAAGGATCGTTCAAACACAGCGTATCATTCTCCCAGTCGAAGTACACAGATTTTCCTAGCAGGCGTTTGAAAAGGCGTGAATACCTTTTCAGAGCGATGGCGCGCGATTCCTTGCACGCTAGGAAGAGTCCAAGGGGCATGAGAGAAGCATCAGAGATTAACTTGAACTCATGAGGGTCCGTCTCAGCTATGGTGCCCCAGTCGAAGAGTGGTGTGGCGGTGATGGAGATAGTTTGTGGTTGGGGTAGCGCCAACTTCCAGATCATGTAACGCAACTCGGGAGCCAACTTTGGGAACACAGTGAACTTGCGGAGGTCGGTTGAACTGTCAGTGTTCATGATGCCAGAAGGTCCTTGTGTTCGATGACATTCAATTTCGTCTTGATTGCCGTGCAGGAGTTGATTTGGTGGTTGATGGGAGGCCATCTCGTCGAAGAAACTGAGATGTTGTAGGTGGATGAAATTGATTCTGCGATGCACAATAAGTCCTTCACCTGCAAGTCTTGAACTGCGTTGCAAATCTGGAAATTTTATTCGCCTTTATGACATTGCCTTCAGCAAGGCTGGAATAGCATTCACCTCTACACATTTCGAGTCCCTTCCAGAAACACGTTCCTGTTTCCAAGACTCCACGAACCCCTTTTCTGGAGTGAATTTTCGCAGTGTGTTTATCATCTATCGAACTGTTCACTTTGCTGCACGCTTTCTACATCTCGGATCTCAATCTCAGTTCTTCTGGCACGCACTGCGCTTCTCAGCCAAACCTCTCTTTGGCTTCCACAACTTTGAATGCTCTTACAGCTCAGCCGTCTCACTAGCTCTTCCGGAGGTTAAGCATGACTCGCGAGACATATTCTCCAAAGGTCCAAACTGTGCCGACAATTGCAGCAACGTTACTTCTGCACTTCATAGCTGCTTGCAGACCAAGAAACTGCCGGGGTACTATTCCCAAGAACCTACCTTACTTAGCGCCATGCGCTTCCTGGCTGTTGTTTCAAACGTGCCCTTAGCACAAGCGACCTCTTTCTCCTCTGCCCTTATTATTTCCGGTCCAGATGGTCAGGTCGCGTTAGCCAGATTCGACAGGCATTTCGTCTTGACTCTTGGGGGCTTAGCTTCAGGGGCTTAGGGCACACTTTCAAGGGACAGTGCATAATAAATCACACCGTCTTTCCCATCAATCTTGGTTCCGGAGCGGGGGGTAAGCGCGAGTGTAAAGTGGATGAACCACTTCGTTGTGGACCCGAAGCTCAATTAGCACAGACGAGCATACAAGCATCTTCAGTGCTTCACAGCCTCCATTCCCAACTCTATAAACATCATTTTCAATTTATATCCCTACATTCTATCCATTAACAGGGTAACCTATAGCACTTTCTTATTCCTTCCACCGTCCCAGACCTTTGGGCCCTGACGACATCGGATACGAACAGCCGCGTCAGCCCGTGCCGCATGCTGCGCACGGCGCGTTATCTCCCTTCCCCTATCTCCTCGAAGCGGAGGTTGGAGATAAAGACAGGCATCACTTGGCAGTCCGGCCCAGAAGCTCCAAACGGAACGCTGATGTGCGGCGTGGAGAATCCCTGTTATGGATGTACTTCCGTACGGGGGTCCCTCGCCATCCCAGCAGAACAATGCAGGGGGCTGGTGGATGACATGACGGGCCGTGCTGAGCTGCAGGGGCCGTGGAATGTTGGAATGGAAGGATTCACCGAGGGATTCACCGGGTTTTCGTGTGGTCGCCGCCTTCTTCCTAATCTAGCAAGGCCACATTCACGCCCGTGCCGGGGAACAGAATATTGAGACATTCGCTATTGCATCGTCGATTCGGACCTGTCTCCCGAGAGCTTGGGGCAGCGCACCAGGGAATTCAACCGGATGCAACCGAGTGAACCGAATCACATCGGAGATTTTCTCGACCTTTCATCTTATTCTCTTCGACTTTCCCGAATCTTGCTAAGTGCTTATGCATCGTTTGTGCGGTTGTCCTTGCATCGCTAAGGGGACACTCACACCTAATCCATGCTAAGGCTATCTGTCAAACCTTCACTAGGTAGCTCCTCGCGTTAAGAATTTCCACTTGCTAATTCTCATTCTTGGGTTTGAGTGGACTGTTTCAACTAAGATCAAGAATTGCACCGAGTAAAAACGTGTTACAGGTAAATCTGGAGAGCTTGTTGCTCTGTTCTCGATGTATTTTAAATTGCAACTTCGATAATCTCTCTCTTCCAAGACATGCATAACCAGAAACTTCAGCAAGTGCCCTACTTATCACGCCACATGTCTCATTCAATACTCCTATCCCACCAACGTTTCATTTGAACTCTAGTGAGAACATTCGAAACCCCAAATATACCTTGTTTAAATTTCAATCTTGGTCGCAGTTGTAGTCAAGTAGAAGACTCCACTTCGTGCAGAACTCATCCTCATGCGGCCCAGAAATCTGCTAGGCGCTAAACCGGTTTCAGTGTTTTGGCTACAAAAAGTGTGCAAAATCTTGAGATGCCAATTGATGCACTATTCAGGGCTAGTCCACACCTTTAGCGTCCAGCAGACTTTCGGGCCGCACGAGCAGTGTTATGAACGACTAGTGCATCTCGTCAGTAAGTGCCTGTTCCTAGTCTGAACTAGAGGCACAGTTCTTACACGCTCACTTGGTGAGGAGGAACTCGCCAGAGCGCTATAAGATGCTCTGACGAGTGCTCTGAAAGTTCGAGGCAGCGCACGAGTATTCACGTCCTTAGCCATATTCTCATTGCAGGTTAAACACGCACAGGATTTTAGGTGGTGTAGCGGTGAACTCAGCGTTTTCCATCATCACCTCACTCGACTCCCATCACTCCTTTCCGTGTTTGAAATGGAGATCTGAGTAATGCCACGCTGAAACGTCGTCGAGATCCTCAAAGATGAAAGATCAGATTTTTTGAGAAGTATGGTGTTGTTTGTGCAGTTGTGGCGTTACACACATCGTGGCTTACAGTTGGGACTTACAATTCGAAGAGATGTTGGATGGGCATCTCAGTTTGTACTGTAGGCCAACCACGAGCTGTGGCCGCGCCTTAGAAACAGCTGCAGATTTTCACACTCTGTACCACACACCAGTATACCATAGCCAAGTTTCAGCTGCTAGATGTAGTGTTCGAGAAACATATGATCTCGCCGTGTTTAGAATTCTGGGATGAAGTTTCGAGAAGCGCCGCAAGCATAGTCTATTCTCGTTGGCTGAATCATGTGTGAGGTGGGAAGATTTTCTGACCATGACTCATGAGCCTTCGTCAGCTTCCTTGTCTATCCATAGTGCCGTGACACATGCAGTATAGGCTTCGAGGATCTAGAGAAAGAGATCTTGTCGGTCCATGAAAATCCATCGTCACATTTCAATGACTTTACCAATGCTCAACGAAATGAGTGCATTATATTCCGGTACTTACCAGCATTGCTGTAAAAATACGTGCCATTGCATCTCACGTGCTAACTCTATTAATTTTGCTGTGTTGAGGAATCATTACGATACATGGTACTTCTGCTTCGCTTTCTCCAAAGGAATGTCACCGCCACCACCCCTAGTCTCATATCCAACTTTCAAAGGCGAAAATCAGGACAAATAATTATCAGAAAGAAACATTCAACTATAAATAATATTTAATACTAAAAGTAACAATAACCCCGTGGTTCTATATCTTCAGCTACCTACATCGTCAAAGGGGTCTTAAAAGTCGGGGTTATTCTGGGCAACCCAGCTTGTTCCCGTATCTATCCAGTCCAGACCTGTGGACCAGGAATGGTATAGTTGGTTGGCTACACAGAGATAATTAGTATCATCACTTTCATAGTTCTCAAAAGCATGACGAACCACAGGCCAGTATATTTGGATCAGAATTCCAGGGTCAGTTGCGGAGTAAGCTCCAGGGAACGAAACCAATGGGCTTGGAGTTCCAGTGCCGCCGCCCGTAACCGTAATTTGTCCGCAAGACAGATAAAATTGTGCACCGTTTTTCTGACCGGCGGCGTGAAGGCCGATATGCTCAAGTCGTGCAAGATAATCACCGGATGGTGTAGCTTTTGGGATTGTGAAGTTGAGAGCCTTCAGACCTATGGACTATTAGCAACAAATTCTGACAGGTAAGCTGTCAGCAAGGCATACCGCTTGAAGGCCAGACTCCTCCATTTTTATCGAGAGAGGTAGGGCCTTGTTCCCAAACCTTGAACCAAACAGCACCACTACCGTCCCAGTTCGCAGCAGTCTTTCCAGCTGGAACTTTAGCCAAGTAGCCTAGACCTGGACCAGGATGCTGAATGTCTGGGTCGACGACAAAGCCGATGGGCTCTCCTGCCGCCACTGACAAAGTGCCTGGAGCAAATGCGGTTGATGCATCCCTTCCACATCGGATATCCAGCAATGAAACATCTGTTACCGGTTCATGGCTGTTGGCATCGGATCGCTTTCTGACTACGGACTATTTAGAACAGAAAATGGTAGGGGCAAAAGGGCATACCTTGCTGCCAGGTTGCTTCAGTGGTACCGCCATAAATCAAAGCGTTGAAGTTGTAGTGGGCATGAGCCACAGAGGCAGAAGCCAGAAGAACAGTAAGCAGCTGCATGCTGGGCGGTATTGAAAATGTTGAACTGTAGATAGTATCGTTCCTATGGTTTTCGAAGAATGTTGCCTTATATACAGCTCATATGTTTTGTTCCATGTTCATCGGTGCTTTTCGTTTAGACAGCTTGAAAGGTCACCTGCGAGGAATATATTACCATGACATATTGGCTTTCCTCAATTGGCGAATATCCCGCGTTTTCCACCTTAGGCTGAAGTAGACTCGATTACTTTCTTGTATTTTGTTGCGGTCGAATAGGGTCTATGACCGAGGTTCCAAAGCAGCGAATTAAAATCAATGTCATTGACGATCTTGTTTATTTGGCACACCCCACGGAGACGACTGCCGGAAATATATTAATAACGACTAAGCAGATCGTGAGGCATATATGAGTAGCGCCTAAGTAGGGCAGCAATAATAATTAGCCTATTCAACGCGATGCAAGATGGGTATTAAAGCAGTACGCAGCTCATTAAACACGGGGAATCCTAATCCGGGATTCTACTACCTGAAGCAGAAGTCTGGGCAAGCTCTAGAGCTCCAGTTCAAGTCGACTTCGAATAGCTATTAGAAATACACTATCTACAAGTCCTTTCTAAACCAAAGCAAGTGAAAGCCTAACGTAAGGTATAATAGATAAGGACTCTCTCTCCGTCTCCTACTACTAAGGCGTCTTTTTTAATAATTTTTATTGTAAAGTAAGCAGTTATTTTTCGTCCAAGTTTTGCATCCCGACGCGTGCGCGCATAAAATTATATCGTAGGACCGTGTTTTACTCCACGGTACTCCCTCGTTTAAAAGTATATCCTCACTTTTGCCGCCTCGGACTCGCACTCTCACTCACACTCGTGCAAACCACAGCTCGGATATACTATGTAATCTACCTAAGTTCATGATTATTTACAAGAATGGGGTAGCTGTGGTTTGCATCGCCACAGACCTAAGACAGGGCGACGTATCTTGGTTGCTGGTCGTTGGAAATGGCGCTCCAGCTACCATAGAAGAGGCACTCTTGACAATTGCAGCACACAGAGAAGTGAGTTAAAATGATTGATTGAGAGACTTAAAGAGAGGAAGAGAGAGGCCTTCGGGAGACGTGTTTTACGTACAAATAGGGGCCTTTTACTACGCCCATTTAGGCCCATCAGTGTGCCTTCACAGCACGTGATATCCTAATTTGACAACTCTGCCTTGAGTTATGGAATACTGCTGGGAGGAAGATTATAAAAGCATAAAATCTCACCAATATTCAAATGCGTATGTGACTCTCAGTCTCTCATTAATTTTGTCTTAGACAGTCATCATGCTCTTGACAGTGCGCAAGAAAAGTTCTAGACACAGGTATCATGTCTGGCGTCTCCAATTTCCCGTTGATCTTGAGCCTAGCGAGAGCAAGCTTCATCTACGTGATCTTCATCATGATTCGACCTGAGGATCACAATAGAAACGAACCTACAATTCTTGTCCAGGCGAACATGGCACCCATGGTCCGAGTGTTCAAGAACGTTCCACGAGAGTTGTCATTCCCTGGCACTTCTGTATCCAAACTGTCAAGCCGATCTTCAACCTCATGAGAGCCAGGGCAACACCTCATACCCGCTCACGACACGTCATGAGAGATATTTGACGCAATGCCTCAAACATCCTCATGTCGTTATCTGGACCCCTGAGGTCTGTCTGATCGCCTCCTTTAGCGAAGCGAGACTAAGCCAACCTGCATCTTCGGCCCCGGGCTTCCTCATCTATCAATATGCAGGCACAAATTCTCTTTTTGTTAAATCAAAACACCGGACGCAGAGTCAAGTGCCAGTATAAGTAATCCGGTCAAATACGCGTGACGTCTATTACTCGATTAGTCCGCATTTCAGAATATGTAAACTAGCTTAAAATCGTGCCATGGATCGACATATGCAAGCCACAAAAGGAGAAATTCGGGGCCGAATGATGCAGCATCTGATGAGGTTACACTGCAGCCTTTTGTTAACTTCACTCACTGGAGGTTCATGGCTACCTTGAAATTTAGATCGATCATGTAGATTGCGATCGGAGACGAAATTGGCTTGGGTCCCGCCAAAATCAAGCATCTCCACAGGCCAAACAAACTTGACGTTTGTTGACTGTGCTGACTCTTACCTGGAGATCCGAGCTTGCGAAATACACATATTCAACGATGTATAAAAGACTAGAAGACAGGTGCTGCTACCCGCGAAGGAGAATCCAATCTTGTACAACTCGACATTGAACGAAGCAGTATCCAATCATCATGTCCACAAGAAGCGTTAACATCGTTGTGCCAGAAATGGCCGAGAACTCCAAGGTATCGGTGCCGGTCAACGAAGCGGATCGAGGGTACGCATCTCTCATTCCTTTCAGAACTTCCTCTTTTTGAGACATAATTAACATTTTTTTAGGGACCCAGAGGAGATAGACGAAGTTTTGATTCCAGCTCGAGCTTTTGAGTGCCGCAATTGCCCCAACGACTTGAAATACAAGTCTACTTTCATCGATCGTCCTGACTACACGAGAGTGGAGAAGCCCAATACACAAAGGAAAGTGCTTTGTGGTAGCAGTGACCTAGGCTATTTCATCTGGGTGCGCAGCAGTAAGGGAACCTTCTACGACTGGGAGACTTTCGGAGGCGCTGGCTGGAACTGGGATGGAACCATGGAGTATTTTGACAAGGCCAGTCCTCCGCTATCTTCATGTCTGCTGTGCCACATCTAAGTAACACATCGTAGCCCGCCATCTATCATGATGATGATAACCTCTACCCACACCTCAGGAATCTCGGCACCGGGGGCCATCTTCAGATCACTCATGCTGAGCTGGTTCCTGAGCTGGTGGCCTTTCCACGCATTGCCGACCGTCTTAACGATATCAAAGAATATGTGCAGACAAAGAAGGACAACGGTGGGAAGGATCCATTTGGGCCAGCAGGAAAGCCTTATTTTGAAGTTGACTTTGTCGTAAGTGCTCGTCTCATCTGTTTACGACATGTTGCACCGAAGTTAATATTCTCTACAGCCCTTGTTTCCAGATGCTTTTCAGTGGCACTTCCCTGTACCCAATGAGGGAAATTGGCTGACGGTGATTGCCGACCTGATGCGACCAGTCTCGAAGCCGGGTTTTGTCACGCTGCAATCGGCTGACCCACTCGTGGATCCATACATCAATATCACCTTCCTTGAGAACAACCTCGACGAAGTTGCCCTGAGAGAAGGTATCAGGTTCATAGATGACATGCTTATGACAGGTGATGGATTCAAAGACAGCATCAGCGAAGATGATCCTTGGCCGATCCCACGCAACTTGAACGAGGAAATGGGCAAGCTGATCTTGGAATGGTCGCAGACTGGATTTAGTAGGTACACCCACAGGATTGCCGTGATGAACTTCAAGTTTCTGACTTTTATATAGACCCTTGCGGAATGTATCGCCCATCAAGGAACATCAAAGAAGATGTTGTTGATGAACAGTCGAAGGTGCACGGCTTCAAGAACCTTCGTGACATTGACGCTTCAGTGTTCCCGGACATTCCAGATTGCAAGAATCCTGAATGCTGTCTACATGGTTGGTGAGGAAGGTGCTGATCCCATCAAGGCTGCCTACAGGGGCTTGTACTAACGAGTAATGGCATGACATGCTACACGCCACAAAGCTTTTTGGTTTCTCTGCTTTCTAGTTTCAGGTCTTAAAAGCAATACATTCATTCAACCAGTATGTATCCCGGTCCACTGCGTGCCGGAGCAATATCAATGGACATCGGACTTAGCTTATTGAAAACTTTTTCCTTCCACCTTCATTTTGATTGCTGTATGTACATTTGAAGCCAAATAAAGATTTTTCCATGCATAAAAAAAGACCTTAGATCTGGCCTGCAAAGCCCATCGAGGCGCCAAAATTGAAATTACCATTCAAGTTGACGTTGTACCAATCATAGTTCTCTCCGGCCCAAGCAACCAACGGTTGTTGAGGAAGTTCTACTTGAAGTGGCACCTGAGGCGTTGAAACAGGGGTTGGCATCTCTAAATGGCCTTCAGTCCGGTTAATATTGATATCTTCCGCTCGATCTGGGCAGTTCAATATGATTGGATCAAGGCCAGCCTTTGTCCATACCTTGGCTCGAGCTTGACGAATAAATTCCCATGCTTTCGAGCCGCTCCCACTCATTGGGCGAGAGTCAAAACAGCCATCCTCGCTAGAAAGAACTCCATTGTTCTCTTGGGGCCCGCACATGAAAATTGCAAGATCAACAAGGTTTCTGGTTTCTCGCGTAGTAGAATCATCTGGACATTGTTCCAAATGCATAATGAGAGCCTGTATGGCATGCAGAGGCTGGTGTTGCCCGGGCCAACACCAATGCCATGGTTGAAATCCACTGGATTGTACAATTTTCAGGAAGGTTTGAAGATATTCCTTACAGCGAAGTATTGCGCTAGAGTGCTCAATGTAAATTAGTCCTGCATTCTCCAGGTGGTCAAGTGGTACCGCTTACTGTGGATCTCTCTCTAAAAGATATGATTCCAGCTTCTGTCCTTTCACGGGCCCTTGTATTAACGTGAACGGTTTGGCAGCGAAAAGTGCCAAAAGCTCTTTCGCAAAGCGCGCAAGAGATGAGCTCGACTGCCATTGGTGAAGGGGGATTTCTTCATTATCCCCATTAACTATTGACGAAGGAGAAGCAAGCATGATCTCCATTTCCGAAATTTGCTGTTCACGGGCTGTAAGATCTGCTCTACTCTCGTGCATGATGTCGAGCACGTGATCGAGGTTCTCGCGCGAGAATTTATTCTGGTGGAGGAGGCGTAGAATCTTGTTTATATTCTTATAGAACTTAAGCTTCCCTCCCACAAGGATCGTGGATACAGATTTTTGAATTTGAGAATCAGTATGCATATGATTGACCTCTTCAGCAATCTCGCTCGGCTCTTGGACTTGATAGGAGTCGCAATCGATGATCGGGGGAAGGCCGGCTGCGATAGCTACTTGTGTGTCAAGCGCAACTATTGCCCACCATAATTGGCGACGAATTTGTATGTCAATTGTGGAGAGGACAGGAAAGTTTGTGGGATCTTTATGAAGCCCTGTGTTGTGTGAGTATTGTGTCTTCGAGCCTAAGGCGGCTTGCAAATGATTGCTTGAGAGAACATTCAGAATCCGAGAAAGAAGTTCTCACTCACCAAGCATCTGAGCAACTCTTACAGCTAAGCCAACCAATGAGCAACAATTCAATGGCTGCTCTTCTCGTAACCACATTGTTTCAGCAATCAGAAATGCAGACAAAGTATAGAGCGAAGGGGTTTGTGGGAAATTTGTTAATCGAATGGCTCGTACAGCACGTCGGTAGAAGCGTGAAGATAGATTCTCTCTGCTCTGTTCACCAAATATCTCACTGAGACGCTTCCTTGAGCAAATCGCACATCCAGCAAATAGTACCGCTGCATGCAAGGCTAAAAAGTGAAATTCAACATTCATAATCGACGTATTATTCCTAGAGATAAGTCAGTATATATGTTTCATGGCATACGGGAGGTTGTAAATCGAAGATTTCTAACCTACCTTTCGTTCAGTATGGGAGCTTGTTTCAAGAACGAAGGGCCATGAAAAAGAGGGCATATGGAATGATAGCCTTGCATGTACGTCCGGAAGAGTTCCTCGCATTGCACTGTGGAAGGTATGTCATCGAGTATGACCCTAGCGTTGCCGATTCTGGTCGTAGATCTTATCATATTATCTTCCACGGACCATGCTGGTGGTTGAGAGAAAATATCGCCGTAGAGCTGCCCTGAGATGGTTCTATTATAAAGGCCGCCATGATCAGTACTTCTTGAGTCCCGGTAATTTGCTCCAGTTTGCGCTGCGTAGTCTTGTTCCTCTTGTTGAATATACAGCTCAGGATTAAGGGTGTATTGCTGCTGTTGTTCAAGCAAGTGATCAATTTCAGTAATCTACGAAGGTAAGCAAGACATCTCAGACGAATATGGTGTAATACAAGTACCTCTTGGCTGATTGCTGCAAAAAAAGCGGACGAAATATATCTGCACTTCGACTGTGGCCCAAGGTAGAGATGCCCAAATTGAGTTTGGATGTCTTGTGAGTCGGCATAATTCAACAAATCTCCGGTATAGTCCATGTGGATGCTTTGCTGTTGATCTGAAGATATTAAAATGTTAAAGTTGTTCATTCCGATAAAAGGGAGAAAGAAAAGAGACCTACCTTGAACATTCAGCCTATCACTCACTCGGCTCTGTACAGGCGCGAAGTCCACCATCACACCTGAAGTTTCATCTAGGGTCATGATTAGCTTGACTATATAATAGAACATCTGGATCTCAAACCAATAAACGTGAGTTGGCGAGGCGTCTGTCCAACAGACGCGTATGAGCATGAGCAATTTCTCTGGCTACATCTGCCACAGGTGGGTCTTCTCTACAGCAACAAGAGGTCAGCGCTCTGAATACCCAGTGTCATAGTATCTTCCTGCTAGTATGTACCTTATCACATTTCAATTTTCTGCATGCACATCTTGTGCAAGCTCTAGAAGATCGGGGGCGACGTGTCAGGGCAGCTGCACCTGACATATTTGAACTGTTTGAGAAGAACACAGGATATTGACTCATTATTAGCCCGAAGCTACTCGGAGAAGAACAACTTGGCATTCTTTTCAATCTAAATATTGTTAGATATGAGGCATAGTATTTGTCGATCCTCTTCACCATAGGGACAGAGATGCTCGGAGAATCCGAGCTAAGAGCTTAGCGAGCTGACCCAAGCTCCGAAGTCAGGGGGAGCACGTGATCAGCACTGCCTGCGGATCCAAAAGAACAGGAGGAGAGAAAAGGGATCCATAACTGGCGTAAGTTGAACTTTGATCAGGTCACTAAAAGTGTGATGTCATTATTTCGTTGTGCCTGGACCTGGTGGGCTGATTCGTGCTTACTGATGAACGGCCTGTGCGCTCTTCTCCACCATAGCTGACGAGGCGGTCCCAGCTGCCAAATGGAGCACAATCACGACAATGGTACCCGCAGGAAGTAGTTGGTCGCAGCTGACATGTCGTGATTCAAGGTAGATGATCCTGCCGGACTCGAGTTCCGCACGATGATAGCAGACCCCTATATTAACAGGGGATAGCGATAGCACTGCCATATCCTCTAGAAGCATTAACCAATAGAAAACCTCACGACATCGCATTCGACCTCTCTCTAGCGAATAAGACCTTGCGATTTGCCCACTGATGCGATTGTGGAAGGAGGGTGGCTAAAATAGGATCCGGAGGGCCCGGCTAATATCTGACAGGGACCATGCATATGCGTATGCGTATGTATAGGAACGTGGTGTGAGATATTGAGATACTTTCTTCTGTGCCGTCCTGTCGTTGAGAACTGATGAAACTGAGGGACCAGATTGGCTGTGTCTCCACAACCACACACGCGCTGAAGGTAGTCAGTATGCAGCCATCTGCGCACCTATCCCTGCTCACAGAGGGTCTTCGGAGTAGTCTACCGACATTATACTAATGCGAGATACCCCGCACCTCAAGGGGGTTATGATCAGCGCGGGGCAACAAGTATTGGCGATGAGAGAGGGGTTGCTCGTACCTCACCCCACGTGTGACGATTCTGACAGCCCCCTTTTCTTGATTCTCGTCAATTGAAGTGGGGACCTTCAATCATCGATGAGTTTTCGTCGATCAAAAGTTGAGGTAGAGCTAGACTTACGGAATCCTTTTCTGACAGCAACACATGGGATCGAGATTTCTTGTCTCAGTCAGATCTTGAAGTAAAGGATGCTCATCGACGGGAACTGTGAATTTCTTCCGCTCCTTCCCAAAAAAAAATTCTTGTTGCTGGTCTAAATTCCAGAGTATCGATTTTGGTGAGAGTTGTCTGAAATCCGAATGAATGAGCGAGAGCGAGATAGAGGGAGAATGATGGCCTACATTGCACGTGAAACTGCATTCAATTCCTTGTTTCGATCCTAGAACGTCTGCATTCACATTAAGACGGGTAATCTAAGCCTTGACCTGCCCAACTAATGCGAACATCTTTCTCGGCGTTCTCGGACTCAGATCTCCAGTTTTGACCCGTGAATTAAGGTTCAGTACAGATACCGAAGCGTACATGCTTGCTTTGCACTGCTTCTGAATGCTAAAAATCCGGAATGGGAGAAGTAACTTGATGTCACGGCGGCCCATGGTGGCTGACGTGATTTGCTTCCCACGTAAGATAGGGGGACTTTCGGCCCGAAGAATTGGACTCGGCAACTTGTGTACGGAATTGCCGTTGTTCCTTTGCAGAACCCTGTCATGCAATCCGGCTGTTTGCTCCTGGCGACATCGGGATCGTCGATTGGGAGACTGTAGGAAGTGGCTCCGGGCTCTCGCAGAGTGTAATTGGCTTCTGTTAAAGGGTCTCTAGTTGGCTTGTTAACGAAAGGTAGTCTTTAGTTCCAATGGTGTCTGAAATTTGATATGTCGAATATGCTTGAAGCAGGTCGTGGAAACGATGACGTTGCGGCACCGATGCGAGTCTTCAGTCTACTGTTCAAGATCTCCAATTCTAGCTGACCCCCATTTGCTACAATGCAATGACAGTAGTTGATTCAAGAAAATTCGAGAACGAGTTGGAGCAATTAGGTTTCTTGATAGTACACGAAGCATTGAAGAAGTAATCTCAACATCATGTGACAAGACCCTTAGATAAATCTTTCGGAGCAAGAGCAGTGAGCTTTAGAGGGTCTTTATCGTTTGCGACTGCAGAAATCCAATACCAAGAGAATGGGATTGGATTTTGTTCATGCATTCACGCTTCTCCCATAAATTACAACCAAAACATCATTCTCATGTTCAATTCCTATAAGAATCCTCAAGCGTGACTTGCCCGCACTTGTTCAGCCAAGGTCCTTGTAGTACGTTCCAATCTTTTTTAGCATTAAGACTTTCCCCTCCATGCTGATCCATAGGAGCTGGCGATGACGGAGACGAAGAAGTGGCAGGACTTGATGGAGGAGAAAGATTCGGATGGATCACAGAGCCAGTCGTCAACAACTTTCCGGTGAACTGGGACAGTTGCAACCTCAACTGTTCGTTTTCCTCAACAAGAGCCAAGTTTTGCTGCTGGAAAGATCTGTTTGTTCTCTCAAGCCGCTGTATATACTTGTCTTTTCGTTGTCGGTATGATCTTTGCCTAGAAATAGAAGTGTTAGCTTCGAGTTACCATGGCTGAAGTTTGTGCGTACGAGGCTCTGTTCTGCTCCCTGCGCCTCCTTATTCTTTCCTCCGCTGCCGTCTTTTCTCGCAAGATCCCTTCTATAATCATTGAAGACCCTTGAGCATGTGCATCAACAAGTTGAGGATTTGGGTAGATTATAGGTTGATTTGGAAGAGAACCGAATTGGTCTTCAACTCTTGAATCTTCAGACGCAGAGGTTGTAAATGAGGTTTGGTTAAAGCCTGATGGCAGTTGGAAGCCGGGGTTCTTTTGCATGAGTATTAGCTGAAGCCAATGGTCCTCAATGATATGCTTGGCATGATTCTTTGGTTATCCATTGCTTATGGAAATACTTACTGTCTGATCGTTGAACATCATGGCTTCTAAAAATGAGTTGGTATCGCGGTCAACGAAGTATGAAGGTTCATAAACTACACTTGTGCAAGAAAGGCTTTCTAACAACAAGTCCATAATGACAATAATAGTGAAATGTGTAGACAGAGTATGGTAACAATGCGTGATATGACTGCGTCTAACTAGATATCTTTTAAGTTCAGTCGATCCTGTTTGATAACGAGCCCCACTTTTGACGTTGAGGGTATCTTCCCGAGCCTTCTTTCCATGGCTGTGATCATCTAGCGTGCTGGCAATCAAATGTGAATCAAAGCATAACCTGTCCTATATGTGATCCTTGTATCGCGTTGCCGATGCGGGATAAGGGGCGGCTTACGGGTGTATCTCTGCATCCCGAAATGTCCAATGACATAAGGTACAGGCAGAGAGGCTGATTTGGTTGGATCGTTGAGCACGGCTCAGTAACGAGAGGTATTCAGCGCTTCCTGCGCCGCAGCTGCACAGATGCAGATTATTACAGGCCACTGCCTGTTGGGACAGACTAATCAGCGCAGTAAAACAGATCTCGATCTCATGGATGCCGAAGCTCTAGGGGCTCAAGCTTCATTCCTGATAGCCCTTACAAGGCGCGTACACCTCTCTGCATGATCGTTGGGAAATCGGTTGGTGCCCACATGGCTCCAGATGCAGATTTGGGCTTACTGTGCAGGTGGGCTGGCAACAACACTCCTAATAGGCGCGGCACTGAATGGGGCTCGTTGGATCTGGTAATAACGGCATACTCGAAACGGCCAGCTGCCCCGAGATTTAAGGAGAACAGGGCGACCTTCTGAAAACAGACTGCAAGCACTAGTGCTCATCAATTCTCACCCTTAGCTCAGGCTAAAGCAGCAGCTGCTCAGGTCCATGGACGGAAATCGAAAATGCCATACGAAGATTCCCATGTAGCATTGTCTGTTTTGGGGGCAATATTTCAGACTTGGGTTTTGGAGGATAAGGTAACGTATTTCTCGACACTATCCCTACTACTAAATGCTACCTATACTGCTTCAGATGGAAGATACGACGCTTTGGAGCCTTTCATTGACTAGAGTTCTGCAGTCCCGGCATTTCACGATGCTTATTCTTGGGCAAATTCTCTGGCCTTCTTAATAGGAAGTAGATTGTCCGATCCGCGTTTCACAGCCTTCTCTACCTTCAAGGAAGCATGTAAACAATTAGTTGAACGATTGCTGGGATCAGAACTAATTTTCTAGTCTTGACTACCTTGACTAGATGACTTGTTGGCTGCTCGCTATGTATAAAGGCGAATCCTTAGTACTCGTGCAGAGGAATTAGACAGTTGTCGCTTCATGTTTTTCACGATAATTTCTTATTATTTCATGCTATTTTGATCCTGCTATTTGAGGGAGCGTAATTGTTACACAACTAGTGCATGCGGTCGCTTTGGGATGTTTTGGGCGTGGGAAGGCTGAACCATGTGCCGACATGAACTGTTGATTCGTTGGTCGATGCAACCCTTTCAACTTGTGCCTTTTCTCCGTCTGGTTGATTGCACGGCTCGTCTTGTTTTTCTTTTTCCTCTTCCGTCAATCACTCATCTTCTGTATGCCGTCATTCTGCAAGTGTACTGGGGCTTTCCCGTGTTGTTCAATCACTACACTTTATCTATTTTGGGTTGGCAGTGGAGCTCTCCCGCGCGGTAAAATCACCAGAATTCTTCTGAAAATAGAAGCAAGTCATTAGATTTAGTATTGTGGCAATTGCAGGTGTGGCTAGAGTTTGAGTCATTTCGAGAGATTGTCGCCCGCATTCTGGATATGCTTTCCCGATTCGTTGTGAATGCATACGCGCTCGTTCGATTAACACAAACAGCATAAAAGGTCTCAGCCCTCAGTGAAATTTTCTCTCAAATCGGCACGTCCTAATCAGCATAATGGCGTCGGAAGATTATGCCATATGTGCGGCCCAATACATAACCCTCCAGACTCCAGCTGCTTCCACGTGCATAAATCAGAATCTCCGTAACTCTCGCTCTTCAAACTAATATCCAATGTTCAAAAAGTTTGAAGGCCCTTTCTGGTATGGCTATGTTGGGTGGGCGAACGTGATTGACGCAATTAACAACTGCACTGTGCAAGTGAACAGTTCGCAGAGCCTGCTTGAGGGTATTTGGAGAACTCCTGACAGGGAGTGTTGGATTCAATTGGATTGTGCGTTGTCGGCTGCTGATGCCTCTCAGCAAGCACAATACTCCAGTTCTTCGACAATTCTCGGACTGGTACGTCTTAATTCTTTGTAAGACATAGGATGATGCTTATAGGGTTTTCAGCTGCCTACGGTACTTTCAATAATGTCAACATCGACTAGGGAGCTCCTTCTGATCCACCATCGGTACCCCCTTCTCGCATTCTTACTCGCAATCTGCAATCCATCGACCGTCTTGTCTGGTCTGAACTCTATACAGGATCCGAAATCTGTGCAAAACGCTTGACACATGCTACAATCCAAGCGCTCTGAGGGATATCAAATAATGATTGACCGATTCTTTACTATTCGGCTTCGTGGATCAGACAAGAAGTTCAAGACACCAGACTTTGTCTACAACCTGGTTCTACATCTCATAACTATTTGCATTGCTGCGATTATCATTTGGCAAACTGTCTTGCTGGGAATTAGAGGCATCATAGTTTTTGCGTGCTGGACATGGCACGAACCTTTCACATGGGTAGGAGTAGGCGTGCTCAATCATCTTCTTTCTACTATCGCGTGGCGATTGTGTCTTGGTCCCATCAACTCTTCACAGCCTTGGCCGAGGTGGTGCTGGATTCTCTGTCGTTCAGGCGGAAATTTGACACTTGCGCATCCTCGCCTTGCGCGGTGCTTTGATATGTTATTCCAAATTCTTGGCCTGATGAACTACGGGTATGGCACTGTGATGTTAAGTGGAACAACCCTTGTCGCCCCTCCAATGGCTCTTCAAGTATTTTGTTTAATAGGCTTTGCAAGTTTGAGTTCGAGACTAGTGGTTTTATGGGTGGTGCAAGTGTGGCCTGAAGAGCCGATCGAGAAGGAGGGATTGATCGGTAACCTGCAGGCGATCGAGGGAGAGAGTGGGATCGCTCTGTTAGGGGTTCAAGGCAAGGAGGAACCTCAAAAGTAAAAGGAGCATGTCCAGTATTAGGTTTCTGAGTTTAGGTCTTGTTTATTATCAGACGGTTATTATTAACGTACTATCGTATATAAATCAGTTGAGCGAACTCGTGTAGACTAAGCCTTCCTTAAATTTCAATGTTCCTATCAACTTAAATTGGTCTGGACAGTCCACCCTCCAATCTTTCCTTGAATATATTATATTTGAATCTAATTCTCTAAAATATCTTAGAAGTTGAAAGCTGTGAGACTCCTACTATCTCTATATTAGTGCGTATGTCTAATCTTAATTTGATCGAGAACGCATTTCTCAGCGAACCGCGACGCAGGGAACTTAACAAGTAAGATCAAATTGCTAACTTTATAGATAAAAACTGCCCAATTACGGCACCTTCTGTAGGACCCCAAGCACGGTTCGAAATAGAATGCAACCTCTCTTCCCGAAACTAAAAACTCTCGAATAATACAAGCGCGGGGATCTCAAAACTAGGACCTGAGAACGCTCTTGTGAGAGAGATAATGTTTTTTTCAAATATAAATCAAATATTCGAGGCGGAAGTGGTTCGCAGTTGTGGAGATACCCCAATTCTCCTCAGTCTATAGTCGTATGTGGTAGTGGAATGTAAGGTTAATATATATATATATATATTCCTAGGCCCAATAGCCGTTTTTCTACCGACTAATACTTAGTCTTCGGATTAGATTGTGGGCCTAGTGATTGAACGCCTGCTCTTCGCGACCGAGATTTGGCCTGCCGCTTTGGAAAAGAGATTCGCTAATCGAGAACGCAAAAGCCAAACATACGTGGATCCACGAAAAACTGCTGCAATGCTACCTAAATCTCATTCACCCAACCGCAAGCTCTAGCGGCCCGGTTTCAGGGTTGCAGACCTGAGATGCCAACGGTTGTAACCGCGGAGCAGTCTTGGAGTTCTCCAGCGAGGCTTAGTTAGGCAACTTTGCAGACCGCAGCGAAGGCCCGAATGATCGAATCTATCACCAAAATCAGTTGATAAACGGCCGTCAGGGATACAATTGTGAGGATCTCCAGCAATGCACAGACCATGTCGCGGGTGACCACGGATTACCAATGGAGCTTATAGCTCAACCCCTCAACTCCATCCTATTTCTCCTGCCCGCAGTGTCGATAGTCATCGGCCGACGATTGCATCATGGCCAACGAAGATAAGAACCACCCAGCTGCCTTGGTATCATTCTATTCATCCTTGTCTGCATCGCGATTGCCTTACATCTATTCCACGCTGAATGAAGAAGCGCAGGAAATACGGCTTCTGACCATTCTTTCAGGTGCATTTGCATCTGATATACATGTGACCCTACAGACGCATGTCTTCGCGAAAGACATATCTCTACAATACGAGGCATTGCCATACGCATGCGGTTCACTAAAAGACCCAGACGGAATCTTTGTCAGAAGTCCACACTCGCACGGAACAATCAGTGTGACGCAGAATCTAGCAGAGGCTCTGCGGTACCTACGATATGAACATAAAATTCGCACTCTATGGATCGATGCTATCTGTGTCAACCAATTGGATATGGCTGAGAGAAGCAGTCAAGTCAAGAGGATGGCAGATATTTATTCAGCAGCTTCACGAGTTGTCGTCTGGCTCGGCCAAGAGTGTAATGATTCTACTGTGGCCATAACGTGCTGTCAATTGATCTCATCAAATATCACAGTTGATTGGGTTCGGGAGTCTATGTCTCCCTTATCTTCTGACAAGCAATGGGCCAGCAAAGAAGCAGTCTTGCCATTTAGCGGAATGGAGCTCGCTGCAATCAGTCGTCTGCTAGATCGGGATTGGTTCAAGCGTCTCTGGATCTGGCAGGAAGTCAACCTTGCTCCTGAGGTCATTGTCCTTTGTGGCACTGATACTTTGAGCTGGACGGTCATTCGAGATACGGTGTTTAGCATCTACGTGAAAACACGGACCCAGTATTACGACATCGAGTGGTCGCATCGGCGTCCACTCCACAGCTTATGCAAAGGGCCTAAAGGCCTAAGTTTGGATAAGCTGATCGAGAACACAAAAAATAGCCTTTGTTCCGATCCAAGGGATCTAATATTTGCTCTTTTCTCCCTTCTATCTGCGTATGATCGATCCTTGATAATAGAACCGGATTATTCCAAGCCTCCCGCTCAGATTTTCGAGGAGTTCACACGACATTATATCCAAGGTCGAAAGCACTTGAAGATTTTGTCTACCGTTGAAACCCGAGACGAAAGTTCTGAATTGCCATCGTGGATTCCCAGCTGGTCGACTCCGCGAACTACCACGCCTTTCACGCGTACGAAGTTCTGTGGTCTCTCTAAGGCACTAGCACGATCCAGGGAAGATGCATGTTTAGAAGTGTGCGGACGCACGATTGGAACTATCGAGATGGTAGAGCCATTTCGACTTCCAAATCCTGGCTCACGAGAGAGCACTTCTCGCAACGTGTTCTTAGAACTACAAAGAATTACCAGCCTATTAAACTTGGACGGTTTACTCGACGCGGGAGGCCAGAATTTGCCCAAATTATGTCGAGTTCTGTGCTCGAACTCGGTTCTGGAAGTCATATCGTCTCCAACCCTAGACTACCTCAACTTTCAAGACGCTATGAACTTTTTACGAGAAGCTTTAAGGTTCCCTAATGGGGACCTAGGCAGTGATGCAACAACCAGCATGAAACCATTCATCAACTCGATGCTAGTCAACTGTTACGGCCGGAGTCTTTACAGATGCTCTGACGGTACCATCGGTTTAGCATCAGAAACTGTCACGTTGGGAGACAAAGTTGCGGTCTGGCTTGGCTATGATACTGCTATGGTTCTTCGGCCTTTCAGAGACAATCTGTATCGATTGTTAGGAGAGGCAGTATATGATGAAGCGATGGATGGTTCGGCATTTCTCGGATCATTACCGGAGCGATTCCAACTTGTGCTGATGGTGGTTGAAGGTTATGAAGAGCACAGCTCATGGGCTTGGAGGTTTCTTCAAAGAGAAACAGGTATCGTGTCAGCTGAAGACCCAAGACTTGGAGACACAGAACTCCCTTTGGGATGGAGAAGAAATGGCAGTAGAGAGGGGGAGTTTCTCAATGATAAGACCGGGGAGAGAACGATGTATGACCCAAGGCTTACAGCAGAGTTCTTGAAGAGTAGAGGTGTGACTCTATAAGTTTTCGAGATAGTCTGAGCGACTTATCTGATCCCTAGTTGTCATATCACAACTATGGATATTGCATCGAGCTACTCTCATCATTTCCAGCTTTTACCAGATCTAGTATACTACAGAACTAATTACAGTAACTAAATTAGTCATGAAAGTTCACGATTAGTGTGCAGGTGCCTTAGATCTGAGTCATTGTCTATTCTCTCTATGTGATCACTACGTTCACTACCTAAACCGTAGATCTTTACCTCGGAGAGCTTAATATACTCAGGGCAAAATGCCGGCCCTTATTAAAGAACGAGATCTAAGGACGACGGTCGTATGTAACGACCACGATTCTATATCTTAGATAAATATATGTCACACCTATCATTCTAGAGTGCGTTGGGAGAACGGGGAATCTAATGCTTTCACAAAACCCTGGCTCGCCGATGTAGCCATTACCTAGCGTTGGTTGAACGCTACTTACTTTGAACTGAGAAACCATAAAACTCATTTTCGGGACTTATGATGCGTCTAGAGTGAATAGTTTCTGACACTTAGAAAATAACATCCTAGAACTGCGTTTCCGGTTGTCTATTTTATAGGATATTAATCCTCGGGTTTGTGGAATATGTCGAGCCTTTGATGCTAGAGCGGCTGCCTGAAGATCGTGTAGGTAGTCCAGTTCTCCTTAGTCTGTGGTCATACGTGACAATTTTCTGCTTAATGAAATACATATATTACGTATCCGTTCCGCTGCCGCCAGGTGCGCCCTGGTCAGTGCGTAGGTTAAGCGAACTAACGAAATACCGTGCTTTAAGGCTTTAGGGATGTCTCCCTGAAATTTAGTGATCCGTGCCCTGAACTTTAGCGGTGCAGTCGCTAAAATATAGTGAGCTTCAGTTACAAGTTTGGGTGTTCCTTGTTTAGTAAACGGGCGCACCTGGCGGCAGCGGAACGGATACCTTCTTCTAGTTCTTGCGATTGGTTGTGTTCCGGTACCTTAAGCGAATCTGTTGATTAGAGGTCACGTGCGTGCCCATGTAATTTCCGACATCACCACATCTCAATACATAGAAGCCCAGCTTCAAGCCTCTATTTCTAGACCTCAGACTACCCACGGGAATACTTCACCTACTCAACAATATCTCGAGCATTCGAGGAACAGGATTGCCTTCGGGTATAAGCCAACGTTTTTGTGCGTAATCTTATCAGATGATCAAGCCCCTGAAACAGCCACGTGTGCTTACCCTTAGCATACATGTAGAACATCAAGAAAATAGTGCCCACGAGAGCTGACAAGCATCAGGACAGAGAACTACGGTGAATACGCAAAGCCGATACTAGGAAGGGGACATGTCCTCTGGGGCACGTTCAGACTGACTCACTGCCTCCTCTATACGCTTTGCGAGCACAAACAACTCAAATCATCGCCCAACAATAATCAAGCACTTCTATCGCTCATACAGCGCCAGGGAAATCCCGCAGTTTGAAACGACTTCATCTATTCGTTCCGCCGACTGGAATAGCTCAACGTGGCACCATGTTAGAGCTTTCTCGCCCAGACCGCATTACAGATCATGGGGATATCGACGGTCTCAGCGATCTTTCAGAGCCCATTGCCGAGCAGCGGACTACACCCACGCCAGTTCTCTCGTTCCCCGAGAAGAAAAGTTTAGTCTTTCTGTGTTCTATCTACTTCATTCACGCAATTCCGCTTCAATTTTCGTGGTCCACTATGCCCATAATTCTTCGCCAACAGCTCAGCTATAGTGAAGTGGGTACCTTCCTGATCTCTGGGTACCCGTACAGCTGGAAGGCAGGATGGAGTCCACTCGTTGATGGAATCCACCATCCGTTTATCGGCCGAAGGAAGACATGGGTTGTACCATCTTTAGTGATAGGTGGTGCCGTCCTCTTCTGGCTCGCATTCACGCAAGATTCTCTTATTACAGAGGTAGCAAGTGGCGGGTCGCTCGCCATGGCATGGCTTGTGCTTACTTGGTTTATTGTCATGGTTGTTTGTGCAAATATTCGAATCGCACTTGACTCATGGTCTATAAATCTTCTGTCGCCGCCCAACGTTCATTGTAAGTATTGGGTGGAGAAATTCTATTCTATTTCTGACTGTCTCGGGATATTTCTACCGAGACATTTCCCTCTCTTGAAACAACCTAAATTGAGCAATTACTAACTAACCCGTTACCTAGGGGCATCCTCGATTGCCACAATAGGGGAAACGGCTTCCAGCCTAGTATCATGCAACCTTTTCTTAGGGGTGACGTCTTTAAATTCTCCAAAAGAAGAGACTGGTAGGGTGGAACCAGCAAGTACGTTCTTGTTTTTTGGGGCTTCGGCGACTGCCTTTATCACCACTGCTATCCTGTTGCTGGCGGGCATCCGTGAAAGCGACAAAGCACAGAAAAGCCAATCGATTCGGAAAGTCTATACTATCATCTGGGGGATTTTGAAGCTGCGACATGTCTGGATATTAATGCTTGTCCATATGGCGTCCATGATTGGATTCATAACCAACGACACCATTACCACTCTCGAACTAGTCAAAAGCAACTTCAACGATTTTGACCTCGCCGTTCTCGCAACTGCCGCTCTCCCTTTTGCTATCGCGGGTAGCTTTCTAGCCGCGAAAGCCTTCCAGACTAAACATCCGTTGCACGTTTGGCGCAGGATGTTTCCATGGCGCCTGATTCTCGCATTCGTCTCTCAACTTACTATCTTATTTGTTTCCCGGTACCCCAACTCACAATTTCGCTGGCTTGTCGTTCTTGTTCCGTTCTGCCTGAGCCAACTCTTCTCAGTTGCAATGTGGGTCGCCTTCGTTGCGTTTCATGCGCAGGTGTCCGACCCCCAATTCGGGGGTATATACATGTCCGTTCTGGCAACGACGCTAAATATTAGATACGATTCTTTGCAATTTCTCTGCACAAAGGCAATAGGCATCATAGATGGAAGCGATGACTTGACTAAACCTTCTCCACTTATTGATGGGTACCAAATCGTCAACGCAACGACAGTTGTTTTGGCTATCCCCATTTATTGGTTTTTTCTGAGACCGGCAACGCTGTATCTGCAGACTATTGATGCATCTGCCTGGAGGATAAAATATCAAGCCCCTGCGGACATCATGGCGTATGAGATGGTTGGAACTCTAGAAGATGATGAATATGATAATTAATTTATACCTGTTTGAGGAACTCCAAGTACTCTGGTTGCTAGAATTTATCTTACCTGGTACTGAGTCAAACGTTGCATGTAATATATTATATACTTGTTATAGGGTCTCGGCTACCTCGAAGTGCTCACTATAATTATTATCACTCTTCGCAGGTACTAGATTAGCTTATAATATACCTTCAGATATCTTTTCTAGAGAAAGCCCGTATGTTATAAGAGGGCGTGTATATATTACCTTAAAAAGAATCCTTTTCTTAAATCTCGGTCCAGAGCTAGTGCGAGTTCTGAAGGTTCCCTTATTACTAAGCCGAAACTTTGAGATCTGAGACTTAAGAAGCCTCTTAAGCCTTTCATGCTAGATTACGTGAGCGGATGTAAATGGCCTAATTCTCCTCACTCTATAGTCGTATATATGACAGCGTTGCACCTATTTGAGATTATACCTTGCTTTTTTAGGGGACGGTACCTTTTCGATTTCGTTAGCGATGCGCCGCGATATGATTTGAGACCTACTAACTAGTTCTGGATCTTGAAAGTGAAATTTTATCGTTTGCCGCTTTTCGGTGTCAATGCACCAATTAAAATTGACCACGTGGATCTCTGAAGTTGCTGCCTAGATCCTCTGAAATGACACAACAAAGGGCATTTAAAAAAGTCAAACTCGGTGACCTGTGGAGACCACTGCCACAAAACTTCCTGGCTTCCTTCTTAGCCTACCTGCCTTGCTATGAACCTTACAACCTTGCCGTCAAAATATACCTGTATTTCTTGATCATTCCCATTCCAACGGAAATATGAGCTTCAGCATCAGCATCAGCGAATTCATCGCAGTCGGACAGCTTGCTGAACGGTTGTACAAAGACGTCTGCCTCGTGCGCCATGCATCGCAAGAGCTTCTTGCGCTTCAGAACGAAGTCGCGACATCAAATACGTCGATCAACCTTTTGATTGCTGATATCAAAGATAAGACGTCAACTCTTGCTCGCAGTGGAGAAGAACGGGTCAATGTAGTAAACGGAGTTCTTGCTGAGACGAAGAAAACATTGCTGGAGTTAGAGAAGTTCTCCCAGAACTTCCGTGGAGACCAGAGAAACGCTGGGGCTTTCGGAAAAGTGAAGTCCGTGTTGAGCAAGGCGAAGTACGTTGGGGAACTCTCAAAGATCGACGCACTCCGTGCAAGGCTACAGCACCAGAATGGGAACTTGACTCTACTTTTAATGTGTGCTGGAAAGTAAGTGTCTTTTTCCCACTTAGATGCCTGCCGGCAAGATATTTTCACACTTTAGCAACTTGCTTGTGAGCGGTCTGTCCTAGTACTTTTTGTATCGGTCAACTATTATGAGTATGCTATATTCTTAAGGAGATGTTTCTCGATTATTCCATCGCTTATTTAGCCTCAGCTGCAAAATGTATCAATAAATTTTGCTAATTAATAGCACAGCTCTTCGCTCCAAAGAATCGAGACCGTGGATCAAAAGATGAACGCTGACATCACAAAGCTTACCAAGATGATGGCGCAACTTACTCATGAGGCACCAGACGATTCAGGTTTAAGCTACAAGTCACCCTTAACCCCAAATTTTCTGGCACAGGCAGAAAACGGAGGCCGAAGATGGTTTTCATATGGATTTGATGAGTGGTTGCGTGCTGGGCAATGGTGGCTGATGTCTTCACAAGGACAGCTTGATCCTGAAATAACTAGCGATTTGGTTATTCCTATACAGCCCTACGCAGATCTGCTAAAGGCTTCATCGATCCTCCTTGATATTCTCCCACGCCATCCTTCGATTAGGCTCTGGGATCCCACCAAAGAATATTTACAGTTTCAACTTCTGGCTGATATGCTGCGGGATGAATTAAACGCTATCAAGACGAGAGGTCTTAAAACCCCAGACCTCCAATCTCTTCAAGAAGCTGACCTCCGAATATGGACTGAGACTGTTACTACCGTTCAGCTTAGGCCAGATGCACATGGCCACAGATCTAGTTGGGAGGATGCTAACGAGGAGATTCTGTGGCAGGGTTTTGGTACCTTTGTTTACGACCGTGACTTCAAACCTAAGGCCTGCATGATTCTCGTACTGGTGTCTAAGAACATCGACAAAGCAAGAATTCTTGTTCAAAACCAGCGGGGGTTTGAGCTTATAAGTCTCCGGATTGATTTCAATCTGCTTTTCGCCAAACCACTACCTGGCGATTCGGGGTTCCGGTCTGATAGCATTTCAGGAAATTCGGAAATCGAATTTTATTTCCCTGATTGTCGGAAGCCCCTTGGTGATGGATTGAAAACGATTGGCCTAGGACAAATCGAAATTTCTCTATCTTCGAAAAGAGACCTTGGAGAGCTCTCCTGTACTCTCCGTGGAATAGTCTTTTGCCAACATATCCAAGGAGTTCAGAAGGATCATGCACTTCTACATGGTGTAATCCTGCTCTTTATTCAAGCATACGGAGATGTCGCCCTAGGGAGAAAGTCTTTGGCTTTGCATCAGAAGCGTCGTTGTCTAGAATTCTATAAATGCGAAGAATCTTCAATTCTGCATGTAGCAGAAATGGCCGCTCAAGAATTCTCTCAACATACCGAACTTTTCGTCTCAAATCACCCGCCGAGATTTGTTGATTTTAAGCAATGGAGGTCAGCATACAATTCGGATTTCGACCAACCTATTGTGGAATCACAAAACATGTTCGACTGGGCCTATGGCATTCTTATAGGGCCAGCATTACTAGGCCTGTCTCTTCGTGCATTTGACAGCATGTCATTTTGCTCTGACGTTCGTAAGGATATCTTCCGCTTGTTTAGAAGATTCATAAATGCGTACGCTACACAACCCCCATTTTATGCACCGAGTTTTGCACTGTATTCTTGCACTCAAATATTGGCTCTTTGACGAAGATGTTAGCTGACTAGAGTTAAAAAAAAATATAGAATCTGTATACAGTTCGAAGTATCTTGACGATCTTGGCAGTGCTGACCACGACAATTTTCGGCTTTTGGTGATTGTTGCTGAGCTCGCAGCTATATCAGGAGCTACCCCGCTAATTCAGCACTTGGATTTCAACTACATAAGCATCAATAAGCTCCGAAATCCTGTAAGATGGTGGGGCCGGATTCCACCGATAACCGAAAATTTACCTCTCTCTGACTACACGTATCGTGGAATGTCTTTGCTTCATTTTGCAGTGGCATTCAGCCCTGCTCCTGCAGTCCAGATCTTGATCGACGCTGGAGGAGACTTGTTCAAGACAGGCAAAAAAGTCGATTTGGGCTTCGGTACAGCAGCGTCGCAAGTGACTGTGGTTGACTTTGCACTAGCATCAGAAAATTTCGACAGCCTTACCTTACTCGTCAAATACTATTCAGGAATCGACCTACTTCAAAAATCGATATACGTATCTAGATTTCTAGGAGAACGTTCATTTGTTCGGGCTAGAGAATTTGGGAATACATATGCGTGCGGATTCCAAATGCTACTGGACGTTGTCTTTCGAAGTGATACCGGAACGACTCCAAAGGGTAGAGAAATGCAAAATTTCAGCCAAAATGTTGGCAGGGAGCTTTTTTTCTGCGCATTGGCAGCGGAAAACACCATTGCCGCTAAAGTTCTAGCAGAAGCTGGTGTTGATGTTGATGGCCTAGATAATAAGGGCCATACAGCACTGTGGTATGCTTCACGTCTTTGGGATGTAGATTTGACGGAATACATCCTTTCAAAAAGTTCTTCACTAGCAATCCGTTCAGCCTTCCAACCTGACGAGTATGGCAACACTCTACTTCATTACGCTACTATGCAAGGGGTTCGGTCCGCCAATATGTATTTGCATAACTTATTGGCATTATGCAAGTGTGCACCCGACATCGATGCCCCTGATCGACATGGAATGTCTCCGCTTGCTGGAGCCTTAATATGCGGAAATTATACTTCTGCCAAAGCGCTAGTACTGGCAGGGTGCAAAATTGATGGCTACGCTAGATTGCAGCGACTCAAAAATCTATCCGTCGATGGCCAACTCGGTGTTTTCGATGATACCAAGCTCATGAAAGAAAAATTTCTCCGGGAAAATATGGAATGGTGTCGACATGATCCTATATGGGACGATTCGGACTTGGCTGGCATGAGCCCATCAGCAATCGAGGATTATCTGCGGTCTGATAACTACGAAGAACAGAGACAAAGGTTTTTGCAAGCAGCTGTTCAATTAGCCTCGCCCAATCCGCAACGGCGTCGGCAAAGCTGAAGCTGATACCTTGAATGACTTATGAGAGTAAAAGGTATCCCTGCCTTGTCTATGACGCATGTTTCTGTCAGTTTGCTAATTGGGCTCATAATATAACGTGCTTACAATCTTATTTCTATGATTTTTGTCTCTCCTTCTCCTTTCAGATTCTGCAAGGATAGGCGCGGAAGAGGCGTTCTCTATGAAACAGAGCAGACCGAATTCTCAATTCCTTATTAGCCTATAGTTATATGTTATACAAAAGCCTTGCAATTATGTTTCTCGTTTCGCTTATTGAAGCCAACGGGATTCACGTATATCATGACGTATACTAATTGATACCTCAGTATCAGTTCGCCCGAGAATGGAGCCAATACGGCAAAGAGAAGAATGGGTTGCAGCTGTCACGAAATCCTTTCGACCCTTAGACGTAGACTAATTCTTTATTCTTACCTAGTATAGATTCGGCATATCTCACGATAATGGCAACTCTGCTCCTCTAGCTTGTATCGAAGCGCCTTTCCTTACCTAGTTCAACGTCTTCCACTCTGATGGAAACACAGACAAGTCACATTCAGTAGATGTAGTTGGTAGTGTTTTAGGGTCACTTGCGGTCAGGGTTATGTTTGTTGTTATTATGTCACTAATTCTTATTCGGGGTTTTAAAACTATTTCTGGCTAGCATGGAAGTTGTAGGAACTTGTCTATAGGCATCCGTATGGCGTGTCATCTGATAGGGGACGGAGATATTAGTGAGAAAGCGACCACTTAGGGGGAAATCAGGAGAAATAGCTATAAGGGACGCTGTTCCTTCACTGCTGAAGAGGTTGAGATGCCTATCATCAATTACGTATATGAATGTCGCTGCTGCAAAAAAAACAGATTAGGCATCGAGCACTACCGCCGATTCAAGTCCACTTAATTTGTTGATTTAGATGTTTGCGGATTATCTTGTTATTCAAAATTCTTACTTCATTTATATCTTAGTTTACAAAAGGTATTATGGCCAAATATAACGAAAGAAGTTGAAGGGAACGAAGAAGTGGTGGCATATATTAAATCTCGGGATAAGAGTAGCATTGATCAAGATATTGGACCCTATTTCGAGACTTACATTATCCCCGAAGCAATAAATTCTGGCTTTCAGGAACAAGATCCGATAATCACATTCTCATTTACATGCTTTATGAGATTTCCTTCCTCGGATATCACATATGTCGATCCTTTGATGCTGGAGTACCTTAAGTCCATGGAGATAGCCCTATGTCCCTCAGCTTATGGTCATATGTAATTGTATACTTATCTCCACAGTCTGCGATGCGTCAAACTCAGATTCGCGGCATCGTAATTGGTTCCTTGGTTCTCGGAACTCGATTTTGTCATGGCCGCGTTTCGACTAGTTCGGCTTACGTGGGCCCACAGCCTAAACCTCCCCCAGCGGCTCGCACGTCCTTTTTACTCTTTCGAATCACGATTTGTCTCGCACCTCATCGTCCTCCAGACGCAATCGAGTTCACTAATTTCGGGCAAAGAAAGGAAAGATGGAATCATCTGGCCATGAGCCGGAAACTATTCCCACATTACCTGCGCCATGGACTCTCAAGGGTACGGTGTATATCTTAATGATCTACACGACATCCAGCGGCGCAGCAACCCTCTCATCTGATCCAGCCTTCATCTACTCGCCACTTGAAGCCAACTCATCCTTCTCGAAAGGCCAGCTCAAAGGAGGCCTCAGCATGGTGCAGCTCATTCGGTACACCGAATCACCGGCCGGGCCCTATGATGAGATGGTTCTTATCCCCGGCTATTTTGAGTATGAGGTAGAGACTAAGGACAAGAATGGAAAGACGAAGGTTGAGAAGAGGAAGAATTTGCGATGTACGAAACTCTTTGTCAGCCAGGACAAGACTTGTTGGAACGGGCGCAAGAGTAAGACACCATCTCAATTCCCTCGATCCGATCACACCGTATTCCTGAATAACCTGACACAACGCACAGATTGGAGTACACCAAAGCACCTTGCACATTTCGACTTCGTGGATCTACCAGATAATCGGACACAGATCACGGTCTATCCTTTGATTCCCGATACGTCCGGGCAAGAACGCATCAAGAGTCACACTCCCTTCTTCACCACTATATTCCGGCCCATCTCGTACGCACCAACCTTTTCCTGTTCAACAGCCGTCTCAAAGTACGTTGGTTTGGATCTCAGTCTCGTTCAGCCGCCGTTGCCGGAAGGTGAGGGACCGGAACTTGCGGGCACTTCACAATGGGCCAAAGTTGCTGCAGTGGAATGGAGCAAAAAGACCTCTTTGGGGTGGTTCGATCTGAGGCAGAAGAAGGAAGGCGCTGATGAGCAGGAACCTTTGTTGGGTGAACAGCACAATGCAATCGAGGAAGGTGGAGTTCGGCATGAGAACTTTTGGCCAGGTCTAGGTAGATGGAGGATTGGGATTAAAATGGAAGAGGCGGTAATTGAATTTCCAGAGGCAGTGTATTGGGAAGGACTTAAATTATAGATACGTATGATATAATCGATGAAAATTGCGAGGAACCAATCCCAGTGTATGTGATTACCTTCGTATACGTGACTTAGCTGCTGCCCACATGAACTCCGCCCTTTAACCACCCTGTTCGGCAAAGCGCCTTGGGCATTAGTGGAAGGAGCAACGAATAACAGATGATTTTCACACGCCAATCCTGACGTGAAGAAAATCTGTTTCTGTTCGGAAAGGTGAGCAGAGCTGCTTTACTGGCAATTTTGGGTGAGTTAAGGTAAGCAAGGGTGAGTCGAAGGTGAGAGCGGTAGTGGATAGACCAGCGTCGAAGGCGACCCGTTTCGGCTCCTCGGCCATAACTTCCGCAGCTAAAATTAGAAAAAGTCAGTCAAGGATCCAAATTCTAGACACTCCCCTTCCCCCCCGAGCAAAATCTAGCTGAGTTATTAGCTTGCGCAGGACTCAGGACTCGGCTCAGGTTAGAGCAGCGACTTCTCAGGTTCAAAGACGGAAACGGACCCCAGTGGGAAAATTATTAGTCAAGGTTATTTTAGTAATAGTCGGAGTTGGCCTCGCTTCTAAAAGCCTAGTCGGTTTTAGTCAGGGAAAGCGAGTTGTCCCCGGAAAGCGAGTTGTCCCCGCGCACATATAAAACCCTACTAAAATTACGATAGTATACTTGCTAGCTATAATAATTCCACGATTCTATGCTTAAAAAATTAAAGATATATTATACCTAAGAGAATCTAATATAATCCTAATTTTATCCTTTAAATAAATTAATTATAGTAACTAATCTAGGTAGTAGGGAGGAGGTAATATCTATAGTATCCTCTCTACCCTTCTCCTCTCTATTCTTATCTACCTCTAAGACTATTTTACCTAGGGGCGAAGAAGGAATATAAGACTCCTCTTCGTCCTCGTCTACCGCGATTCTAGTTATATTAAGAGGGTTATAGCTAGTACGGAACTCTTCCTATAACGCTATAAATTCTAGTTTAATTATAACCTCTAAGAAGTTAATTAAGTCTATAGCCTATAACTAAGTAAAGTACTCTTCCTTATTTATAATTATATTAAAAAGAGCTATGTTCCTAAGCCGAAAGGCCTCGATTTCCTTAGTAGATAGTTCCTTTTCTTAATCACGTATTAGTACTAGTTTTACTAGTAGAATATAGACTAGATTACTACGACCTTATAGAACTCGTATCTCCTTTAGCTATTTTTTCCTCTTCCTCTCTTCTACCCTATCCTTAATCCCTTAATAATATTATACTTCTTACTCCTCTCTTTCTACCTTCGCTAGTATAGCCTTCACCTTCTTAAGAGTCTCTAGTTATAACTTAATCTCCTTCTCCTTCTTAATCTTTAAAGCCTTTAACGCGAGTATTATACCCCCCTTTAAGATACTAGCTCTAGCGCTAAGCTTTACTTTATAAAAGGTAACTTACTTTTATCTAGTAATCTCAAGATCCTATTTAGCTAGTCCGCCTAATATTAAGAACTCGTATATTCCGGCCTTCGTAGTTTTATATTAAGCACGTAAGAGAGACGTTAGGGCGTGCGATATCTTCTCATCGAGTTCGTCCTACTAGTAGATATAGTTAGTATATAAAGATAGAGGTTTTAGTAGCTTAGGAAGCACGTATTCCTCGTTAAGCTAGGGATTAGGGACTAGACTAGGCTCCCTTAAGCGAGGCTATATATCTTCGTCCGACGACGAACTATTATTAGAGCTATATTTAAGCATCTCTAGGCTAGTATCTTTCTTACGTTTTTTACCGTATTTCTTTAGCTTCTTTTTAACTACTTTAAAGCTTACTAGCTAGATCCCCGTGTTCCTAAACAAGTGCTTAATTATACTAATAGTAAAGGTCTTAGCTCGTATTTTAGGAAGATCTCTAAGAAAAGAGTAGAGGTTATACTCTAGCTAGAAAGAGCAAATAGTATCTATTATCTTTACCTACTACTAGTACTTCTAGGAATGAAAATAACTAATATCATAAGGCTAGAGGAGGTGTATTTAATATAATAGAAACTTAACGATCTAGATCTTATTAGCTAGCGCCTTTAATCTAAAGTTAGGGGTATTATAGTAGGTAGCTCTATTAATTAAAAGTATATACTACTCTCCCTCTAGGCCGTAGTTATTATACTTAATAAAATAATCTAACTAAACTATATAGATCCCCTTATTTATATATCTAGAATCGGAGATAGAAACTAGCTTATAACCGGTTATTTTCTTATTAAACTAAGACGCTATAACTATTACCCCCTTAATAATAATTAGTAGTAGTATCGCCTTTCTATCCGTGGATATATATTCTACCACGGTCACTAATAATCGGTTCTCAGGAATTCTAGTATATATCTCTATTACCCTAATTAGAATAACTACTTCCTCCCCTACTAGTATATAGATCCGAGCTCCCTTCTCATCTATATTATATATATTCGTTCTATAATAGACTCCTATAGTAGTAAGAGTAGGGGCGTATTCGGTCTCAAACTACTCGCGGAGGTACTATTTAGTATATATATCTACGCGGTGGCTAGTAATTAGTTTTATCTTAATTACATAGAGTTCCGGTATTCGATTTAGCTAGCCCTTAAACTACTTCTACGAGGGGGGCTCTTTACCTTCCTTTACCCAGAAGAATATCGCGTAATTATATATTATCTACTTTATAGCCCCTTTACCTTTATTCAAGTACTAATTCGCCGCGTATCGTATTAAAGCCTTCTCCTATTCCGGGCTAAGGATCTTATTTTAGCTACTATACTAAGGACTCTTACCCTACTTCGCTAGCTCCTACTTCTTCCGCTCCCTTAGCTATGCTTTCTATAGAGTATTCGGCTTCTAGAGCTTTCAGATTCGTATTAGGGTAGAGGGGTCTTTATTAGGGTATTAGATAAGGAACTTAAGGGCTAGGGCTAGCTTATCCTTCTTAGAGAGGTTACGTTCTAGTACGTGTTTAGGTGCTTGAGATAGTCGAGCTATAATCTTTATTACTAGGAAAGGATTTTGTCCGAGTTAGGGGTAGAAGGATTGATTTTTTTAATAGGATACGTATATAATTTTCCAAATTTTTAACGGGGCGCGGGGACAACTCGCTTTCCCTGACTAAAACCGACTAGGCTTTTAGAAGCGAGGCCAACTCCGACTATTAATCTTAGCCGAATTTTTACCTCCCTCCCATCCAACGCGGTTAGTCACCATCGCCGCTGTGCTCAGGCGTTACTCACCCTCACCTCACCTTCTTCTCAGGTTGCTCAGTCACGTTACTAGTCTCTCTTCTAGTGGCTAATCATAATTTACTTATCATTCGGTTCTCCTGTATGAAAGTTTTCAACTCTATACAACCATAGTTAAGGAGACCAAATCGGCTCCCAGGGAGCCCGGATAGGACCTCCCCAAAAATACATCCTTCGATTCTCTCAAGGTAGTGTCTTCTCACAATGAAGTCATATCGGGCATGCCGTACCTACTGCTCATCGGCTCGCACCCGCGGCTGGTATTCCAATACGTCTCAGACACACGATCATCGTTGCGCAGGCAGCAAGCCTCATCCCAAAGTTGTGTCCACCAGAACGCAGCACGACGCGAGCATACGACTCCTCCCGAACGGAGTACCACAGCATCATATTCCAGCCCATGAACTCGTAGTAGCGGTTGCTCTCGGCAAATGGGTCTTTGCGGGAACGACGAAGGTCACGTCGCGCGAATGAAGGTATGATACTGTAGTTCGAGCGCCTGGCTTGTGAAGAACGTGTAGCATTCGCACTGGTCAGCGGCAGTGAGGCCATCGCGCCACATGTGGTATGAGGTGAACAGCCAGGTGCGGCCCTCGAATGAGTCGAGCAGCGTCACTGGCACCAGTTGCTCGAGCTAGCGATGTCGTGGGGGTCTACCTCAACCATAGGGAGCCGTCGGCGAGCAGCAGCAATGGCATCACCCTCGCAGATGTGTGCATTCTCGCGGGCATCCAGCTAATGGAACTGCATGTGGCAGGTCTCGCGGTGGACGATCAGGGACGTGGCAGCGCACGCTCAGCTAGAGTTAAAGCAATTCACGCCTCTGCAATGGCAAAAGCGCTAGAAGTATGCAGAGGGTCTCATACCGAGAGTACCATGTAGCAGGCACCAGAGGTTCTGCGAACGGTTACTCACTACTTGTTCTGGAAAGCGGAGTATTTGTTTTCTTGGTTGATGTTCCAGCCAAACCATAGTCCAGCATGTCTTAGGTCTCAGGCTTGCTTCTGCAAAGTCAGCCAATAAAATATATCGCATGCGGAGGCGTCGACAACATCAAAACAAATGTACGGATGTTGCCGAGCTGAAGGCTGTCTCGTGGGCTGTCCACGTTGCCTTGCAGCGGGAGCAATGTCGAAGGTTACACCACATCTGGTGCATGAGATACAGCGGCTCCCTATTAAATCTGCCTTTTGACAAGGGATTAAGTCCGCGATACCAGCTGGCTCCATTGTTAGGCTAACTGATGCTCCTTCATATCACAATCGAGGCAAGCCAGCATACAATCGAACAGAAGCATTGCTGAACAGAAGAGACCAAAGGAGCCGGTACATTCATAGACAAAGTTCCTACCAAGCATACGTGGCGTTTGCGCCCGAACACATTTCTAAATGTCTAACGCCATCTATCGCAAGGCACTCGGCCAAATCGCAGCCCTTGGTGCACTTTACGACGCTCGGAATGATTCTTTCATACCCGGGCTCTCAGTGCTAAGCACTATACCTCCAGGCGCTGTTACCATAACCGACAACCACACAAGCGATGTCCAGCTTTGTTTGAGCGATACCTTCAAGGAAAAGTTTGAGAAGATGGATATCACAGCAGAACTGACTGCAAGTGTTCTTGCTGGGCTAGTCACCGTTACAGGATCTGGCAATTATCTTAATGATAAGCGTGGAAATAGCCACAATGTGCAACAATCACTCCTCTATAAGATTACCACGGCTCACGAGTCATTGAACTTCTCGAACCAGGAGCTGAAGCCTTGTCTTATACTACCTCTACTTCAGTGTGGGCTCGCTACCCATGTGGTGGTTGAAATCGAATGGGGAGCACAATGCGTCCTGATGACCAAACATCAACTCTCGAACGAGGGAGAGCGAACTGCAATTGAAGGAAAGTTCGATGCAACTTTCAAGTTGTTGAAAGGTACTCTCGGTACCCGGGGCGAGGCTGATTTAGCGAAAGATGAAGCCGAAATAGAGAAGAGCACGGAGTTCAAGGTCACCCTATACGGTGATGTTGTCGCAACTGATGACCTCATGCCAGTGGACTGTGACAGCGCCCTCAAGTTCATCCGTAACTTGCCGAAGTACGCTGCGGCTGCAAATGATGGCAAAGGCGAGCGAATCAAATACGCTTTGCTACCCGTCAGAGACCTCCTTTCTTCCCTTCAGATCGAAGTCAAAGCCGATATCGCCATCACTCAGCTCAGTGAAGAATGCCTCGGGGGCTTCGTTCACTTGTTTGATCAGCATCGCGCTGCACAGCAAAGCCTGAATGACTACCAAGAATATGTTACGAAGTACCGTCATTGTGTACCGCCAACTCATGCGCATGCAGTAGCCGAACGTGTTCAACGGTCGTTGGTTGCAGAGAGTGCTCTAAAAGGGAAATACGCGACCCTTTTGAAAGAGGTCAGAAGTGGCTCGTCTGACCCTGCGAAGCTATGGGAATTGCTTAGAGAATCTCGCAAAGGGGAATTCTCGCCACACAGTCTGCAAGTTTTCGAAGACCAATCCACGGCCAAGGTCAAGTTCGCAATTGCGTTCGAGAAACTCGGAGCGGAATACATCGGATACAACGACAAAACGGTCCACACTGTTTTGTTGGGTAACCCAGGCGATGCGTACATTGTTTACTTCAACGACCAAGCTATGCGCGACAAAAACGTCTGGGAAGAAACTCAGGCTATATTGCATGAATTACTGACGCAAGAACAACGCGCGCGGCGAGTTCTAATTGTGGACTGTGATGCGACGAGTGAGAAATTGGAGAAATCATTGATTCAGCACTGGAGAGACGGGAAGATTATCCAGCAAGATGTGGTGAAGGAGCGAAACATGTTGGCACACAAGAGTCTCGCACGATATATTGAGCAGGCTCTCGACGAAGATGTGATTCAAAAACCCCTCGCCCGAATGGTTGCAAAGATTCCATGTCCAAATCGTGAATGTCCACAAATACCTCGATCATGGATTTGTCCCAAGTGCTTTGCACCCATCGAGTATGGCTCTGCCGACCAGTACCTTTACTGTGATTGTGGCCGTTGCGACTACTCACAATGGTACTTCAAGTGCCCCGACAAGAGGCACGGGATGAAGTTCGAGCGTCATAAAAACAACTCGATACTCTTGCGACAACTCAAGGCTCTACAGCCAACGCAAGAGTTGAATATTTTGATTCTAGGCGAGACCGGTGTCGGCAAATCTACATTCATCAACGCATTTTACAACTACTTGTTATTCGAGAGTCTCGATGATGCGATCAAAGCGAAAGGACTCAACTGGATTGTCCCCTCGTCCTTCTCATACCAAGTTGTAAACGGGACAGATTTTGTTGAACAAGACATCGAAATCGGTGCTTCTACCGCTGCTGAGCATCTCGGGGTGCAAGGGGAGTCAGCTACACAAGAGCCAGTTGTCCACTCGTTCATTGTGGATGATACCACTGTTCGCCTCATAGATACACCCGGCATTGGGGATACACGTGGTGTACAGCAAGATCACCTGAACATGGATAATATTCTGGCCACTATTAGTGGATACACACATCTTCATGGAATCTTGATTTTGCTGAAATCGAACAATTCACGCTTGAATGTCACATTTCGCTTCTGCGTAAATGAGCTGTTGATGCATCTCCACCGCAATGCTGCGAACAACATGGTATTTGGCTTCACGAACACTCGAAATGCTAATTACTCTCCTGGAGGCACACTGAATCCATTGAGACACTTGCTACAGCAGCACAAGGAGGTCAACATCCCTCTTTCAACACAAACCATGTACTGCTTCGACTCAGAATCTTTCCGCTTCTTGGCCGCGCGAAAAAAGGGCATTGATATGGGCAATATCGACGCTTATAGGATCAGCTGGGAGAAATCTGCATTGTCAACGGCGGACATGTTAAAGCACTTCCGATCTCGAGTACCACACGAAATTCAGAGAACATTGAACCTGAATAAAACTCGTCAATTAATCTTGCTTTTGACAAAGCCGATGACGAATATTTCCCAGGCGATTGATCAAAATATTGCGCAATTGAAAAAAGATACAAAGGAGCTGAATAGCACAAAGCTGAGGGGAGAAGACTTAGACAAACGACTTCGTTCACATAAGACGTTCCCTTATACAGAACCTACGTCACAACCGCACACTGTTTGTGCGAACGCCAGCTGTCGCCAATTTCGACATGATGCAGATGGGATTTCTATCAGTTCATACAAAACAGTATGCCATCCTGATTGCACACTAGGTGTCGAAGTAGGTGATGAAGTCACTGTTGATGAGATTGGTCATCCTGCTTTGAGGAATTGTTGGGCTTTTTACAGGGACGAGAGCAAGGGGAGACAAGACAACTGCTTTGTCTGCAGCCATAATTGGAAAGAGCATATGCATATCAGGTATAAAACATTGGAGAGGACAGTCCTGGTGGAGGATCCCGATGTTGCAGAGGAGTTGAAACTGAACCGGACAGAAGAAGAGTCCAAAGCAACAGCGATCGCATTCAAAAGAAAGTTGATTGCAGCATACGAAAGCGAGCGCAATCAGATTCAGGAAGCCACTGGAAAATTCAGTTTGTTCTTGAGCGAAAACTCTATCACAACATATAATGACGCCACAACAGCCTACCTCGATCATTTGATCAAAGAGGAGGAAATCAAGGTGCAGATGGCACGCAAAAACCTGCAAAAAGCAAATCATGCAGATAAAGGAATGAGGCACAAAGAACACCAACAGCTCATTAACACCTTGGCCAATAGCCTCGAAATTGCAATCGCACGGAAAGACTCACTTGAAGAGGAGCGCGATAATCATGAGGAGTGTGTTCGAGTACTGAAGCAAAAATTCGAAGCTGGCAAAACCGGCGAACTTCTTACCGACAAGCAGGTGCAGGAGCTCATAGAAAGTCTTTACCGTCTAGAACATTTCGGGGCGGAATTGAAGGCTCTTAAGACCGGCATCGAAAGAGCAATTGATCCAGCTATATACCGTGAGCATGCACATCAAGGAAACACGGCAACACCCGGCTTTCTTTCGAAAGCCGCGAGCGCCGTCCGCTCAATCTTACCAACAAGGTCAGTTTGAGAAAATTTAGTGGTGACCACGTCAGCTAACAATTTATAACAGGGGTAACGTATAAGCTCCTAGCGGCAGAGGAGCGAAGGCCTCCTAGCACAACGACTTGCTTCAATTACTTGAGTCTGCCTTGCAGGGAGTTCAGCGGTCAATGCTTAGGGGCGTGTTGGTTGGGCCGCGTATCCGATTGGAGTAGCCGGGCTATTGAGAGCTACGCTCAAGAATGACGCTGCTCCTCAATGTAGCTTTTCTGCCAAAATTATCCTACCTTGCCGTTATACCTGCTTTGAAAGCTTGTTTCCCTCGTTTGTCTACATCAAAGTGTTTAAGCTGTGACACAACCTTCACCGCCGCATCTCTCGCGCGGCGTGGTCCGATCTGAGCACTGCTACAACTCTGTCCTGGGTTGGTCGTACTCACCTGTAGTGCATGAATCTCCTAGCTGCACTGTGGTGATTCTGCCTGGCGTTACTCGCATGCGTGACTTCTTAGGGGGCCTATACCGTAGTATCGCCTATATGCTCTGCCACGTCTTGTTTGCATAGTCTAGGCGTCTGGCACAGAACCTGAGTATAATTTAATATCCACGTAGGTCCTAAGAGGACACCAGCTATTTTACCCCTTGCTATAGCTACGGAGTCATGCTAGTGGTGGCTAATCTTGTACGATACCTGTCTAGAAAAGCACCAGACGTTAACGGACTCAAGGATTTGTAGTGTCCGGTCTTTTGTTCTGCTATAACTTGGCAGTTATGTATATATTTAAGCGCAAGTTCTTATACCATCGAAGTTGAATAAGTGGTTAGCAAAATTAAGGCCACATACGATAACGTTTGTATTGTGAGGCTGAATTACTAGTCGCGAGCATCCAAAATCGGCTCGGCAGGGACCCCTGTAACGTTTAGCAAGTGAGCGAGAATAGATACCATCACGACATTATAATAGATTAGAAAGGTGGCTATGTTCTGTTCTAGACTAATAGGTATTCGCAAGATTTCTTTTTAGATAACATGGAAACTATAACCGATTCTCTAGGGAGCCAGAAGAGGATCCCGTGACTCATTAGCGCGCTCAGAGCTCAGGGCTCAGCTCAGGTCAGAGCAGCGACTACTCAGGACTAAAGACGAAAGTGGATTTTGGAGAATTCCAGATTCGGCGCTGATTATATATGTAATCTCATCGATTCTAAACCTCCCTTCCTTCCAACGCGGTTAGTCACCATCGCCGCTCTGCTCAGGTCGCTTAGTTACATTACCGCTCTCCTTTATGATTTCCTTCCCATTCGGCTCTGCCTGGCTAAAGTTGTCAACTCAACACGATTATACTCAGGGGGACCAAGTCGGTCCCCAGGGAGCCTAAACAGGAACCTCTCACCCTAAAAGTACATTCTTCAATCTCTTAAGGCAGATTCTTCTCGCAATATGGTATTGTCTCGCGTCATCTCCCAAATCTTATTATACGGAACATTCACACTTCAGGCCCTAGCACTCTCAGTTGTAGCGCAGGGAGCTCTCGGCTGGGCCTGGGACTCGGTATTCTTTTAGTCGTTTAGTCGAGAGACTGGATAGGCCGCCGAACCTCTAGAATGTTATAAGAGTGGAGGGGAAGTAGAGAAGAGGGGGGAGAGAGAGAGAGAGTGTGTGTGTGTGTGTACTGGGGTTCGCGGACTTTGAGGATACACTTTCTGGAGAGGGGGGATCATCGATACCAGTCATGTCATTATCAAACCCATTCTCTTGCACCGCCTTCACCTTTTCTGCTGCTGTCTTTTTCTTGCCTATTTTAGGATAGTGGTTTCTCGCGACTACGAGAAAAAGGGAGGGCTTGCCGTGGACAGAATTTGAGAAGTTCTTCGTATCACTGGCTTGGTAGGTCGGAATTCTAATAATGAAAAGCAGAGCGTCAAATGCAGAGAGGAATGGTCTGGATGACCAGCAAGGAGAGTAGTAGAGGGAAGAGAACTTAAGAGAAAGAATCGCGATAGAGAGAAGAATCAGGAGTGTATTGCAAGGCAGAATTCTAATACCTTTGTAATAGCATTGATATTCGATACCAGGATAGTAAGGCCGGGAGCCCATCTTGGTACCAGGGCCCATCACGGCCCCCTGGAGCCTGTTCTAGCTTCCCCTAAATCCTTCTCGCCAGGAGTTAACACTCTCGGCAGCGGCGCGACTAGGGATAGACACATCTTAGACAAGACAAGTAAGCAGAGGTGAGGCAGTGGAGAACGCACAATGGAGGCCGATAAGGATGGGTGAGGTTGAGGTAAAGCGAGGGTGAGCAAAGCGGCGAGGTGTCACGTACGCGGTGGGCTTGCCGCACCCGTAAAGTGAGGCGAGGATTGGCGCGAAATAACATCTAATGTCCAACATCAACGTCTCCAGTAGCACATCACTACATCCAGATCGCCATTTCGAGCATTCTGAACGGGAAATAACCTAATCTTCCGATTTCCGATATGGCTACCATTGTCTCTGCTGCAGCGAAATTTAGGCTCGTCTTCTTCACACCCGTACACGCTCTCGAAGCTTGCAAGTCCGCCATCTTCGCCGCTGGTGCAGGTCGCTATCCTTTGGGAAAGTACACCGAATGCTGCTGGACAATTCTGGGCAGCGGTCAGTTTCGCCCTGGAGATGCGGCGAATCCACACATCGGAAGTGTGGGTAAACTGGAGCACACGGAGGAGGCTAGGGTGGAAGTGATTTGCTTTGGCGAGGATATTGCTAGGAAGGCAGTCGCGGCGCTGAAGACGTAAGTTCGTATTACTTCTCTGTTATTTTCCAGGTTCGATTCACCTGTAGTTTTGGATGTATCAATAACTTTGCTGTGCTTGGCTAAGCGAACTTGGTAGTGCCCATCCATACGAGGAGCCTTCATATGGTGTGTATAAGTTGGAAGATTTCTGAGTTCAGGAATTGCGATACTTCGGGTCTGGCTAGCGAGATGTCATTCAGGCAGTAAATACAAACTGGCCCCAAATTCGAATCAAGATCTCGCGTAGAGCTTAGGATTAGCGAGCATGGAATGTGACATGCCTCGACTGCAAGCAGTGGTTTGTGTGAGGATAGTGTATCAAGTCAAAGGGGGCAACATCCGTCATTCTTGCTCAAAAGCGGCTGCACCAAAGCTTCTTTTCGATGAAATTTAACCCGTGGAATAGCAACGGTGGTTAAAAGAGATCGTTCTTCTCGACTCACAAGTGAATGCTACCGCCAAGCCAGCGACTTTCCTTCTGGCCAATAAATACTTTCATCATGAAAGAGGCGGAGAACATGGGTATTTGCATTGGCGATAGGCTTGTTGCCACTGCCCATCGATATACCAATTGGTACCAAGGGATAAATGATTGGATGCGTCAGACAGGCGGGTTGCCTTCAGGTTGTGGCGTTGAAGATGAAAATGCTGTTCAGGTTGCGAAGGAGCATGGTTTTCTGATTGTCCTCGCCCAGGGGACTTCCAGCCAGCCGCAGGCTGCGAGTCTTGCCACAGCCCGGCGGCACTAGAACCTTTTCCAGAGGGAAACATGCATCACTCAGAGAAGAAGATGGGTTTTGGGGTAATGGACTGGAGTTAGGAGCCGCTGCAAACTTAAGGTGTGGAGGTAGTTTAATACCCCTAGAGAGGGCGATGAAACAAACCGAATTCAGCGAAAACCTTAGTGGTTCAGTTACAGAGTGAGCTGATAGCGAACAACTTTTATTGTCCGTGATTCGTCACCTTTTTTTTTTAATGATAACTTCCTAATCTTCGGTGGGAATGTTCCCTTGCAGTTTCAAGGAAGTCTTCGTGATCGCGGAGCTGCAATTGGGATTTTTCTTGTTGAATCAGAGACCAGAGACCTGGAATGAAGAATTAAATATAGATTCTTGGAGGAAAGGAGCGGTAATTCATTGGTTGGGCGTACGAGTAAGAGAAGTGGCGTCTCACTCAGCAGCGGAGATTAGACTTCCATACCAGCTTGACCGTTGAGTTCTCAGACTCCGCTCCGTCATTACATTCTATCTATGTGTTGTGCTTGGAAATCATGAATAAGTGCAGTTGCCTGTCTTGTTGATATCCTGGGTGAAAAGATCACAAAAGTGTTCGAAGTCAGCTTCAGGTCAGGCTCGCCTAGATCTTCGTCAGCGTCAGCTTCTCAGCTTCTACATCCTTCTGCAGCATGGGTCCTTTTCTCCACAACTAGCCAACCAGCACCACCCAGGTGTTTTTACGCTTACATTATGTTTTTTTCAATGCTCTCTTTGATGGGCATAGCTGCAGCGCTGATTCAAGATCAGACGAACTGGGCGGGAAAACTTTGAAAAGGAGGGCGGCCTCGCTTACTACCGACCAGGGATGAGAGGGCATCGCCAAGGCCCGAGGTTGCACTCACCCCTTCAGCAAAATGAGTTGTTCTTTTGAAGCATATTATTAGTCAGGCTAATGCCATAGGATTGGAGTATGTCTTGTTGTTATGCGAGTAAGCCGTTGGTCAGCCTGACTGCTTGGTTGAGAACAGGGGAGTTGGATGTCGTGTGAAGCCACTGAACTAAATCTCGTTCGTGCCTGTACGAGTACGAGAGCTTAAGGAACCCAAGGCTAGGCCTTATTTAGCCATGGGCCTCAAGCGCAACGGGAATTGGAAGTTTATAACATGCACTTCATCGTCACCATCTAAGTTAGAACTTAGTGGGTTCGATATCCTGAAGCAAGTTTCGTGCAAGTTTCGTGAAAGGGGTTGGAAGTTTTCTATTCAGGGGCAAAAATATGTACAATTTTGTACTTTATCGCATAAAGTCGTATCCTCGTATGCACGTGCACAGCTGATTCAATTTCACAGTTTCAGGCGCTAGAAGTCCTGATTGGCTCGACGGGGTTTCCCATCCAATGATCTGCATGCTAGCGCTCCCGAAAATTGGGATCCCCAGAAAAAGCCTCATTTAGGTGCCAAGCTTGGAGACCCTGAAGTTTCTGTACGACTTCAATTTTGTACGCGCTCCAGCCACCTCCTAATCCTCAACAGGCTTTGCAGGCAAGTTTGCACGTCTAAATTCGACATTATTGTCAGAAAATCCATTCCAAGGGAAGCTTTTGACGTTCCTGGAAGGCTGTCGATGTGCTGGCGAGTAAGCACTAACCCCAGATAATTTTAAACTTCCCTCCAGCCTCCAGGGCTGAACGTTTTCTCATGGAAGCACACTAGCACAGCCCCTAGTCTCCGTTCCAAAGATTGGCAACATCCCAATTGGGATCACGGTCCCTGATTTTTCGCTGCAATCGCGATTTTGAGCCAATGAGTACAGACCTAAGGATGTGACTGCCCAGGGGTTTTGTCCTAATACAGGGTAAGATTCGGCGTGGTCCGCCCACATAGGGGGCTTGCCGCGTTGTTTTTGATCCTGCAGCAATTCCCTATTCGCTACACAAAACGAACGGTTGTCTAATACTACCCCAGAAGCGCCTCAATTGTGACGCCAAGCTGTTGAAGCGAGGATCTGATTAGGGTGATTGGCCGCCTCAGAGCCGATTGAGGTATGCGGGAAGTGCAAGCCTCAAGTCAAATTTCCTTTAGGGGTCATTTGGGCTGGAGTGGCTTGATCTTCTCGCGCATAAGTACGAGACGATGTTCCAATATGTCCAGCCCTTCTGTTCTAGACCTAAACCTTACAGTCGTTACATTCCTTCTTGAGATTTCATTATGAGGTTTTCATTTCTTCCAATTGGCCTTTTGGTTGCAAACCTCGCGTCGTTGGCTTTGGGCGATGAGGATTGCCGGGAGATCGTCCGGTTTCCACTTACATTGACATGGGAGAAGGGGGCTCCAGATGGATTCGAAAGAGATATGATCTTCATGAATGGACAATTCCCAGGACCTACTTTGGAACTGAATGAGGGGTCCTATGTTGAGGTATTTTGAGGTGGTTTCTGTGTGGTTTACCCCGCATGCTAACAGTTATAGTTTACCGTGACCAATAACCTTCCCTTCGAAACAACAATACATTTCCATGGCATTGAGTAAGTCATCTAGACCCTTGCGCTAGCACTGATGCTAATGGTCAATAGGCAGTTGCATTCTCCGTGGTCAGGTACGAATATCGATTTGGGAATATGAAGCATAAACTGATGAATGCAGATGGTGTCCCTGGAGTTTCGCAGAGGCCAATTCCTTCTGGCGGCACCTACGTGTATAAGTGGAGGGCTACACAGTACGGCACATACTGGTATCACGGTCATCTGGCAGGACAACTTGAAGATGGACTTTTTGGTCCAATTCACATTACGTTCGTGTAACAAGGTCTCGCATCAACAGCCCAACTAACTCTGATAGACCTGCCAAAGGCACCGTTACACCATTTGATCTCATCTCCAATAACACGCAAGACCTGTATCAGCTAGCAGAAGCGGCTGCAAACCCTCAAATTGTGGTGCTTTCAGATTGGAGCCATTTCACCAGTGAAGAGTTACGCGACATCAGTCTTGCTGCTGATATTGATCCTCTGTAAGCAGGCACGATGATGCCTACTTAGCATCTCATCTAATTTACATTCTAGATGCGGAGACTCAATTCTGATCAACGGCAAAGGTGCTGTCAACTGCCCTGGCGTACCGTTCCTCATGAGCCTAATCCCACCGGCCGAGCTACCCGTGCTTCTGGGAGCGAACTTGACCGACAAAGGCTGCCTCCCTCTCACGAATTTTCTGGCGCAGACCTCTTATCCTCACAATTTCAGTGCCGTTCCTGCGAGCCTGTTTTCGGGATGCCATGCCACAGACCCAGGAAATGCTACCATATTGGCCGATCCGCATCAGGGCTGGGTCAGCTTGAATTTCATCAGCACTGCAAGTCTTCAGGAGATGGTTGGTATGTTGAACACCAATTGCTTGAATTGTTTCAAGTTACTCATCGTATATTAGTTTCCATCGATGACCACCCAATGTGGGTATATGCTGTTGACGGTCGCTATATTGTGCCACAGCTTGTTGACGTATGTATCTCATATAGAGGTCCCCTGTTCTCGTCCTGACAACCTCTCTAGGCAATTACTTTCTCCCACGGCAGTCGACACTCTGTGTTCGTCCAACTCAATCAACCAGCCCGCGACTACACTCTCCGCGTCGCTGGAGACGGTCTCAACCAGAAAGTCTACGCCCAAGGCACTTTGCATTATATTGGAGGCCATGATACGAACATCCCGAATCCTTCAATCAACTACGCTGGAGCAAACACATCCGCAAGCGTCACATTCCTGGACGATTCGACTGTCGTACCCTTCCCACCCGTCGCCCCCTCCCAAACTGTCGACCAAACATACAAACTCCTCCTGAATCGCACTGGAGCAGCATGGCAATGGAGTCTGAACGACGACACCCCCTACAATGAATCCCTCGAAGACCAAACTCCACTGCTCTGGGATCCGACCGAGCTTGCCCACACACCATTGACCATCACGACCTTAAACAACACTTGGGTAGACCTGATCTTCTTGGTGACGATCAGTGGAGGCTTGCAGCCTCCGCATCCGATCCACAAGCATTCGAACAAGGCTCACATCATTGGATTCGGAGAGGGAGAGTTCAACTACACTGATGTGGCTGAGGCATTGAAATATATTCCTGGAAACTTCAACCTCGACAACCCGCCGTACAGGGATGGATTCTATACTCTTCCAGCAGCAACGTCATCTACTTGGATGGCTGTGCGGTACTTTGTTGAAAATCCAGGGGTGAGTTTCCAGCCCGATGCCTTGCTTGAGCTATACTAATATGTAAATCTTAGGCATTCTTCCTACATTGTCATATTAATCCCCATTTGACTGGTGGCATGGCGTAAGTTTACCTCTTCCCGATTCATGTATTGGACATTAGCTGACATGTCATGATTTAGGCTTGTGATTCTGGACGGCATTGATGTATGGCCCACGGTTCCCACTCAGTATGGACCAGGTGGAAATGGACAGTGTGATTGTTAAGCTGGGACGGCTTCCTCCTCCCGCCATCTTTTAATTATAATAATCATAAAAGTAATTTTCGAGGATACTCATCGTTAAAGCTTGAGAAAGGGATGACTCAGAGTCTCTGGGTGAGCATAAATGTGTTGAAACTTAATGAGTGTGATTCTATGAGACGCAAGATAGAGAATTGATTTACGATATCCAGCCACAGGACTAGGCGATACCGAGTGCTCATGAAGATAATTTGCAAGTATGTTAATGTACTACTAGGAGTAAGACTATACTTTCTCTCTCCTTCTCCACTGATACCTAACGGGGACAATATACATACACGAATGCAAGCATGGTTTTGGCAATAAATAGAGACCAACGGTTCTTATATTACACTCCTCATTGGTTGCAACTCCAGATGTATTTTGAATCCTTTCGGAAGTTTTCTAGATCTGGTGGTGTCAAGGACTTTTGTGGGAACCGGTTTGATGTGGAGCTTGGTTGTTGTATAAAATAAAAACAGGAAGGAGTTTATTTATATCAGTTGGAGAACTTCTTGTTGTTTCTTGACAGACAAATTGATACGTGCTTGAATCACTAGACATGAGCTTGAGTCTATCCCAGTGAATGGATTCGGCAACGCGTGCACAAGGCTAAATCCAACTTTTTAGTATGTATAAGTTAGACTTATGAGAGAATAACAACTAGATTGACGAGGAAGACGGTGATCCACTGAGAGGTATAGGAGTTCGGGTAGAGTTTTCCAAGTATACGGAATGTGGAAAGGAAGAATTTTGAGCGGGATGGGATGCTGCTATTATTAGATTTGTTTGAAGTTGGACAGCTGGCATCTTTAGAGAAGGATACAAAATTATTTGACTCTTTGTTCCTGATTTCAGACCCTGAATGTAAAACATCAAACTTATCTGGTCACTGAATCTCTGAACGTTCGACTACCCCGCGTTTTCAGCCCCCACTTCCCGCTACGCCCTCAATAACAATGAACGCGACGCAATATTTGATTCAAAGTCCAATATCTCCAGTGGTCATCAACAATTTTGGCAGCAATACGTAGAAAGCTGCCCAAACCAGTCACTCGAATAATGATGAAACATTCTGCCAGGCTCAATAGATCTCAATTACTCCTGTCATGACACTTCAATAGATTCAGATAGTGACGCTCTTTGGCCTAGAGACAAAAATAAAACCCTAACTAAGAGCATTCAAATAATACATTCGAAGCTTCAATATTGGGTTTTCTCGTGATGGGAACATTTGTTGAATTATTCAAAGTGAGTCCGCATTAAGCGCCTGCTGTCCTGCAAGGCTTCATGACCCCTGTATTCTCGTACGATAACAGGCAACAGCAGTTTGTCTCAACCTTATCAAAATCATCTCCACACAAAGCTAACAGCAACGTCGCAATTGCGCCTGCTGTGAGTTCCTGCGCGTACTACCTCGACCCAATTGCGTTCCACGATCAGTCGGAAGCATCCTGCCCCGCGACAAACCATGGCATCATCCAGAGCTCCTCTCCTCGCAGATAATCACCGACACTCCACGGAGTCAAATTACGACGATGAAGAGACCGCTCTTCTAGGGGGCATCGCAACAACCTCTCCCACTCGACCCTTCGCAACAAGCTTTTACCCGACCCTCTACCTACGAGGCCTCGCGCTCATCCTTGCGATCCCCGCTTTCATAATCTTCATCGTCGAAGGGCCCTCCTACTCACCGGCAATCGTCTTCCTCTCATTCGCGATTGCGCGACAGCTGGTGGTACTGGGAACACACTTTGGGAGCCAGGTCGTGGTCATACATATCGAGATCGTGCATCCGAAATGGCAGAGCGTGTCTGCGAAGGCTCAGGAGAAGTGGATTAAGAAGAGTGTGGCTGGCGCCATTGACTCGGGCATATTGCTGGGCTTGTTGGTTTCGTTGGCCATTATTGGGAAGAAAGTGGATACTACTTATGGTCTGCCGAAGGAAGTGACGCATGCTGTGATCCTGGGGTTTATTGTTTTGTGAGTGTTGCACAACTTCTCCATCTCCCCGCTCCTTCGAGAAGCTTTGGCTAATAGAAATCGAATGTTAGTGGTCTGCTCCTTGCTTCCGTTACGGATTTTGGGTATCCAAATTTGGTGACATTGGCTCTTGCGGTCGAAAAGCCTGTCGATGGAGTGCTGAAGTTGGCTACAAGTGTCTCGTATGGAGAGCCAGAAGACACTGACGAGCAGCCTGCGGAAACCTACCAGTATGGACGGTCTGGAAAGAAGAACTTGCAGACACCCGATGATGATTACGTCTGATCCAAGTCACCCGGTTACCGAGTTTAAAAATCTCTTATTGTTAGATGATGTTCCTCTGGTGTAGCATGGAATGGGTACGCATTCGTAGTCTCGTTCTTATTGAAGATTTGATCGCATAGGGTATTTTGTTCAGCATTCAGCTAGTTTATACCCTTTCTGTTATGAGCCTCTATTTTTGGAGAATTTTGGAGTCAGTTTGAGTTCGGTGGCTTTCATGGTTACAAGGTTATGCCTAATAGTTGTTTATACTCGGAATGATTGGCAGCTATTCGCCGTTTGTTCTACGTATTTCAAGTCATGTCTTCAGATCCCATATGGATCTACGGTAACGCATCCAATCCCAATCTGCGCCTTCGTTTCTGCTCTATCTCTTGCCTCTTGCCTCATGCTTTTCAACCTCTTCTTGAGTCATCAGCCTCCAATGTAACCCATATCTCTTATTCCACGTTTTCTTCTTCTGGCCCCCCACGATTCCAAGCTGCATGACTTCATATTCCATCTTCGGCTCCTTCGTACCCCTTAACATCCACTGGAGCTGATCCGCCCATTTCTTCCGGCCTTTGTCCCATTTGCCGCTCTCTCTCGGCACAAATTTCAACTCTCCTATATGAGCTCTTGCGACCGGTATGTCGTAAGTTTTACTCTTGTGCGAGCTGATGAGAGGAATATATATCATCTTCTCTAGTTTTGGAAAGACCTGATGGGCTGTCTTCGTAGCAGGACACCCTTGCTATGGATACAGATGCCAGTAATCCATGATCCATCTGCCCCATTGCCAATTTGTCCGGACTTCCAATGCCAGTTCACGAAACTCGAGACACTTTTCAGGACCGAGGGTTTCGAGCAAAGGCGCGAGATAGTCGGTGTGATACTTCAAATGAAGTTGATGTAATCGCGAAAAGTCTTCGCTCAATATTATCGTATCTTTCCGCAAGCATACCCGGACCTGGGAATGTCGGGATTTTCCTGGGAATAGCGATTGGTAGGCTTGAAATACTGCTTCTCGAGCTTCACGGCTGACATTCGCGAGTTGTAGATTGGGTTGGCTCAACTGGAATTTGAAATTTCGGTCCTTTCACCATTCGTCAACCCACAAACTGAGGATACGTCCTGGTATAGCCTCCACGGCGTGGTACCGAATTTGGAGTCGAATTTCTGTGGGAAGCCGGGGGAAGAGAAGGAACGAATGATCCCTTTCGTTTGCTGCTGCTAAACCACGCCTGGAGATCCCGAGTTCTAATGTCTCCATTTCCGTTTGAGAAACTGTATGCGAAGGAGGAGATGTGCCTGACTTTATTGTTTGTTTCACTGGTAGGTGTCGAGGTTCGTGGCGGAATACTAGTATCCAATGTGCTACAACTCAAGGAATACTCAGAAAGAGCTTTGCTTGTTAGATTATTCCTTCAGTTGACGAAGACTCGATGAAACAAAATCCTCTCGACTTTGTATATTCCTTACCTTGTAATACAATCAAAATTGGTACTACCTGCAGAGCAGTTCCGACAACTAGTAGTGTTCCACTTCGTGACGTGTGTCTGTTGAATTTCAAGACAGGAATGCTTCGTATCGGACCATCAAATAAATGTATCTGAAGAGCAAAGTTCCTCGAGAAAGTTCGCAGATGCTTATTATTTTGTACTTCGTGATGACTCACGCAATTAGTGGTGGGTGGCTGAGCTTGCTCCAGGGGTCTACTAATATTTGTTGGAGGTTCATCGCCTCTTGTCCAAAACAGCCTAAACCGACGACATCCAATCATATTCTTTCGCGAGATGAACAGAAAAGATAGCATTAAGTATTCATATATAATACCAATAAGAGGACTCTACCTCTGTAAACACGTGATGTTGCGCTCTCCTTGCCACGTCAGGAAAGGTCAAGGATAGGGGGCTCGCTAAGCGCTGTGGCGTAGCCTGCATTTTGAATGAGTAATCGAAATAGGATTAACTTCAAACCAACAACTTCGTATGAAGCCACGCTCACATGCAAAATCATTCAACATTCGCCATGGCGAAGAAAACTCATCCAATGCCTCCATCGCCGCCGCGGACATCTCAATTGACTAGCTATGAAGTCTTAGACAATTCATATCTGCTCGAAGAGGAGACCTATACGTGGTACGATCCGGAAACATCATATCCAATTCGTATCGGGGAAATTTTCCAATCCAGGTATCAAGTACTGGGAAAGCTAGGATATGGCTCAGTCTCAACAGCGTGGCTTTGCCGAGATCTGATGTATGTCTTTGCCCTTCTCAATCATCTCTTCCAACTCCTGATTGACTTTCAGAGCTCATGAATACGTCACTTTAAAGGTCTTCATCACCAAACATCGACAAGCAGATAACGAGGAGAAAGTCTACACGCATCTCAAATCCATCAAATCCAGTCACCCTGGAGTAAGAGGAATTCGAGCTCTGCTAGAACAGTTTCAACTTCCAGGAAAATATGGCCTGCACGAATGCCTTGTTCACGAGCCACTTGGACTTACCCTTAAGGACATTCGCGAAATGAGTGAAGGCGAAAAGGTCGACGCGCAGCTCCTCAAGCCCATCATCAAGTACTTGCTTATGTCTCTCGACTTTCTGCACACCGAGGCTCGGGTCGTGCACACCGGTAAGCCTCTCGGTAATTGCAAAAACAAGGATAAGTACTCATCTCCTCGAAGACATCCAAGAAGGTAACATCATGCTCGGGATTGAGGATGATGCGATTTTCAGAGCATTTGAAGAAGAAGAGCAGGCAAAACCGAGTCTGCGAAAGATCGACGGCGACCGTATCATTTACGCAACAAGACAAGTCGACATCCCGGAAAATCCATCACGCGCCGTACTATGCGACTTTGGAGACGCCCATTTTGGAGAAGACACATACATTGGAGAAGTTATGCCAGATCTCTATCGAGCTCCTGAAATTGTACTCGGCATACCCTGGAATGAGAAGATTGATATCTGGAGTGTCGGCTTAATGGTTTGTAAGACCAATTCTATGTTTGGGAAACGTTGCTGATGACGAAGATCTGGGGACTTTTCGAGGGAAAGCAGCTGTTCACTGAACCATTTCCAAGCAGAGAAGCTTCAGCGCCGGCTCATATAGCCAGAATGATTTCCCTACTAGGCCCTCCACCGAAAAGCTTACTTCAAAGGGGCCAAGTCTCGAATATATTCTTTGATGAGGAAGGTCGGTCTTGACGAGTTTCGATGTATTGAAATGTTCTGATTCTGATGAATCTAGGGAATTTTAAACCACATATTACAATAAAAGAAAGCTCCATGGAGGACGAAGAGGAGAACCTGCAAGGAGAAGAGAAGACGATGTTCCTTCGATTTCTGAAGAAGATGATTCAATGGGTGCCCGAAGATAGGAGATCAGCGAAAGAGCTGATGGAAGATCCGTGGTTAGCCTTCGCTTCTTGGTAATATGTAGCATAACCGAATCTTGAGAACAAAACTGTCTCAGGAGGAAAAGCATTTCTGACAGATTGCCCATAATCTTAGTTTTGGGGAGAATGAATTGAGAACTCGTTGCTTTGTTATTGTGTGTAATAATTGGCAAGTCTTCATTGGTTCTTCTCGCTGCTGTCTGTTTGAGGGACCACTTTCATAGAAGGACGATGTGATTATTTCATATATACATTCCCTTGATGCTTCTTTTGATGACAGGTCTGCTAGCATGTGTTCGTATTTTGTTTTTGGCAAGCGGTGAGTCCAACTTGAAACAAATCTTGGCCCAATACCAATAAGTGAGGACCTTAGTAGATGATGATTCCCCTGTACTGGCTTATACTATCAGATCTGGGATGGGTTCTCGAAGAATTTGTAGTGTAATTGATGGAGGCAACTACGATCTCAAAGAAATACCGGCACGGCCGTTAGGCGAATCACAGGAGTTGGTTCAACATCTTAGGGTAGTCATAATGTACACACTCGATCCTGAAGAAGAAAAGCGCTGAAAATGGCCAATTACATGTCATTATTCTAACTTGATGTCTCACCTTAGACTTGAGGTTCTTTTGTTCCAAGATATGTTGGACAGTGATAAATTTCGCCTAAAAAATTGTGTAGGTGAATTCATGGCTCTGCTTCATACATTCTGGCGACTTGTTGTTCCCTGCTAGTTTTACATTATAAGACCTGGTGCGTGTCTATCCTTTTCAGCCTTCAATTATCAATGCCAGTCTCAAAACTCTACCGTGACCAGTGGGAATTAAGGTACGCAGGATATATCTCTTCAAGTATCACTTCGGAGAACTATCTATACTCCTATCAACGGACTAACTCCATGAAACAGACCAAGATATTGCGATTCAGGCCTCACCCTTGCAGCTTTCCTCCTACGCCTTGCCACTACTTCTCAAGTACAGATACTCTCGAGATTCAGTCTTCGGCATGGAAGGATTAGTTAGTTGCAGTGCGTGCCGAATAGCTCCTCTTGCCTAATACCTTCACATGCTTTCCAAAGCTTGCTCCCGAACTCCGCCTCAATATATGGAAATTTGCATGTCGACCTCGTATCCTCGCTACCGAATGCATACCAGACGGGACGCCTTCAAGTACCTTACGAGCCCAGCTGCGCGAGTCTGTGCGCTACAGGGCATTTCATATACAAATAAAAATTCAAATTCTTTAAACTTAAAGTGTTGGTGCAACTGCACCTACAGCTTAGGGGCAATAGGGGAGGCAATGCGGGAGGCAATGGGATCACGTGTACACTAGTCCTAATTAGGAAAGCGGGCACCGATAACTTTTAGGTTCTTAGTACTCTACTTTCCTACTTCCTAATTAATCAACCACCTACCTACGCAATTAGCATTCTACGAATACATGACGGTGCTACGCGTTCTGGGTGGACCGACATAAAGTTTTAATTATACATAGAGTAATCTAGCTATTTTCATACACTTTCCCACAGTTATAGATTAATACAATTAATAAAGGTTGCAAACTTTTGAAGCGACAGTCGTGATTTCTGAAAATTTAAGGCCTGAAGGTGTTTTCGCGAAGCCTAAAAATGCCTGGAAGATGCCCTGTGCGCACAGACCCGTGCAGTCGGGCTCGTTAAGAGGGTCCTTCGGTCCGTCGCCGCCCACTTGTATTGCACTTACGGCCAAAACACCCGCACTTCTTCACGTCAACTGTGAGGCACGAGAAGTGGCGCTAGGAGTGTACAAGACTTCCTTCGCTGCTCAACTTCGCAATGGCCCAATCAGTTCAGCCCCCAATTAGATAGCCTCCATCTCAAGGATAATATCTCAATTCGCAACTTCTTTCCAACACAAGAACCTTGCGCCAGGATTCTTAAGAAACTGCGTAACCTCATTCTTGGACAAGGTCGCCCCATTTTCCTGCTCGATTCTGTGGTGAAATATTGCCCTGACCTTCGTGAGATCATGGTTTGCGAACGCAACCCCTGTTTGTTCCTCACCGGTGATACCGGGTTGACGATGATCATGTCTTCGGGGTGGAAGTTGATATTCCCTAACTTATGGGCCAAGACGTGGGGAAAAGAAGCAAAGCAACCAAAGCTCGAAATATTGTCTGAGGCTGCTTTCAACAACGTAATTGAGGTGTGTGGTGATAACGTGTGTCTTACTAAATTGAACGGTATCTGATATCACCCAGACTCTTGAGAGGGATCAATGAACCGCCTTCGAATCGAATCCGATCGTTCATGCTGATTCCTAGAATTTTGTGCAGAGCAGACAAACTAGTAAAACAAGATTGGGGGATATCTCTTGACCCTTCTCATCTTGGTGAAGCTAACAATTTCTTCGTGAGGAAGGATCGACGAATGCTAGTAATTGTCGGACCACGAGCATTCATTGAGCTTGCAGTCTACAGTACATGAGTAGAGAACATTCTACAACATCAATTTTACTTCCCAAGCTATACGTTCCTGATCATACATGTGTTCTGAATATGAGATGTGTTATTGATTTTGCGAAGTGTGATGTCCTGGAAATGGAGAAGTTCACGTGATGAATCTCCTCTAAAGAGTTTCAGGAGCGGAGCGCCGCTCTTATACGGCACTAAATCTAGTATGCGCCATGAAAACTCTTTTGGGGGGTGCTTTTTTATTAGAATTATTAGTGTGAGATTTTGGTTATTAGATTGAACTTAGTGGTTAGCGTACCAAAGCATAGATCCAAATTAAAAAGTCATCCTCTCCCTTTAATGTGCCTTTCTCCGCACCTTTTCAACCAGAAGATTTTCACCTTACGGCATATATTTCACTTTCACAAATATTCTGTAGACAGGTATGTAATAGGGATAAAGTTTCCAAAGAGCGAACCCAGTTCTGGTCCACTCTTCCTCTTTCAATATATTATGGCTAGATTGTACTTACTCATCACATTATAGACGTCGCCTAAACTCCACTACCACAGTAAATTTCGAAAAAATCGTGCTAGCCTCATCATGATCCTTAGATTGGGAAGGATGGTCCTTCTAGCAAACGAAGAGAATCCCGAAAACGTCTTCCACCCGTTCAGCAAATTGCCGCCAGAATTGCGGATCATGATCTGGAAGATGAACATCCCAGCACAACGAATTGTGCGGCTGCGAAACATGAACAGATTTGAGCCAGGTACTCTATACCATATCGAGTTGAAAGCCATGCACAAAGTTCCCGCCATCTTGCATACCAATAAAGAGTCAAGAACCGAGGGTCTGAAGATCTACATGTCGCCGTTTTACTGTCGTCTTCAATACCCACTGTTTTTCAACCTCTCTCTCGACGTCTTAGTCTTTGATGAGCATTCGCCTTGTCTGGACTTTTTTATCTTCTTCGATGTCTGGCTCAACCTTTCCGGCCACTATGAGAATTGCGTACACAGAAGAAATCAATGGGGAGTAATACAGGATGGATTACGAAATTTGATCATTGCCAATTCGAAGCGAGCCGAGATAGGAGATTGGACAAACTATATTCTTGTTCAATTCAGCCAACTTGAGCTTCTGGGCTATCCTATTGCAGTGGACTATCTCATGCCGAATTGGGATATTCCTTGGCCGCCCCCAGGACCGACGTGGCGAACGCTCCATCGAGAGTGGTCGAGAAGGAGAGCTGGGCAAGGGGCGGCAGTGCGAACACCGACAAAGGGTGGAATGGAGGAGCATTGGAAGGCATTAATAGATGAGGAGGTGCAAAATATGAGGTTTATATTGGGAAACGAGTCGCTTCGCCAATCTTTGGGTATCAAGGAGCCGGAAGATCTTCTGCAAGAGACGATCTCCAAGAGCATAAAACCCTGGCCAACTCCTACTGATATCAATTTCTTCCGTGAAAATAGACTGCAAGATTTCCTACTCAAGTTGGAGACCGACAGCAGGAGGTGTTGAAATTTGAACATTTTCTGAGACAAATTTGAATTAAGGGTTGGCACACATATAGGAAATTATGACTGTGTCCTGGCTAGAGGAAGAGTGGAATCTAGAAATTCTCGCTGCTCACATAGCGTATTAAAATCAGATATGGGCTGATTGGCTCTATACTTTCTATTCTGCACTCTATCAATATTTCTTCAATAAGTGTTCTTCCACTAATGTGTACAGAACATTGTGACAGGCTGATATTATTTTCGAAGAGGACAATGGCACGTGATCAACCCCCCTTTTGGAACCGAGATTTAGCTGCCGGCACTACACAGAGGGCAACCCACAATAATAGCTTCTTAGTTAGTAGTTTTACTATAAATGCTAGTCACAACATAAATTCTAACCCTAATTACCACACAAAATCGATGTAGATGCGGTTTCGAATTTTTTTCCTTGCATCTAGGACCAATACCTTTACATTATCTCTTTATCCTTTCCAACACGTTACTCCAACATGGCAACCCAAAAAATCACTTCAAAAGCTGTGAATGCTACGACTGAAATAGGATCAAGCTTTACATTCCACCGCTTTCCTAAATTCCCACCTGAAATCTGACAAATGATCTGGAAATTCGCCCTCGTCGAGCCTCGAACCATCACAATATCAGGGGACTACAGGGGTCGAGGCTCCTCACTGCTGACCCAAGATTTTATCACAAACAAGTCTTTTCCAAGATCAGGAGGCCTGGAAATGGTAGTCAGGCTACGTGCCCCTGTATCTGAGCTACTGCAGACCAACCGCGAAGCCCGAATTGTTGGGTTGAGCAATTACAAGCTTGTCGAGATATCGATGCACCCAGGACGCTCACTCTTTGTTTATTTCGATTTCGAGAAAGATAGAGTTGTGATTCCAGATGAGAGTTCTGATATTTTTGGGCTTTTGGGCTTTTTCGTTACGCCTACTTGGCTATGAGGTAAACCCTCTATTTTATCAATATTAGTTTGGATCAAATATTTATAAGTTACAAATACTTATACCAGCCACAACTCATATCTGCCAACCCCAACTTTCCTCCTCCATCATTTCAGAACTCAGCCACTTTGCTGTACGCAGTTTTTGAGATATAGAAGTGCCGATGCCGTTTATTCTTTGCGCACTGAGATCTAGCTCGTATACTGATCCGCGCACCAAAAAACGAATGGGCGCTAGTACGACGTATTATGCCATAATTTCATTACTATCACATTCATGTATTCTATTGCGTAGTCTCTGCTTGATCAATAGAATGTATTTCACCTGAACTATGGATAGAACGATATAGACAAACATGCGAATAGGCTGGACAAAAATTACACCAGAAACCAGGATCCTTACTCATTCAGAAACAGTACACACGATTATGCTCAGACCACGCTAGCATCAAAATCTTCGAGGACGGCAAGCACTTCCTTGAAACTCGGTCGCTCTTTCATAAACCCAAGGAAGGAACTTTCTCCTTCCACCATCACGTTCAATTTCCGTTCCTCAATAAACCGCTCGGCTCGTCTTAGCTCCTCTCGCCAATACTGCCTCGCAGCTTCCTGCGTTTCCACAGCAGTGCCTTCAGGTTCCCCATTCCGTCCTGTTCTGCCTCGCGGATACAGCTTATTGCCCCGTCTCACCACCGCAGGGAGCTGTCCCTTCCATTCCATGGCTCCAACAGTGCACTTCCTAATCAGTGCTCTCAATGGCTCTGGAGTGCGTCGAAACTCGGGGAAAGCTTGCTCCCAGACATCTTCCCTGAATGTCTCCACCGTTACTAGGCAATTGACAGATGCGACTCCTTCAAATAAGCACCACAGCAGTTTTCCAAGCATGAAGACTTGGCCGGCCTCGCGTTCTTGGTCGGTCAGGCAGAGCCACCCGTTGCTGAACCCGTGGGGATCGTTCCAGTCCTGGTATTGGATTTGTTTGAAACGAGAGCGCCATGACGGAAGATAGCTTCTTAGCATAGCAATGGAGTTCTCTTTTATGGAGGGGTCAATGTCAGAGGCAGCTAGGTATTCGAAGTATTCTAGGTAGTAGACTTCGGGTGGAGACCAGGAGTACCAGCCACCCCGCTGCTCGAAATCTACAAACAGCGGCGTGAGCTCGTTCTCATATTCAGCCAAAAGAATGTTGTTCAGCTTCATATCTGAGTAGAAACCAGCTGGAGTGCCCTGGATATGTATCAAGTCCGAGGTAATTTGTCGAGCCCATCGAAGCTTCTCCTTCAGGGATGGTTCGTTGGCGCCGCGTCGATGAGAAAGTACATCCCGGAGCGTGCCATGAGCATGGTACCCCAGGATGAATCCACAAACTCCCACTTTTCCTCCAAAACGGCAAGCTTTTGTGACGACCGCTACCAAGGGAATCACATGACGATTTGGAGCCATGGTAAGAAGCAATCTCAGCTCATGGTACAGAAACTTCAAGTCGTGAACACCCGACTTGAACACAAACAGCTTTTCTCCCTTCCCTGCGATCTTCACCAGACTGATAGCTTCATGAAGCTGCAGCTGAAGTTTGATTGCCTCGAAGTCAATAATCTCTGGCCAAACATCATGAGGCAGATTCCACAACGTCTCCAGTGCGGATAAAGTGAGCCATTTCAATTCGACGTCATATATGGGAACCAAGTGCGCCTCCATCTTAGTGACATCGGCGCAAAGAAAGTCTATGACGATTTTGGAGCCGAAAGGCATGCTGAAGTAGTTTTCTTCAAAATCGGGGACGCTGCGAGACCAGTGATCCAGGGCGCGGAGGATGTGTTGAGAAATCGCTAAGCGAGATATATTGTGATCTCCCACCAGCATGGCAGAGAACGGGGATAAAACATTTCGGAGGGTATTTGGGATGTTCTGGGGAAGAGGTATGTAGGTGTCGATTCGGAGTGGTGGTCTTCCGAGGGCAAAGCACGGGACTGTGAAGAATCGAGTGCCGTCGGCTTCTCCGCCGTCGATGCGCCAGCGAGCATTCGGTAGGGGATCCAGGGTTTCAATCCGATTCTTGGGGTTCAAGTATGACTCGGACCATGGTATCTCGCTGTCGATAATTTCTGGCTGTATTGTGGGCTTGAATGCTGCTGTCGGGTACATAACCAAATCATATATATCCGGTGTTGGCTCCATGGTGATGGGAAAGAGACATGTGACCAAACTTCAATGGTTTGACAAGCAGCCCGGCTGTCAGCACTGGAACATGCCTGGCCTCTTATAGAGGCTGAAGGAAGGTGCCCAGGTTGCATCGGGTAAGCCTGCATACCGCCAAATTTAGTCCAGGTGATCAATTCATTCGGCGGGAGCCAGATACTATACCGTATTTGCGGTTGCGGTTGCGGTTGGGAGCTCAGATCTTTCTCGGACTGCGGAATCAAGTTTCACTCACGTTAGATGAGAGTTCAAATTTGTATTTATAAATCAAACTGGATTAGACATCCCAGACCTGGTCAGAATTGCAGCAAGAAAACAAGTGAAGACATAAAAACAACGGGTACACATCTCACAAATGTTACGAGGACAAAATCATGCCAGGTTACGGGCTCAGACGTTCCCTTAAGGGGAACCGCAATCTCGGCTGATACCTGATGTTCCACTTCTCCTCGATATCGAGGCTGTTGAAGAGTCTCTCGTTTCCACGTTGCAGGGGAAGGGGTAACTTCCACGCAAGTGACTCGTTCTTCAGCCACATTCTGACCAGATATCGGGTGTTCTCTTCATCGTCCTGGAAGCCTTCTCTGGCATGAAGTATGCTCAAGTTGTTGATGAAAATGAGATCTCCGAGTTGCATCGACAGGTGGTGCTGATGCTTCTCTGCAATTGACTGGATTGCGTCGAGTGCTTCAACTTGTTGTGGAGTGACGGTGGGCAAACCGTTGGATCGAGCCACGTTCGCAAGCCCCATGATCGGCTGTCGTACGAAGTTCAAGATAACCTTGCCGCCATGATAGTAAAGGAGCGGGCGTTTATCGGGCTCCATCAAGCGACCACGGCTAGAAATAAATGGTTAGGAAGTTTGCCATCGCGTTTCACGAGGTGCTTACTGATCAAAGGTCCAGTTGGGCGTCGCCAGCACCTCCAGTAAGTCCTTTCGAGTTCGAGCAAGCTCGTTGTACACATTCCATGCCGAAGCAATGATGTGGTTACCACCACTTGCAGCACAGCCTCGGATCTGCATTGCTAGGACGTTGCAGAACATATCCGTGTGGAAGGCCTATGAACGTAAGTCGCAACAGTAAACATGGGAGACATTGTTCTTACAGATGGTAGGTTGGAGTCTCTGACGGGGCGGTCTTCTTGTGGGACAGAAGGTAATTTGGCTTGACGGATGTGGGCTGGAATTTATATCAGTATCTGCGCCACTCTTTTATGACCCGTGGAACATCTTACCAAACAAATTTCCGTGGTCATCTTGTTTTGCCCTCTTCTCCGCAATATAACTTGATATGCCTAGGAATACCAAGATGTTGTCTTCCGGGCTGAATTCATCAGGATCGAGTCCTCGAATGGTGAAGAACCCGCGACCTTGATGTAAGTCTCTGGAGAGGCTATGCAGACGATGTTGCAATGTTGGCAGCGGGAAGGTATCCTTGGTGACTTGGCTTCCATCTAATCCCAACCCTACATAACGTCAGCTGTTAGAATCTTCTGCTTTGGTATAGGGGTAATACCGCTAAAGAACTTCAAAGCCTGCTGGATTTCCGACTTTTCCGAGCTAGTCAAGACAAGCGTATAGTCAAGCTCATTGATCCCTTCTTCGCCCGACCATACAAGGTCAGAGCTCAACTAAAGGCATTGCTGTTAGTCAACTGTTTGGCAGGAGTGTAGGAAACTCGAAATGCCTGTGAAGGTGCATAGCAGATTGATCTGGGAGAATAACGGACCGAAGTGGGCCAACCGTCAATACGGGAACTGATGAAGGGAGTTTCGACTTGTTGGAAATGGGGTTTGGAAGACGGAACCACAGAAGCCACAGCTTCTGTTCCAAGTGCTGGCGCCATCAAGATCAACTTATGTATGATAGCCAAATAGATTCGCGGTATATGAACTGTTTGTACTGTTGTTCGACCAAAACCGTACGGATGGTAGCTCGACGAGGGAAGGGGGCTCCAAGTACACCCTCACTTTTGACTTGCACCGACCTTGATCTGCGAAACTTAGCGCTTTCCAATGAAGTAAACGTCACCTTTGGGGGGGTGCGAAGTTGGCCGCCGCGCGTAGTGCGCAATTTATGCCGAATATACACAGTGATGATTCGACACAGACCGTCAGCAGATCCCTCTCTGCACTGAAGAAAGGTTTGGCCGTATGCAGGTCTTTGCGAATGAGGTATAATTTGTGTTCAGACGTGGGGTCTTGGCTACGTGCTTGTGATTCCTTGAGCAGGTGGATGAGGCTTATGGTGTTCAAGGAGAGAAAACGATTTGCTCGTGTTAGGAGCACGAGGTGCACGGCCGTCACTTAGTGAGCTACACGGCAACTCTGGATCCCGGTAGAAGACACCCAGTGTCCCTCGATATGTAATTTCTCGAGAGGCAATAACCAGCACCAGATTCGTGCAGGCTAATAGATAAATGACATTTCACTAATTCCCTTACTTCTCAATTTTGACCATTTCCCAACAACTAGTAAAGGATATAGAGGCAGAACTTGCTCGTAAACCCGGGGGTTTAATCCATTCCTAATACCTCGAAGCCCCCACGGGGATAAGCCAAGTTACTAGGGAGTTAGCTAGAGACGAACAGGTTACGGAAAAGTTACGGAGTTTCCCCTAATCCTTCGATAGCCCTTTCAAATTACAGAGAAGGTATTTTGATTAATAAAGGATCTGTAGGCAGCAGATATAGGAATAGATCTATTATCTCGGGAAGGAAAACACACTATATAAATTTAAGATTTGCTGTAGTCTACAGTTATGATGTGAAGAACCTGGCGGAAATTTATAATATTACCCAGTATTAGAATTACCAAGTCAGCAGCCAATGAGCGGTCCCACTGTCCAAGATAGTGTTGATATGACTACCAGGCTGTGGACATTGTCAGATGATTGGGTGCAAATACTAGTAAATGCAACAATCTGGTTTCCAACGTCCGACTAGTTGTTTAGGGAGGTGAGGGCGGCCCGAAGGCTCCTGTGAAACCCCGGCATTCACTGGCCAAGACCTGCTGCGGGGTGGGGGTTGCGGCTCAAAGTCCCCAAAGGTAGGTGGAAAACTGGAAAAGCATGACCGGTGAGGGCCTGAACACGTGCCCGGTGAGGGACAAGAAGTACGCCAGGAGCAGCCATCAGCGGTAATTGGCGAGCAACTGAGTAGCCTGAGTTGCCCGGAGGATCAGCATCACAAGCTCCGCTGAGGCTCTTACGGTCCATGGCGTTGCTGTCGCAGCCACAGCTCAAACACGTGTCCGGTGAGCAAAGTGGACGACTTCTCGGGCACAGGGAGACTTGAAAGAATCAGGTGCTGCTGACAAGAACTGGACTTTAGGAGTGAAGTGTGAAACGTGAAGCGGCCGCATTTGACTTGGACTGCAAGACTGCAATGTACCGCGCACACGAGCGACCAAATCCGCCAATAAAAATTCTTTTTTCTAGAACACGAATTCCTAACAAATTAAATTATTTTGTACTTATAATTAAGCCTTCTAGTAACATTTGGTAGGTACTACGAGTCTATTTTAGGCTATATTTTCATCTTTAAGAAGGAAGAGTAAGGGAAACCCTAGAATTTAGCTATTTAAGAAGAAGGATAAGATTCTAGATTTTAGAGGGGGAGAAAGTTGCGAATCTGGAATTGCTGCCTTACCCTCGTGTAAAAGCGAGGCGTGAGAATAATAGTTAGAGGCCTAGGTACGCTGAGCCCTAAGTGCGCTGAGGCCTGAAAGCCCTGGAGTGCTGAGTGCTAAAAGCTAAGGCCCTGAAGTCTAATTGTGCTTAGAGAACCCCTAGAATTATAGCGCTTATTGCCTATAACTCCTAAGAGTAACTATTTATGAAGTAAATGGCGCGAAACTAGTAATGGAAAGAATCCCAAACCCTGGAAAATGAGGCATAGACGGGTTTGGTCGCTCCAGAGCACCAGAGCAAGGGTCTGGAAGTTGCCGGTAGCGAGCGACCAGCTGGCCTCCTCTTGGGTATCAATTCATCAATATCTTCTTCCCTTCATCGTTCCATCCTCGTCCTCGATGGAGGAAATGCCTCCTTCACCACGCCCCAAGCTGCTGGAGGAATGGCAAAGCTTGGGACCCTTCAATGACGAGGAAAAAGCTGCACTCGAGAAAGCTGCTACTATTTTAGGAGACCGCGCGCACCACAGTCGGCGAACGACACCTCAGGCGCCCTCTTCTGGTGATGCGACGACAATCAATACCCCACAATCCAGCTCCACCGGTCCCACCGGTCTGCACAGCGCAGGCATTCATTCCAATGGACGACGGACATCTACCGTACCAGACCAGCTTGACTACTTCTCTGAGTACTCGCCGAATGGCTACAATGTACTCACCGGTTTTCCAGAAAATGCGGACGCGGGCGGCCGAGCTGCGGAAGACTTTCTGGGGGACCTTGCTCTAGGAAATCCGGATGGTCAATTGGCAGAACAGAGCAGCGCCGCCCAACTGCAGCAGGAAATCGCTGGTCCTCTTCCGGCGGAGGACTTTCTCCATAGTTTGTTCCCCGATGGACATAATTTTGGTGGCCCTTCCAGCCAGCTAAGCACATTTATAAATGATGCGAACGCCTCCTGCCTTCCAGAGCTGCTGGGTTCTGAAAGCAACGAACCGTCATATCAGTATTCCACTTCACAAGCCGCAGCACGCTTAACACAGAATGCCTCACAATATGCTCAGTCTTGGGAGCAACAGATTTTAGATCAGAATTTTGGAGGACCTCTTGCAAACGGACAGCAGCATAACGATTATATCGGTGACTTCTCGAGCAGCCTCTTGTTTCCAGACATATCGAATGATCCAAGATTCCAATTCCCATCTCAACTTCCAACCACCTGCTCATTTCACATTCCAGAAGAATCTCAATTGACCTTGGGAACCCCAATTGACCGCTCCCTGAATATTGAACTCACCTACAACATGATAGATGACGGTGAAATGTCGCAGACGATTCCTCCTACTCCAACCAGAAGCGAGGAGCGCTCCATGAATGCCTCACAGGACGTCCATCCACAAGCAGAAAGCATGCAGCGACCTCAAACTGCTAGATTCTCTTCGGGACCAATCAGGACCAGAGATGCTCAAAAAGCGCAAAGAGGAAATTACAAGAATTTCAATAAATCTGGGCCGCTTACCCAAAATCAAAGACCCAAGACCAGAGGAGCGTTCACTGATCCAATGAAAAGAAAGGAGACCAGTGAAACAAGAAAGAGAGGAGCTTGCTTGAGATGCCGAATGCAACGTATCCGAGTACGTTCCCTCAAATCCATGGTAACGAGCTGAACTAACAATAATGCCTCGTCTAGTGCTATCCTGATCCTCGTGATGATCAGGGGCCATGTCTTACTTGTCAAGGCATCACCGGTCCCACCCAATCGAAACTCCCTTGCCTTCGATACAAAATCTCGGAGACAGCTCTCTTCGATAAAGGGCCGCATCCTCAGTTCATATGGAGTCAACGTTGGAAAGAGATGAAGATAATCGAGATACAAGAATGGGAACCTTCAGATATCAAGACCATTGAGCTCACGCAGGATATGGGAAATACTTCCTATCAGCTCAAAGTGCGGAAATTCGTGCCTGTGGAAGGAGACTCTCTTGAGCGAAAATGGAATACCAATGGAGAACAAAGGTCATACAGGTGTGCAAATTATGCAATCGTCAACATGGAAGAGACAGGGCAACAAATGTTGAAGTTTGTCGAAGACAATATCACTACGGCGATATCTTTCTATATTGACGACAAGGATGAGTTGTTGCGAGAAACTTATGGCATGGCTTATAAGCATTCTGAAATAGCAGAGGCAAGTTCAGCCAGCATACCTTTGAGTTACATGCTAATTAGATTGAATGAGAAGAGAGAGGAAGAAAGAATTCTTCTGCGATCTGTCTTGAAATTATGGGTAGCAGTTCGCATGGAGTCTCGATCTGAGCGAATCTGCGGCCAAGAACACTTGGGCATGGTGCCGCAAACATTCGACCAAGCCGCCAAAAACTACAATCAAGTGCTTGTGCCACCAGTCATGAGCGCCCAGGTTGAGCTCATCATGACGGCTGTCGTTCTTCAACCCCTGAAGAAATCGGTTCTCACTCAGCTACAGGAGCTCATAAAGGCGAATAGATCACAGTCATGGTTTACCATATATCTATGTCTATTCGTGCTATTGCACAGCTGCGCCTTGCTAACTTCTTTTGAAAACATGCAAGCCAAAAAATACGGACTTCAGGTATATCCACCTCATAGTTCTCAGCTTGATATGCTCTTGCTTACATACTACAAGTCTCGTTACGTATACGACACTTTCATCGAGGAACTACACAATGGGTCCAAAATCATGCTTGCATACTTTCATTACTGTAACAAAGGTAGCCATCCATTCGCCATGGACTGGACTATCGAGCGAAACATAAGGCAGGCCGAGCTCAAACCCGAGCAACTGGAATTTTTGGTCAGAACTACCCAGCTAGTCAAAGAAAGAGGTAGGAGGCAATATCCTATCCAACCATTCCGAAAGTTGATCTGATGCTATTTAGCCGCCATCTTCGACGAGGTAAAGAAGAAAGGCGAATTCGAACACGACTTCTTTTTCCTATGCCAACTATATGACATCACTTGGCAAGCTTTACGAACGATTTAATGATACCTCAACTTGCATGTTTGGCAAATCTTTACATTCGAGCACTTTATACTTCATCAAGAGGCCAGCCCTCTAATGGTATCTCTTTTCGAGATTCGGACGGTATTATTCGAAAATCTAACACACCTATAGTGGAGTATCGTGCTTCCACAACACATCAGTCGCGGCAGTACTGCGGACCTACGTCCGAAACCGCATCCGCAGTGTCATCAGGAGGGTATCAGCAACGAGCCTCCTCATCCTCAGGACAGGTATATGATAACAGTGTCCAAGGCGGCTATGCCCAGCCAAACTATGCCCAACCATCTTCAGGTTATCAGCAGCAAACACCAGCATATGTCCAGGATACCCCCAATTATTATGTTTCCGGAGCCGCTAACCTGTGTATCACACAAGATTTCAGTTCTTGTAGTTGATTGATCAGCCATGGCTCCTAGCTCTTCTAACAAACCGAAATCAACATTCGTGCCCATCAATTTGGGCGCCCAAATCAGCCCTGGCGCTCTGTTGGGCTGACTCGGCACGATTAGGGGTTGGTCACGTGGCCGGCGAGCATCTGGGCAGGCCAGAGGTAGCTCAGTCGGGGACTAACTCAGTAAGCCGACTGGTCACCAGCTTTCGGGCCCATCTGACCGGCTGCCTAGTTCTTGAGAAATTGTGAATACGGGAATACGGGAATACGCTCTACTCCGCGTCGATCGTGGGCTCGAAAGGGAGAACCGGTGAATGCTGAAGTGTGTCTGCGTTGGCAGTCTGGCGTTATAACACTTATATTTGCCACCCGCCGCGTCTCCGCTATCATCCAAGCTGGAAATGCAGCATTCTGTAGCAGCTGTCTATCGTCGAGGGGTGAACGAACCTTGTCCTTTGGGCAGGTTCTCCGGGCCATTCAACCCTCAGGCATCGAAGAACTCATTGTCGATCCTTACCACCACCATGATGCCCCACGCCAACGCCGACGAAGGCACTAGTTTAGCTGGGACTTCAGCAAATGAAAACATTTTGACGTATACATATCTCGGTCTCATAGCTTGTAATGGTCAGTTGACCCTCTCCCGAATCCCGAATCCTTCCTCTTGACGAGGCAGCCCATCTTAACATCTCACTAGGACAATTTGAACTTCCATTCGTTCAAGGCAGCTACTTCATGGACAACGACTCGACCATTTGGAATGAACTCGACGCTCTACTGGGCCCATATCCCATGCCGAGTAGTGGAAAGCAGGCGTGGACCCTCTGCCAGCATGCGATTGGTCCAATGGCAGTGTGGCTCAGCCATTTAGGAAGCCAGTTCAATAGGATGCTTTAAAACAGGTGCTCTTGTACGGTGGCGTACGAATAAAGGCGTTATGCTCTATGGGGTTGAAACAAAAGTCGTGTTCAGGATATTGGGAGTACGGATGGATAGAGGGGTGGACGTTGAGACGGAGTTCTTCGCCGGAAACATCACTAGTACAGTACTCTTTCGCTGCCCTGTGGTTATTTAGCATCCATCTTCATTTAAGGTCATGGAAGCAGGCAATGGCCCAAAATGTCTTGGTAAGGATATTCCTGTACTAGCTATGATGTGTTGATTTTGTTAAGTTGAAAAGTTCTTTGCCTTATGTTTTCTTGAGGTTGTATTTAGAAATACACGTGACTCTAGTACGTTATTCCGTCTATTAACCTATACCAGAATAGCAATAGCTTCCCTGAAGTCTAAATCTCCTCTTCCTTAAGCTAAAGAACTTGCCACCCCCACAAGTTTTGCTTGTTTTGTCGCGGTGGGGTGACCCAGCCAAAGGGGCATTTGCCTCGTTTGCCTACTCCGCCTCACCGGTTTTTGCTCACCGGTTTCTGCGGCCCTTAGCGTTCCCGTTACAGCAACCAATCTATCCTGCAGAATTATTCTCTTTTTCCTAGTGGTGGATGCTTGCATCCAATATACGTGCACCAGTTATGTCCATCGGTCTTTCCGTACGTATCATTTTGCATTTCCATACGTGGCTTCCATTACCGTGGACGACCCGAAAGTTCGTCTGCTGTCTACAAAAAAGCGGTCAAGAAGCATGAATACTCGCAATGGGACGACCTTCACATCTCTTTTCTATTGTCTCGTGTTTGATATTCTTCTCGTTCTTCTTCTTTCGGAGGAACGAGCCACGCGATAAAGTCATGGAAATCAAGCCAGCTCTACGAAGAGCCATTAAATCAGACGTCGAAGCAATCAGCAGGATTGCTCTAGCATCGATGGCTTTAGATCCACAATGGCCATATCGGTTTCCACTTGCTTCAGTATACCCTGAGGACCACAAGAAGTTTACTCGTATAAGATACACAGAGTATCTTTCCAATCAAGACATCGGCGCTTTCGACATAATGCTCGCCGAACTCCCAAGCAACGAAGACCCATCCACCACGATCCCAATCGCTTTTGCGATCTGGCAACTCCCCGGGTCCCACATAAAGCGCACTGGGAACAAACAGAAGCCTTGTACGTGGTCCTGAGGCGAAAGCAGATTTAAGACTTCACTAAAAAAAAACCACGCAGCGACAAAGCCCCCTTCAGATCATCTGAATCGACGCGACGCTAGTCCGGTTCGAATGCAACAATTTCGGAAGACCATAAGTAAGGCCAAGGAGGAGTGGTTCGATAACAGGTTCGGCGAGAGCCAGATGTGTCTGACGACCCTGGCTACACACCCTGAGTACATGCGCCGCGGCGCAGGGAGCGCGCTTTGCGAGTGGGGCATCAGGAAAGCTGTGGCTGAGAACCTGAAGGCTGTGACGCTCTTTTCTAGTCCGATGGGGAAACGCCTGTACACGAAATTGGGGTTTCGTCAAGTGGGCTTGGTGCATACCCAGGTTGAGGGCGAGGAGGAGTTTTTGGAGTTTCCGGGTATGATTCTTGAGCTTAAGTAGGGGACTGCCTTTAGTTTGCAACATGATGCCTATAAAGTAAAATCGAGCTATGTCTAATTTGAACCCAGCGGGTGAGTTCTTTGACATCTCTCCTCAAGCCCTATGTTTGTTCTACTAGAGGGCATTAATTCGACTTTCTAGATGTAGTTTCAAGCATCTTGATCCTCGGTTATTTACGCTCTACTCCATAGGAAGTCTTAGACGACATTTTTCATATTCGCTTCTAACGCGATCAGTCAGCGTTGCCGCTCTACTCAGGCGCTACTCACCCTCACCTTACCCTCTACTCAGGTTACTTAGTCACGTTCCTACTCTCGCTTCTAGTAACTAATCATACCAGTCGTGCAAAGTCGTTAACTCTACACCACTATGTTTAGGGGGACTAAGTCGGCTCCTAGGGAACCTAAATAGGACCCCCCTAAAAATACATCGTTTAATTACAAGGTAGATTCTTCTCGCAACATCACATGGCCCTAGCTCCCTTTTAGGAGAGTAAATGAGCATAAAATCTCCATCGTCGATGAGAAATCCACGATCAATATCCTTTCCATACAGTACTCCAACCCCAGCTCGCTCGTTTAAAGGCTCTCCCTTCTTTGTCATACTGCAGCTTTAACTGGGGCAGAATTCAGCGTGGCTACCCTTGAATGGAATGAGAGCCTAGCGCTGCATCGGATGTGATGCAATCTTTCGCCCCGCGAATGGAACGCCGACTCGTGCCTCGTTAGAATTGGGCAGACCAGTCCGCAGCCGACTCCTATGTTCCCAGCCTCATTGAGATCTTACGAAACTCTCAACATTGGATGATTTTGGTGCTATCAGTGCCATTCCACTATACCCCAACCCGAGATCGGGAATACCTTCGTTTCTCCCGTGATCTGCGTCGTACTTAGTCAGACAGCCTAGTGGCTCGTCTTTACTAGGCGAGAGTACCAGCGCTCATTACTCTTTCAAGACTCGTACTTACAACCCTCACTCCCAAAACCATCGCTATGCCATACCTAGCTCACATTTCCCTCCTCGTGCGCGACTACGACGAAGCCATTGCCTTCTACTCTCGCCTGGGGTTTGAGGTAGTGGAAGACACCTTTATCCCAGAACAGCAGAAGAGATGGGTAACCATACGACCTCCGCCTTCCCCTCTGCCCAACAGCTCTTCAGCAATGCAACAGATCGAGCCCCCAAATAAGAGGATGGAGCAGGAGCCATCCTCTAAGTCCGCTTTAGCCCCGTCACAGGGTGCGACTATTCTCCTTGCCCGTCCCAGCAATATAGAGCAGGAGGCCTTTATTGGAAACCAGATCGGAGGGCGGGTGTTTTTGTTCCTTGCGACAGATGATTTTGAAAGGGACTTCAAACGATTTTCAGACGCGGGCGTGGAGTGGGTACGGCCCCCGAAGATAGAGGCATACGGCAAAGTGGCAGTGTGGAAGGATCTATATGGTAACTTGTGGGATTTGATTCAGTACCATTGAAGCATTGATGGAACTATGTACTATTTCTTGAAAATAATGCAGCCAATTTCAGGTACAGATTTCCCTGTCTACTGAAGTGACTTGCCTACATGTCGCTTTCATATTTTCAGACTCCTCGAGATACCTGCATTCAAATCCACGAATTGAAAATATGTTAAGAAAACACGGTCCTCCATGTGTTCCTCATTTCGATTATATATCTCTCTACCTTCTAAAAGTTATTCCAACGCGCTTTATCAGAGCATGCGAGAAATTTTGGACCTTGGGTTCAAATCAGGCAATGATAAATGACTGGTGAAAGGGGTGCGTGAAGTTTTCGAGCGAGATATAGGTGCCAGACGAGGCGTCGTGCCGAAAAATCAAGGTCATACTTTGGCAACGTGTTCGTGGAGCCACTGGGCGCTCTTTGCTCCAATAGTACCTCCATAATACCCATTATAGTAGCCTGTTATATGCTACGGTACATCGTGCATGCGTTTCGTTGAAATATGGGAGAAGAAGGGTTTGACCAGTCATTGATGGATCAGATTGGGTAGGTCTGTAACTGCGTGAGCCATGCACCTCAATTGCTGTTACGATGCGCTTACAAGCTTTATCAACGGATGAAGTTTCCACCTGCTGTGCATAGAAGTCTTCATAGTCCGTGATATCCACAAATTTCAACCCCTTTCTGCGAAGGTGCAGCTTGTCTCCTTCGGTTATCTATTCCGGTTTCTGCTGGCTCGAGACGTGCAAGAGTCGTGGTTGAGCGAGGTCTGCCGCAAGGTCTGGTTTAAGGGAAATCAGTGCATCAACAGGGTCCGGATGCCTCTCCAACGCTGCAAGAATTGTCTTGTCAACGACATGAGCTGCCTAGATGTTTGGAAGCAAGCTCTGGATAAGGAGCGAGAACCGTCTGCTTGTCCTGCCATTGAGATGCAAGGCAAAGTTGCGAGGCGCTCAAAATAATTGCAAGGGAAAGGACGGGTCCGAACATGGCGTAACTAGTGGTGTTTCGAATGGAAACTGAGATTTCATCGTTGTGTAGAGTCAACAAGAGGTGGGGTTTTGTTGTTGCCTTCGGCTAATCTTCGGCCCTTGCTGGAGGTTCAGGGGATAGACGCTAAACTACATTCGTGGAAATGAGGGGTAGTTGAACTTTCTTATGGCAGCTCGGGGGAATCACTCCCCGATTTACCCCTATTTGTGGCCGATATGTTCCAATCTTTAGGATATTGGCACTACACAGCAAAGCTGCATTGTCTTATTTCCACTAGTGTCACCTCCTAAGTCTTTCTTGCTTTCTCTTGAGGGCAAGTTAAACGCCTGTAGATACTACGATTCCTACCATGGCACTACGCACGGACCAAGCTACAATTCCCACGTCTTTTGACGAGTATCCAAGTGGAAAGCTGAGCAAAACTGAGAATCAGATTCGTCTTCTTACAGTCCTGCCTGGCGAAAAAGACGATGCGGTGCGCTGCACTCTCAGAAACGTCAACTTAGACGCAATCGGAGAAGCTAATGCTCTTTCCTACGCCTGGGGCCTCCCTCCGTCTACGAAGACAATCTTCGTTAACGATGCTCCCTTTATGGTTCGACCGAATCTCTTCGATGCTCTCATATACTTGAGACAGCCTATTTCTGAAATAGTTTTATGGATAGACGCTATTTGCATAAATCAGTCAGATATCGATGAGCGAAGTCACCAAGTTCAGCAAATGGCAGATATCTACAGTCGCGCTGGCAGAGTGTTAGTCTGGTTGGGTGTAGAAACCGAAAAGACCAACGAGGCCTTTTCCCTTCTCACTGATGCTTACCTTAATGGTCCTTTCAACCGCAAAGAGCTCATGGGCGATCCCCGATGGGTTCCGCTTAAAGAACTATGTGAGAAAGACTACTGGAAACGGGTTTGGATTGTGCAAGAAATCTGCCTCGCATCACGGGTGGTGGTATTCTGTGGCAAGCAACAGATTCCTTGGAAATATATTTCGGAGCTACGAAAAGCTCGCCAGCATATCTGGACGCAGTACCTTTCGTCCGGAGAGCGCGATTTCCTCCGTAGTCGACCATGTCGCATTGACCAGCAAAAGGAATCCCGGCTGAAAAAAGGCTGCATTCTTTGGACATTACTTGAACGTTTCAAAGACTCCCTGTGTGAGGATATCCATGACAAAGTGTATGGGTTCTTAGGTCTCTCAACTGACTGCGGTGGTCACGGCCTCACCGTTGACTACTCAAAGTCGGTAGATCAGATTTATGGTGAGATTATCTGGTTCTACTATGAGAAGTTCAAGACGGACTCATCTACGCACCACGCTGCACAACTCATGAAGCTCAGCGAATTTCTCCAAAGCCTTTTTGGAGATCAGTTGCAATCTGATGAAGATAATGTCATCGCAGAGTCGCCACATTCAGATGCTCCCCAGCGGCAACTTGCGAATTCTGGACCCACGTCCTCAACTTTTGTTTCTATATCAGCGTGTAATTTGATGGCCATCGACAGCTTTCCATCTTCGGCCGAAGCCAAGAGACATCGAGCTTCTGAATTAGTCGATTTCGTCGAGGGGAAGATACCTTACTCTCACCTGGGAGACTAGCGCGATTTGATTGAATCAGACTTGAAGAGTTTAAACCCAATAAACACTTCTCGAGCGTATGCGATGGTTCAGCATAGATATGAGCGCAAACAAAGACCTTTTCAGAAGGTTGAACGTCCTTCCGTATTTATCGCAGTCGCGATGGGCGATGTTCCTGCTAATAGTCAGAATGTTGTGGGGATCGCCCCATATGGTTCTCAGACTGGCGATATAGTATTGACGTTTGTTGATAGTCACGTCGCTCTGATCATGAGAGACTCTACGCTTGTGTCTGATGCCATACCGCAAGGTGGGAATGAATACAAGAATCTACGATATAATCTGGTCGGCCGTGGCGCCGTCTTTCCTTCCCACACCAAATCTACGTTGCATTTCAGGAGCCAAATAACAACCGATAAGACCATTGAGACAGTCATGCTCACATCTCTCAATCCCAAATCGACAGAACTGTTTCCTGCAATAATCTCGATAGATCTTTCAACTCTGCAGATTGTCACCAAGTCGAATTACAATTCTTCGACATCTGGGTTCAATAAACCAACACTGGAGTTGCTACCTGGAAATGCCGCCTCCACTGATGGTGAAACCGTCTACGCGCATCGATTGCAGAAGGTTGTCAATGACTCCGAATTACAGAAGATGCAGCAGAGCCCGGATCTCAAAAGATACGCGCTTGGCCCTGGTTATACAGCAATCATCAATCCAGGCGCTATTGGTTACGTTATTGCTGCATTGCAGATCTTATACATGTTGAAACCTTTCAGAGTAGTATGTCACTCCGCCAATTCCGCACACAAGTTACTCATGGTGATTAGACAGTTCTCCGCTCCAAGGAAGACTCAGAAAAGACATTATTAAATGCACTCCGAAAACTGTTCTGGGATCTTAACAAATCTTCACTACCAGCGGACCCTCTACCTCTGATGAAAGCATTCGGTTGGAGTTCTCGTGAGATTAATGAGCCTCAGGACTTCCATCATTTCTGGAGAATATTCTCCGAAAAACTCGAACTCAATCTTGGTGATGGCTCCGTAGACTTCCTAGTGGGGAAGATCAAAACGTTTCATCAAGCCTTTACTTCAACAAGGGTAGAGCGCTTCTACGGTACCGATCCCTGATACTTGTTTCAATCTCTACTGAATTTATTAGATCTAAGCTTCTCGGCCGGACCTACTCTGAACCGATTGGAAGCCAGTTTAGCCGATAGGTACGGTGGAGACAGAGAGGCGGGAGCAATACTCTCGGAACTACCCCAGGTCCTGTTGCTGCAGGCTTTGTTCTTCCAGTATAATTCTAGCACTAACAAGATGGATACTGTAAGTGTGCCTGCAACATACTCGCCATGTAAAGTACTCAAGCTAACATAATCAGTATCCTGGGAATTTCGAATACCCCTCAGAGCTGAACCTCGCAAGATATTCAGAGTCCAGTATCACCGACACAGTGTACCAATTGCACGGGTAAGTCTCAGCTCCATGGGCAACTCGATCTAGCCTACTTATTCATATTCGTCCGCAGCGTCGTAGTCGTGGAAGATGTTAAACCGATGTCAAGATATCTCTTATATCTGCGACCGCGCCAGGAAGACCAGTGGGTGCTGTTCTTCAAGGAAACAGTCACCTACACACAACAGAGAGAAGTTTTTGAGGATAATTTCAGGCGGGATCCCACGAGAAACGCGCCACTTCGGACTCCGTATGTCCTCATCTATATACAGGTATCGAAGCTCGACGATATTCTAGGGTAATCTACATCAGACTCGCAAATGGAGGTTAGTATTTAGTGGGTTATCCGGGTTAAATCTGCGATGGGCCATGGCTACTGATTCTCTCACTAGTAAATTCCCTGACTTCGAGAAAGTCTACGGGGACATATGCTATTCGGTTTTTTTTTTATGTATATTCACACTTTAAGACTCGTGTAAGAGCTTTGATATCGAGTTGATGTTTTTACATAAGGCTTTTTAAAGCCCTAAAAGCACATACTTAACAGATTCGATGGCTTTTTGGAGAATATGTATCAAAGAGATGTACAACGAGTTACTCCTGTTAAGTGAAAGGCGGTGCTGAATAGCCACAATCCGTATATCAACTAGGTATATCATCTCGCCCTGATGATTAATTTCGACTTGCTCTAGTGTTCCTATGTATTTTATATACTGTCTTCGACTTCTCGAACTTCAATCTGTAGCACTGAGGCATCGAAGTTAGATCCAGGAAATAGTGCCCGAACAAGGTTAGAGTGGAGCTTTACCCCGCAGATAGACTTCATGAATTTGTCTCCTGACTCAAGAAACTTACGCGATAAATGATTCAGCTGCCGGTATTCCCCCATAAGTTTTGCCCGTGCATCTTGACAGCAATAGAAGTACTTCGTACTCACAACTTTCTTCATTAACAATCCGCAATTCATCCGCCGCCACAGCCAAGATGTCAGAATCCGTCCTCACCATGCCCGGCCTACAAGGCAAAGTCGCCATCATCACCGGTGCCTCCTCCGGAATCGGTCTTGAAACCACCAAAGCCTACCTCGCCTCGGGCTCCTCGGTCCTCGGCGTAGACATCTCTCCCCTTCCCTCCTCCCTCTCCCCCTCCCCCACCTTCGCCTTTCATCAAATCGACCTTAGCCTCCCCGACGCGGCCGCCTCAGTCTTATCTTCTTGTCAGAAGGCGTTTGGGGATAGAGTTGATATACTACTTAATGTGGCGGGCGTGATGGATCTGAATCATAGTGTTGATACGCTGGATCCCGCGATGTGGGAGAGGGTGATTAAGATTAATTTGACGGCGCCGGTTATGCTGATGAGGGCTGTGGTGCCGGGGATGGTGGAGAGGGGAGGTGGGACCGTGGTTAATGTTTGTAGTAAGGCGGGGATCAGTGGGGGCGTTGCGGGGGTGGCGTATACGGCTTCTAAGCATGGTCTTGTGAGTACGCTTCCCGTAAAGCAGGACTTCTTGTGCTCAATTTTTATTTATTTTTAGGTTGGAGCTACTAAGAATGTGGCGTTTCGATTTCGACATGAGAATATTAGGTGCAATGCCATATGCCCAGGAGGTAGGTCTCACTTAACTTGTAACGGCGACCCATGCTAAAGCATAACAGGCGTAGCTACAAATATCCACACATCCGTCGATCTGAGCAAGATGGATCAAAAAGCATGGAACTCGATGCTGTAAGTAGAAAATTCCCAATTTATATTGAAACACTACTGACTAAGAGCAGACCGGTGATGCAAGTTCACAGTGTGGACTTCCCGAAAGGTACCAGGCCGGCATCGCACCAAGTCTCCGCATTGTTGTTTCTAGGGTCGGATATGAGCGTTGGTATCAATGGAGCGATTCTGCCTGTGGATGGTGGCTGGAGCACTATTTAGAGAACTTGAGGTCCATGGCCAATGGGAAGACTGTTTTGAATATTGTAGTTGTTTGTTCGAGGAGGAAAACTTCAACCCTGATGAGGGCAGAAGAACTAGCTGACCAAAAAGATGCCTCTTCATTTGCCCCACCGACTTCATCAGCATCCAAAGCACTGCCTAGGATGCACACCGGCCTAACTCAACTGGAAAACGCCATCCACACGGCAAAGCTTGCAGCAACAAAAATAGAGTCCATTCATCTCTTTCCTTAAACCATCAAAAAAACCTTAGCCCGCCTAAGAAATCCCACCCCATCCACCCCCAACCACTTTCCATCTAAAACCCAACGACAACCGCGGCCCCAGCCCCAAACAACGCCGCCATCCCCACAGCCGCACTCGGCATCCCTCCAACCGCCATCGCAGTCATCGTACTTGCGCTCGGCGCCGTCGTCGTCGCGCTGATGCCGGATGTGAACGGTACGTTTGTGGCACTGCTCACGCCTGCGAAGGCAACTGCTTGCGTGCTTGCCGTTACAACGGGGGAGGCTGTTGAGTTTGAGGGGTTGAGGACGCTGTTCTTTGTCAACACCTTTCCTAATTACAAGGGGAGAGGAGGGGAAGAGAGAAATGAGGGGGGAGGGGACCTACTTGTCAATAACATGCATGACGCCGTTCGCAACAATGATATCCGTGATGGTGACCTGCGCGGAGTTGACAAAGACTTTCTTGTCTACGCTCTCGATGGCGACTTCTTCGCCGCCTAGAACGGTGGGCAACGTCTCGTTCGCGAGGCCGGAGGTGAGGAGCGTGGAGTAGCCGACTGTGCCGGCTATGACGTGGTATTCGAGGATGCTGGAGAGTTCGTTGGTGGTCAGGGAGCTGGTTGCGGAGCCGATTGCCTGTGTGTGGTTAGCATTGAGAGGAGATTAGTTATTTGAGAGATATGATGTGAGATGAGGTTTGAGGAAGGAGGAATAAGCTTGTGAGTCTAGATCTCGAGCTAGAGAGGATTCTTGGGAGCAATGGAGAAGGGGGAAGAAGAAACGGCTTACCTGGAACGCCGCATTAGAAGGCGCGAAGATAGTAACATCCTGCAAGCTATTGACCGTGGTCACAAGATTCGTCTGCGTCAACGCACCCGCCAGCGCCGTCAACTCGCTATCAACAGCGCTGGCACTCGCGCTCAACGGTACCGTGAGCACCGTATCAATGATATGCACTACGCCGCCACTGAACATCACATCCGCCGTCGTAACGGTGGACTTCTCTTTCAAGCCTGAGAAGACCTCCACGGTCTTGCCCGAAAGTATACCCATGACGACCTGGCCGCCGGTCACGTTGGCAAAACTCGTGTTGGTGAGGAGGGTAGGGATGAACTGCGCGGTGGTGGTGAAAGCGGAGGCTGGCACGCTGCCGTTTAGGACGTGGTATTGCAGGAGCGCGGTCACCATGGAGGGGTCGGCGGCTAGCGCTTTGCCGGCGGTGGTGGAAAGGATTTTGTCGAAGGCGTCGTTGCTGGGTGCGAGGATGGTGATTCCTTGCGCTGAGGTGAGGGCGGAGACCAGCGCTGGCTGGGTTGCGAGGAGGCCTGGGGATTGTTAGTTTTCTGATTTCTGTTTTGCGATGTTGGGGTGAGAGACATACTATTGAGTGTGGAAAGCGTATTGTTGTTTGCTGTTAGGACTGCGGAGAGAGACATTGTGCTTTGTGCTGTTGTGATACTGGCCAGCACTGACGCTGATATGAAGGTAGAGAGATGCATCTTGGTGCGTAGCAATGGGGTAACTTCAAGTCACGGATTAAGAGATTAGATTTGAGGACTGAGATGACAAGAGGAAAGAGGAGAGAGCAGAGAGGAGAGGAGAGACATATACTTTGTTCTTTGTTTATGCCGAGGAAGAGAAGATATCACAGCGCGGGAGCCCAGTTCCGAATCGATCTTGAGGCCACTTGCCAGAGCCACACAGACTCCCGGATGAGCTTAAGCTTGAATGCAAAACTTTATTTTCATGCTGGCGAGATGTTTCGAGAGGAAGGGCGTGGTTTGAGGGAGGGGAAAGAGTTGAAACGTGGATATGATTGGTTGTCTGGAAGGTCCGTGCTATGTAAAACGCAGTGGAAACAGAATCGCTTTGCTTCGAAGCTTGACCTGTGAATGTAAGCGAACTAGATTTCGAGCTCTTCTGGAGGATCTGGGGTCATGGTGCGAGAGAGGAAGAAGAGTGACAGGCTTCCATGCGAGGGCGAATCTTTTGAGGGAACTCTTCGCTTTGTGCCATTTTTTTTTGACAGCGAATGGATCGCTTGACTAGGTAGGTATATACAACTTCTCGCGTGCCATCCAGACACCGAGACTGCGTCTGTCCGCCAAAGAAGAGAGATCGTTCGTTCATAACGTAAATTTACCCGCCAGCCGTATCATGCCAACCATGCCGAGACGTAGGAAAGGGATATCATTTCGTAAGCATGATGCATCGCTAAGCCAAATCGTAGAGCAATAGCCTGAGCCTTAAAGGATTTTCGAACCAAAGGAATGGAGGAGACTGTACAGTTCGGATGGCCGTCAATAAGGGGGCTAGTCAAGGGCCTTTCGGAGATCGTTCCATTTTCGGGTGAGAGCTTCGTGTTGAGAGTTGATCTGTACATGTTAGCTTGTAATGAAGAACCCCGCAGCTGAGACCATACCTCTGCATATTGCATCTTGGTAGCCACGAGAGTCTGCTCCATTTCACTCATCTCCTCTTCCAGCTTCGTATTCTCCTCGTGCACTTCCTGGTTCCTCTTCATCAATCGGTCCATCTCGGTTTTTAGCCTGTTTTCAACTTCCTGTGGCTGTGTTTCGATCACAGATCTCAGTTCGATGACTTGTCCCTTCAGTGACTCATTCTCATCCTTTAAATCACCATTCTCGATTTGAACTTTGACCAGATCTGTCGCGAGAGCAGCGTGCTCCTCGTCATGCTTTTCAACCCTTTGCTCCAGCAGCTTGACTTTGTGTGTGAGGGAGGCATTGTTCTGCTTCAGGGTTTCCAGCTCAGTCTCACGCTCCTTCTCCAACCGGGTCTTTTCTTCCCACTCTAAAGTGTATGTCTTTAATATTTCCGGTGTTATCTTGACCGCACAGGCATCTTGGATCAGCTGATCAGCTCGATAAACTTCTTTGTCGATGCTGGAACCAGAGCTACCAAAGAAACCGGACTCAAGAATCGATCCAGCAGATGGGGCTTTATCGATGTAGACATCGAAAACACGATCTTTCAGGAAGTTGGTCAAGGAAAGCATATCAGTCATGCCGAGAAGGGTCGCAGCATTCTTCTGCATTAGGACAATCCCAAATTTGATAATTGCTTCCAGTCCTTCGCTCAGAATCAGATCGTAGATTCGGAGGACAAGCTGGAGAGGGAACCGGTACGCGAACAAAGTCAGAAACCATTGAGTGGCGTACAAATGTGGTGAGACTTGACGGCGATGAAGATGACAGTACAAAGCGGGCTCGAAATCTTCTAACAGGCGCTCAAACTGGAATAGATGCATATGCAAGCCAGGCATATCTTGGGTGAACAGATCTCGGAGGTGGTACTGATTCATCAAGCGGACTAGCAAGCAGAAGGCTTCATCTTCGGGCATCTGAATCTGTTAGTAAACGGCCTCACTGACTTCCGGAAATCTTACATTGAAAAGCAGAGGCATGACTAGAAAGTTCATGCCTTGAGCATAACCCACACCTTCGTCGAAAAGGGCGTATGCTTTGCAGACTCCGAATAGACCTTCTTGCAGTCCAGCGCTAGCAGCAAATTTGGAGAAGCTAGTTCGAGCTCCTAGATCACGCTTGATTGCCTTCTCTAGTTTTGCCAAGGAAGCAGCATCTTCCTTAGCCTTCTGTTTCTTGATAGCTATCGAGGCAGCTTGAGCTTTTGCTAGCATGTCTGGATCCTTCGGCGGCGAGGGAGATCTCATGCCGTTGGTAACAGTCGTTGCAGGTGTTGAGTGATCCGAATGGATTGAAGATGCCGAGGAGGCCACGACTTCGTCTTTCCCATTAGTAGAATGAGTGCTGTGAGCAGCACTCGATCCGCTCAGCCTGTCCTTATCCTTGTCCGTCCCGCGAGTGACCAAGTCCCGATAAACACTTTCGAGCTCTTCGTTTTTGCTTTGGGCCAGTATTTGCCAAACTACACCACGAATGACATTAGGAATACCAGATGCAATGGCTCGATTTAGATCCTCCGGGCTTGTCCTTGCAACAGCTGCTGGGCCTTCATCAACAACTGCCTGCCATAAATCCCAATCCACTGGCGCCGAGGGATCATTCATCGCGGATGGTCCAGCCGAAATTCCGGAGGCTGTGCCTGGTGCTAGTGCGGGATTGACAGTAGAAGGATTAGGGCTAGAAGGATTCGGCGAGGATGGTGAGTGAACAGCATTCAGAGACAGCTCTCTATCTTCGGTGAGGCTTGTGGGACTTGCAAGACCAAGCCCTAGGCTTGTACTCCGTCCTATAAGACCTGCCAGCGCACTCCCTCCTTTATCGTCTTCAGGTAATGCCGTAATTCCAGCCTCTTCACGCATCCGCAAAAGCTTGAATCGATCCCTCAGGCTATTCCTTGTTGGTCGCTTCTGTCCATTGCCTGTCTCCCCTTCGTGCCCTTCTTCCAATTTGCTCAACATCATCTCTGGATTGCTGTTTACTGTCGCTATAGAAGACACGGTATTCCTGCGTTCACCACTGTTATTCGGAGAAGGAATTGGAGGCGAGGTAATGGTTTCCTTTGGCGTTGAGGTATTCCTTGACAGCCAGGAAAATGGACTTGTCAGCTTTCTTGTTGCGGCTGGTGCAGGCGGTGGGGGTTGGGAGCCGTGATGTGGTTGTGGTGGAGGAGCCCATGGTACTGATGGGAGCACTCCAGATAGTCCTTGTAGGGAGGGCTTTGTATTCCTGGGAGGAGGAGCAGGTTTTGAGTTTTCTGCAGACGATGGTGTCAGTTAGATTCCTGAATCCATGTATGATAGATGAAGAATTATACCTTTCGACAAACTTGGTTTCAAGGGGGCCCCATCCTCGTCAAGACTAACATTATCAAGGGACGAAGTAGAGAGTCGATGGGAGGTTAAAAGAGGGGATTTCGGCTGTCTTGTGTCATTTGTATCATGGTCTGCGTCGCCGCTGATTTCTGGGACTGCAGGTACGGGTGGATGTTCCGATCGTTCTTGTGTGTGGGTTGAGGATGATCTCCGTTTGGTCAACGACCGTGTCCTCTCCACCGATGCTGTTCGTTGCGGTTCTGCAGATGTGGTATCGTTCGCATCCTCGAATGTGTCCTACAGAGATTGAGAATTAGCCAAGTCTCTCTGGAGTACAAGTGCAGGCGATGAGTGTCGTGTGACGCTGCCTGGGTGCAAACAGGGGCGTGGAATTGCGACGTACATTCTCCCGGTCTGAGTTCTCTGGATTTGAGTCCTTCCGCTCCCTCGACCTGGCATCGCCATCATCTTTGTGCTCGTGGTCAGACATTGCTGCGGTTCCTCTTTGAGATGGCGGTGCGGTCAACAAAGGTGTGGTCAGGAGGTGGTCGATGCCATCAAAGAAAGAGATGGTGCGGTCTCCCGCCTTCGGAGAGAGCAGCAGGTGGTTGCAGGTATGTTCTGACTGAAGCCAGCGAGTACGAATTGTAGGTCTGCCAGTATCGAGAGGCTGAGTGACGTTGCAGAGCGTACAATGGGTGGAGGAGGTGAGCTTGATCCTGGAGATAGAGACGTCGAGATTATTTGCGGTCCTGCTGCGTGGAACGCGTCGCTAAGGAGCGAAGTGATCTTAGCAGACAGGGGAAGCCTGTACCGATCAAGCTGGTGGAGTAATCGACGAAAAATTGGCTCTGAGGATCATGGAGGTATGGAGGCATGGAGTTGTTGCAGATTGGCAATTAACCAGATTACGAAGTACAATATTATTCACAGGGGAGCCAAAGACACATGGCCAAGATTAAAGTTTGGCTCGGCCAGCTGCTCTCGTGCTACAGCGCGCAGCACCACAGTGTCCGCAGCGAATTGGGACGATCTATTCCTGATCCTCAGCAAAGCCACAGCCTAGGCCAGGGGCCGGGATGGAGTCGCCTTGCGCCACTCCATACGATGCCAGCGAATCAAGGGGCGGAGGAAATCACCTCGAAACAGGCGATCTTGGCGGATGGAAGATGGAAGTCGAAACACCTGGTTATCCTTGAAAAAGACATGACGAGATCACGGGGTGCGGGCTCAGGGGTAAATAAACAGGGTCATTGAGATTATTAAGCTCGACTCTCTCGCAAAGTCCGGAATATTTGGATTCTTCCCCCCTCTCGAAGGCAGGCACAGACAAAAGATATGAAATGCTTGGCTGGCCGAAGCGAGAGACAAGCCGACGACTACTTTTTTTTTTTTAAGGAGGTAGGCACCTTCTTCCTATTACGCCGGGTATATTAACATCCATTGCTGCCGTTCTGGCTTTCTCTCACACTCATAAGGCTGAGCTGAGGATGGAAAAATTCGTGATCACGTGTAGCCTCGCAGGCAAGGCTGAGATGTCTTACCAGAGGCTGGTTGTATTCCAATTGCACCCCCATGCTTGTTACCTGATGACCTAATCCTTAAGACTTCAGAGGATCAGAAATAGGGAAGTGTAATTCGAAAGACTTTTTAAATGGCTTCATACATTCTAAATCCTGAAATCACTAATCTGGAAACATTCCCCGAACAGAATATTTGCAGAATTTTCCCGCATCTCAAGAGGATTAGTGCCAGATCGACTTGCCTCTTTCATCAATCGTGTATTGGAGGGTGTTGTTGCGGAGTTGGCTACATAGTCCCGAAACTGCCACGAGGCTGAGGGTGAGGGGAGCCGAGAAGGACTGGCCAAGCTCAGGGTTGTTGAAAGAAAGTTATGGTTGGTCTAAGAAATCTTCCTCCTGACCTGATTCGAGTCTCAATAGTAGCTATATCAAACGAATGCATTCGTGCCTGCCTTGCCTGATAATATCTTGTGATGGTTGAGCTTTCGCCGAAGGGGATCTGCCTAGAGGGCACAGCATTGGGAGAGTCATGCGGTCCACCCGCAACAAGAGAAGAGCAAAGCCGGGTTGATGTCGAATGTATGGAATAAAATTAGATATGCAATAATGGTACCAGAAGAATAAATTTCCCTTCACGGCTCTCATAAAAGGTGTTGACAGCATCTGCGGGTAAGAGTGACGTACTTTAGCGAGCGCGAGGTGCCTTTGCCTTTGCCGCGACGGGATCTCGAAATTCGAAGGTTCCCGCCAACTCCAAAGAGCTTCACCCTTCTTCATCCGCCGACCCCCCAACTCCCTTCAACCACCAACATCACGAAACTCCTTGATCTTGACTGCTGGCCTCTCGTACCAGCTAGCTCAAGCATCGTCCATCGATAGAGACCAGAAAGGCGCCTGCACCGTTCCTTTCGACACGCTCTTTTCGATCAACCCATTCGCGAGCGACGAACTTTCGCCCTCCACCCCAACGCGAACACACCAAACTGCCACAATCCCCACCCCATCCCCCGTTGGCAGATTAGCGAACAGCTCCATTTGCGAGTAGGTAACCATCGTCCTCACCATCAGTGACTTGCAGATCCCGCGCGGCTATTACCCAACCCACTTGAAGACGGCCACTTCCATCAGCACAAACGAACATCATTCTTCACGTCGAATTCGGAGCCGTCCTATCGCGGACGCTCCTTCTCCTGCCTGCCAAGCTGTCGACAGCTAGGATAGGCGCGGAGGCCGTGGAGGGGGTCGAAACTGATTCTTCAGCGGTTTTGCCGCTCCCACCACCATCATGGTCCGAATAACCAAGTCCATGCAGGCGAAGCATTCTGAGTCTTTGGTAAGCTTTGGAAAACGTTCTGGCCCTGTCTATTTGTGTTGATAAGCAATGTAGTCATCGTGGACCAAGGACTTCCGCACAGAGGCTATCTCGACTTCCTTACCTCTCCTACCACAATATCTCTCGACCTTCCCAACAAGATGGCCTTTCCCAAGAGGGGATCTGTATCATTGGATTCCACTACTCAATAGATTTGATGAGATTCTCGAGAAGTTCTGCAAGATATACAAGCTCGATAAAGGCCCTCAAACCGTCGATTTTTCCTGCACCCTTCTTGAATCTGGAGTTGGAGAATCATCGGAGCATTCGCAGAATGGGCATAGTCTCGAGCAGCTAGGATTCTCACAAGAGGGAGATAGGGAGTTGATTGAGTCGATATTGGACTTCTCAAGAATGTTGCTGCAGAATTGTGGTAATCGTAGCATCTACGCAAGCAGCTCGCACTTGAACAGCATCCTCAACTCCACCTCCTTGACCCTTCTCGAGAGCACACTACGCTTAGGATCTGAGTTGGCACAGAGATATCAGGCTGCTCTGAAGCGCTTGAACATCCCTGTCCGACATATGACCCAAGCTCTTCTGACAAACCACTATAACATCGATTTGGACAGGGTCCTCCAGCTGGCTATGCCTTTCTCGAAAGTCGTCACTGTATCTGTCGAGCCTGCGGAACCAAATACTCCAGCTACTCCGAGTGCCAAGGGAAAAGAAAAGGCATATTTCAATATCCCACCATCAACCCAAAAGGGCCTTGCAACCACTGTGTACGCCAATGATCTTGTTTCTATGGCCAAAGGAGGAAGCGGTGTTGGTAGCACCCCCAAGAGCATTCGTAGTGCGACAGACAACGGCTCTTCTGCCTCTGATGGTAACTGGGACGACTGGGGAGACGTCAAGGTCACATATTATCCAAAACCTACCGCTGAAGCTAGCTCTATGAGCAATCAGCCTCGCACCCCAAGTAGCCCATCACCAACGCTTCCTGTCACTCCGACTCCGGTTCGTCGATCATCCAATCTGGGACCTCACGGTCAGCGTACAAATAGACAAGCAAATTCGGATGAGGCTCCACCAACCTTACCCCGTTCTTCAACATTCCCGTCTGACGAAACCCCACGCCCCAATCTCAAAGTGATCGAGATATCGTCATCAAAAGTCAAGTCGACAGACATCCACACGCTACTGCGTGAGAATGTCTCAGGATTACCACAAGAGCTACAATACGAGCTTCTTGCAAAGCTTCGTGCAGCTAACGCACTAACAACATCCCTGGAAACTAGGCGGCGGCTGTTAGCAATTCGAATTTTAGCTGTCACGAACTTGGCGTACATCCACGCGGAGACTGCCTTCCAAGATACTGTGTTGAAGCAAGACAGCGATGAGCCCCGTCGATTGCAGCTTGCATATCAGCTTGCCGAGTTGGTTCACCCGCCAGCCGAAGGAGATGTTGCCGTTCCCAGACCACTGCAAACATTGGCGTTCCGTGCATTGGATGCTTTAGCCGGCCATCAGAGCAAGTTCTCAGATGTCTGTGCTGCTCTTAACACCAATGTTAACCATGGGGTCCTCCTTTACGTGGTCAGAAAGGCCGTTGCTGAGATCAACGAGAACGACGATAGTGCTCAGCTCACCGAGGAAGACCAGTGGCGCGAAGCGCTTTTCTGTTTAATCTCGAACCTTGCCAATAACCCTCGAACTGGCGCTGACTTAGTCACGGCTGGCATGATGCCCATCGTGGTCGAAGTCCTCAACATGCGCACAAACATTGCAGAGCTCTATCAACCTAGCGTCTTGTCTTTCCTGGATACCGTCCTTTACAGTACACGCGAAGCATATCAAACTCTTGTTAGCGCAGAAGTCCTTGATACCGTTTCAAATCTGATTGTCTTTGAAGTGAAGACATCATCGGAAAGTGCTGCATCTGGAAACGGCATCCGTGACGAATATCGTTCTGCCGCTGTCGATTATCAGATCCCATATTTCAAACAGCAAACTCTAAAGTGGCTCTTCAAGTTCATTCATCACATGATGTCCAGTGCTGGAGGATATGGTGGCAATTTCGACAGGTTGTTACGAAATCTGATTGATTCATCCCAGCTCCTGAGCAGTCTGCGCCAAATCATCTCAAACGGACCATGCTTTGGCTCTGTCGTTTGGACGAATGCGGTCAGCATCCTCAACGACTTCATCAACAATGAGCCGACGAGCTTTGCAGTCATCGCAGAAGCAGGTCTTAGCAGGGCTCTCCTTGAAGCCGTAACTGGCACAAGCATCGTCATGCCTTCTGAGCCGAAGAAGGAGGAAAAGTCGGACAGTCCGGATGCGCCCACGTCGGCCGAGGGTAGCTCTCCTTCACCCGAATCTGACGATGATGAGAGCGACGACGAGACTGCTCCGATTGTCACTCGCCCCCTAGCCTCCGTACTTCAAACTCCTCGTGAAGGCCCGCTGGCTAGAGGAATCATGCCAACATCGGATACTATCAGCATCATTCCCCAAGCGTTTGGTGCCATTTGCCTCAACAACAATGGAATGAAGATGTTCCAAGCATCAAAAGCCTTGGAAAGCTTCTTCGAAATCTTTGAGAGTCCTGAGCATGTCAAGGTTATGGATGCCAACAAGGACCTACCACAAAACCTTGGAGGAACTTTTGATGAATTGGTTCGTCATCATCCGCCTTTGAAGGCTGCTATCATGAATTCCATTTTGTATATGGTTGCACGGGTTGGCTTGCTGTGCAAGACCAAAGCCGAGGAGGATAAGATTGGGGCAAAATTGTGGACAACCGACGCTCAAGGCAACACTATCATTGCCGATCAGCGACTCGTACATCACTCTGAGCCTGGCTCTTCGAAAGGCAAAGGCAAGGCGGTCCAAGGTGCCGATGTGGAGATGCGAGATGCGGATTCGGTGTCCGTAAATGTAGTTGCTGCACAACCGCTTGGTAAGAATGGGTCGATGACACCTTACATCTCTGCGGTTGCAACTTTTCTAGCTCAGATGCTTGGAAATCCATCTGTTCGATCCGACTTCAGCGCCAAAGGTGGCATAGAGTACGTGCTTGATTTGGCGGACTCGCCATGCCTTGCATACGATTTCGGCGATGGTTCAGCCAATCGAACGATACACCAAGTGCTTGCCAGCCTAGCTGATACAAAGCCGCATCTCACCATGCCATCTCTTCTGAAGCGAGTACAATCTGCTGCAGATACCTTGCAACCATTTGCAGAATATACGGGAGATGGGTTATTCTTCGCACCATTTGTCGATGAGGATGCGAGGAAGGCAGCTGATGTGGCTCTGCTGGCGAAAGGCACCAGTTTTGCGAAAGCTTTCGTTAACCTCCATTCGTTGGTGTCTAATATCAACTCTTACTTGCAGGGCGCAGCGAGCAATCACAGAAACACTAGCACAAGCTTCAGCCAGGTCAATCTTGCGGACTACTACGTCCGACTTGTACAGTCTCTTGGCCCATTGCTCGGCGCCTCTCTCAGAGAGGAAGCGAGACTTATGAGAAGCGTTCCGGACAATTGGAAGAATCATAGACGCATAAAGGATTCCGGGTTTGGCGATCCTGCTATCATCGAGAACCCTGTTAGCGCTGAGCCATCAACTCCAGCCATCGACGCAGGGGCTGAAGCTCAGACCGCTACTTTACCATCAGATGCTACTACTGGTGATGCACCGGTAGCCAAGATCAACAATGGCTCTCAGATAGACGATCCAAAGCGAGCTTTGACAAAGACTGAGCTCGAGAGCCCTTTCTTCAAGAACTATCAGACACTCGGCTATCTCCTCTCCAAGATGCCTCGTATTATCTCTCCGTTCTTTCAGCTGCTTGGAAAGGCATTAGTACCGAAGCGCAACCCGGACACTTTTCAGAAGCAAGGTTATCTCTCCATTGCTGACGCTTTGGCCGAGACTGTAATTAGCCAGCTCGCACCAGCAGAAAACGAGTCTTCGCCTCGAAACTACAACTATTGGCTCGGCATGATCAATGTCGTAAGAGACTTATTGATTGACGGTAAGAAATAGAATGCCCCAGTGAGCTTCAAATAATCTTGCTAATTTGTTTCTTGTCACAGGATCTCGTTCTAATGAGCGGGCTGTCCAGACTATTACGCTAGTTCTCCAAGCCTTCAAAGATCGTGGTGGATTTGATACCCTTAATCGCATTCTCGAGGTGTTCACTTCCGAGATTTGCTCTCGCCCTTCCGACTCTCTGTTGCAGCCCCTGAAGGCAGACAACAACCAAGAGGAGGAGCTTAGATTGTCCTTGGCAAGATTGGGCACCGTGGATATCCTTACTCTTTACAGCCGTCTTGTTCATGGGAAGAACGTGACTGAAGCCAACCAGACACTGACCCTAGCAAATAGATCGGAGAGAGAACGAAATCGGGCAGATTATTTCTTGCCGGCCCAATTTCTCGTTGAATTGAGAATGGCGGTGCTTCCTACAGTCCGTCGATTGTGGGGCTCTGATCTGATTGAGAAGGGCTACAGCTCCATCTCCGAGAAACTCATCGAAGTCATCCGCACCATTGCCGTTGCCGATTTCGAGGCGAATGCTGCTAAGCGGTCAGATAAGAGCCCCGTTAAAGCTGCCAACAGCCCTCGCAAGACTTTCAAATTCAACCACGAAAATCAGACCTCAATCATTGATCATGAGTACGACGCGGAACTTGCAGACGAAGCTCTTTACCGCTGCAACAACCAGCTACCATTGGCTCTTGAGTATTGTAGTGAGGCTCTCGAGGGAAATAATGGCCGAAATCCAATTCCGGAAGGAGACATTGCCCCATCTCCAGATGCAACTACGACTTCCCGCCCACGTACTGGTGCTTCCACAGGAACCGCAACTCCAGATGACCATTCTATGACAGGAGGCCCAACCGTTGCTACTGTCCTCAATAATCTGGCGAGAGAACCTGCACCTTCCACCGGGGGCGAAACCGTGCCTCAAAACTTCGATCAATTCTTAGCAAACCTGGAAAACAGAAACAATGAGGGCCCACTACTTGCGCCAATCGTCCCCGTACCTACCTCATCTTCCGTACCCCAACCATCAACGCCAACAGAAGAAATCACTCGTCCGCAGGTTACTGTAGACGACCTGAACGAGGAGCGTGACAAAATCCGTGACAACCTCATTGACAGATGTCTTGATGTCATCAATGCTCATGGCGAAGTCACTTTTGAAGTATCCGATCTGATCACAACAGTGGTTAGCAAGTCCAGTGACCCAACAGCACAGCGTAACGTGGTCGGATCGACCTTGGTTGTGGCCCTCATGTCATTCGCTGGAGAGGACGATCTTAGACCTTGTGGCAAGAAGATCGCTGCCTACGCCCACCTGCTAGCACTGATGCTACGCGATAAGATGTTTTATGCGGCAGCTGTTTCCGAGTTGGAGGAGAATCTGAGCGTGTTGTTAAGCTTCGTCAAGTTATCTCCAAACCACTCCGCAGACGAACCATCACCGTGGATTGCACACATCCTGCTGATTATTGAGATGCTTCTGAGCGAAGATGCGAGACCACGCAAGACCAGGTGGACACCGCCAAAGGACGAGAATGATACTGCCGAGCCTCCTGTTTTGGAACCTTTTGGACAATCGGTGCCGGAGGAGGAGCGAACGCAGCTTCTTGACGCAATTCTTGCAATTCTGCCCAAGATCGGTAAAGATGAGTCACTGGCTCTTGCAGTTCTTCGTATCTTGGTCATTTTGACACGCACCCGGTCCGTTGCGCAAGCCGTTGGTGAGAAGAAGTATATCCAGCGATTGTTTTTGATGGCAAAGCAACTTGCCGGTGCTAGCTCGGCTCGTCTGCAAAGCCCTTTGATGCTGATCTTGCGACATATCATTGAGGATGATGAAACCGTTAAACAGATCATGCGAGCCGACATCAAGTCTTTCCTTGAGACCACTCGCACTCAACGGGTGATTGACGAGAAGGCTTATCTTCGTGGACTCTCACACACATCTTTGCGCAATCCCGAACTCTTCGTGGAGGTCACTAATGAGATGGTCAAGTTCAACCGTTGGTCATACACTCCATCAGACGCTCCGAGCCGACATCATTCCTTGGTGCTGAAGGAAACAGCGCCTGGCGTGTCAACGCCCATCAAGGCCGCAGAAGACGCTGTTCAGCCGACTGTCCAAGCTACTGAAGACCTATCCATCCAAGACGTCAAGCTTAGCACCGAGGCTGTCGATAGTGAGATGCCCGATGCTCCTAAGCAAGCACATGAGCAAAAGTTGCCAGTTCTTGAAAATCCTGATGGAGTGATCCATTTCTTACTCTGTGAGCTTCTAAACTACAGGGATGTGGAAGACAAGGAACCTGTTACATTGCCGACTCCCACCGAAAGTAACGGCCCAGCAAGCAACGGAGACGTTTCGATGGCTGGCACTTCCTCGTCAGCAGACGTAGCCACTCCGAAAGACACCAAGAGCTCCAAGCCTCCTACTAAGCAAGAATTCAAGTCCGAGGACCATCCAATTTACATCTACCGATGCTTCATCCTTCAATGTCTTACGGAGCTTCTGTCATCCTACAATCGCACGAAAATTGAGTTCATCAACTTCAAGCGTAGTGCGCCGCCTCAAGCTATGACTCCATCCAAGCCTAGATCAAGTGTAGTCAACTATCTCTTATTTGATCTCATTCCAATTGGCACTTTGGATCATGTTGAGACGACGGCCTTGCGAAAGAAGCTCGTTACCTCGTCCTGGGCTGACTCGGTTCTGACGGCACTGCTGACCAAGACTGGCGAACAACCTATCGACAAAAATCGGGAGCCTTATGACAGCGAGAACGAGCCAGATCTTCTGTTTGTACGCCGTTTCGTCTTAGAGAATGTCCTCAAAGCCTATAAGGAGGCAAGTTCCTCGACAGAACCGCTCGACGTTAAGTATGCTCGAATGCTTGCTCTTGCCGACCTCATGAACCATATCATGAACGGAAAGGAGAATGTGGGCATGTCAGACCCCGCCGTAGCTTCAGTTTCTCAGAAGCAGCTTCGTCGAATCATGTTTGAGAAGGGCTATGTCAATGCACTTACTGCCTCCATTGCTGATATCGACCTCAACTTCCCGAATGCGAAGCGTGCTGTCAAGTACATCCTGCGACCTCTAAAGACGTTGACCACTACTGCCATCCAACTCAGTGATCTGTCTCTCATTTCTGCCACCCCTGGCCAGAATGACGAGGATGAGATTGAGTCCGCAACCTCAGTGTCTGAGCATGAGGATGAGCGAGAAGAAACCCCAGATCTCTTCCGCAACTCAACGCTGGGCATGTTCGAGCCTGGTCGAGAGGAAGATTCCTCATCAGAGTCTGACGATGGTATACCGCCGCCCTTAGTTTTTGTAACGAATATTCCGCTAACGTCCGTAGATGATGAGGAGATGTACGAAGGCGAATATGACGATGAGATGGATTACGAAGAAGATGGCCCAGAAGACGATGAAGACAACATCAGCGATGAGGATGAAGAAATCGAAGGTATGGGTCCCATCGAAGGCCTCTCAGGCGATCATGGAGTCGACGTCGAAGTCATTATGGAGGACGAAGATGAAGAAGACGAAGACGGCTCAAGCGGAGATGATGATGATAGCGAAGAGCACGATTCGGAAGATGATGATGCTCGCGTTGATATCATCGACGAAGCCGGAAACGTCCAACAACTCGTCGCTGAAGAAGATGACATGGGCGAGTGGGAGAGCGATGACGATGAAGAAGATGATGGTGAGGAAGAAGACTACGAAGGCCAAGCAGCAGATCAAGAAGAGGAGCAGATGCATGCCATCGCCGGAATGGGTGGCATGGACGGCCCTATCCGACATCTCGTCCGTGCTCTCCAAGGCGGTGATGAAGATGATGCTGCAGATATCATGGAACACATGGAAGCCGAGGCTATTGAACGTGAGGCCGAGGACGATGGCCAGTTGGTGGGTGGTGAGTACGAAGAGAACGATGAAGATGGTATACTGCCCCTTGCAGCTGTCAAGCTCTGAACTAATGGATTACAGACGATGAAGAAGACGAGGATGACATGGATGAGGAAGAGATGATGTTTGACCAATTCCCAAGTTTGTCTTTCCGCCTGACAACGAAACCCAGCTAACATATTTCAGTGGATGGTCCCGGTGCCGTGACATTTGGGGGTGGATGGCAGGATGACGTTGAACCTCCTGTCATCGTTCATCGTCGGCCTCGAGGAGGGTTCTCTCCCTTTCCACTATTTCCTGGCGGTCCTCGCGACCCGCTAGGCGGTACGTTTTCCCTTTTTCAAAGTCAACCTAGAGTACCAGCAGCACATGACATCGCCGGTGTTCGCCCAACATTGGCAAGACGATTTCTAGATGACATGCGCATGATTCTATCGTTAAGCCCAAGAAACAGAACTGATGGGAGTACAGCACCCGACTATCGCTCGTCTTATCGCTCTCATCGTCCAGGCGCAGTAGCACCCAGATCTGGCGACGACGGAATCAATCCTTTACTGCAGCGTCACGGTGCAGGTGGACCCGGCCGAGATGGCTCCAGCCGCCCTCCCACAATGGGTAGTTGGATTCAAGCTATGGGAGGCCCAGGTGCTGAGATACTGGATATTGGTTTAAGTGGACGACCTTTTGGTGAGGGCCCCGGAGCAGCCGCTCTCCTGGATGAAGTGATCAGATCCTTACCACCAATGCCAGGTCATGCCCGTGGTCAAGCACTCCAATTCCATATCACTACCGGTCCTGGTCATCAACTCCCACCAGATATCCAAGCAATGTTTGGCATGCGACCTTCTCACTTCCCGAGACGAGGCGAGGCTGAACCTGGAAGTGCTGCTTTCTTCACACCGACATCCACTACTGCTAGATGGCTTGAGGAATCAAAGATCCTTTTCGGTACCAGCGCTCTCGAAGCCTCAGCAACCCTTGCTAATGCAATCTTGTCACTGCTGGTTCCTCCGGCAATCGAAGCTGACAAAGCCATCAAGGCTGCTGAAACCGAGAGGGCTCGCAAGGCAGAGGAAGAAGCCAAAAAGCGTGCTGAGGAAGAGCGAATTGCGAAGGAGGCAAAGGAGGCCGAGGAGAAGGCCGCTAGAGAGAAGAAGGAGGCTGAGGAGCGAGAAGCTGCAGAGAGAGCTGCAGCCGAAGCACTTGCCGCACGTGGGCCAGAAGTTGAGCAAGCAGAGGCCGACACTGCTCAGCCCGAATCCGCCACCGAAGCTATGGAAGGTGTCGAGACAGAAGGTACCCCAGCTGGCGGTGATCAAGCCGAGGAGACTCCTGACGCAGACCGCCCTCGAGTCATGACTATGATCCGTGGCAACCCATTCGATATCACTGACCTCGGAATTGACCCGGATTTCCTTCAGGAGTTGCCAGAGGAGATTCGAGAAGAAGTCATCATGTCTACGGTTGCGGAACGACGATCCCAGGCTGCCGCAACCGGTGCACCTCCATCCGAAATCGACCAAGAGTTCCTGGACGCATTGCCCGACGACATCCGAGATGAGATTATCCAGCAAGAGAGACAAGAACGACGTCGGCGTGAGCGTGAAGAGCGTAATCGTCAAGCCAATGCTGCAAATGGCGGAGCCGGCGCGGGAGACATGGATGCAGCTACCATTCTAGCCACTTTGCCACCCGCTCTCCGAAACCAAGTCCTCATGGAACAAGACGAAGAGGTGCTTGCCTTGCTTCCGCAAGAACTAGCCGAACAGGCACGTGCAGCTATGCGAGATCACCCTGCTCACGGCAGAATGCCAGGCGGCTTTGCTCGACGAGGACCTCCTCCCGGCACCGGAGATGCTCGTGAAGTCAACACTACGAGACCAGCACGTCGTGCGATCGTCCAAATGCTCGACAAGCCGGGCGTTGCAACATTGCTTCGCTTGATGTTCATTTTCCAGCACGGCAGTCTTCGAAGTACGCTCAATTCAGTGCTTCAAAACATCTCACTCAATCGACACAATCGAAACGAGGTGCTTAGCACTCTCCTTCACATTCTCCAAGATGGCAGTGTCGACATGTCGGCTGTTGAACGAAGCTTTGCTCATCTATCACTGAGAGCCAAGCAGCCAAAAGATGCTCAACCAAAGACTCCGCAACCCTTGAAGAAGGCACTTACAGGCCTAGGCCCATTCACACAAACAACTTTCGAGGCTTCGCCTCTCATGGTCGTTCAACAATGCTTGACTGCCCTGGTTTACCTCAATCAAGTCAATCCTCATATTCCTGCGTTCTTCTTGACAGAACATGACAACGTCGGAGGTCTGAAGCGTAGTCTTAGCCGTAAAGGCAAGGGCAAGGAGAATAAGGCTTCGAAATATCCACTCAACTCTTTGTTGAGTTTGTTGGATCGCGAACTCATCATGGACAGCTCTAGTGTCATGGAATCTCTTTCGACGCTGCTCAACATGATTACTTCCCCTCTCCAGGCGTTGCAACGCAAGCAAAAGGAGGCCGAGGAGGTCAAGAAGACTGAAGCATCCCCTTCGGTCACTGACACCGCAGCATCCGTCGCATCTCCTGAGACCACGACAACCAACAATGAGCAATCCTCTGAGCCACCAACTGATGCAGCCACTTCTGAGACTCCAGCAGTTGATACAGCTCCAGCACCACCTGTAGCTACTGAAGGTAACGAACCCGCAGCGGATGCTCAAACTGCCAAACCCGAAGCTTCGAAAGAGGCAGAGAAGAAGCAACGTCCGATCACCCCTCCAGTCATTCCCGAGCACAACCTCAAGCTGGTGATCAACATCTTTGTGGCCCGAGAATGCTCATCGAAGACATTCCGAGAGACCCTTTCCACGATTAAGAACCTTTCAGCCATTGCTGGCGCCAAGGCAGTCTTCGGCCGAGAACTCATTACCAAGGCTCAAGGCTTGGGTGAGATCATCCTGGTTGATCTTGAAGACCTTCTTCCTCAAATTCAGAAGGCGACCACTGGCACGGAGATTCAAGGTGTTGCATTGGCAAAATTCTCGCCTGGTGGATCCGACCAGAACAAGCTTCTTCGCGTTCTCACCGCACTTGACCATCTTTTCGACCCCAAGCGTGAGAAGAAGGATAAGCCAACTGAGGCTGAGGTCGAAGGCGAGTCATCACAATTAGTAGAGAAACAAGATCTGTTGTCTTCTCTTTACGAAAACCCCACGTTCGGCCGCATGTGGGAGCGATTGAGTGCATGCCTCAGCGCGATCAGACAGCGAGAGCATATGCTGAACGTTGCCACCATTCTTCTTCCCCTCATCGAAGCTCTTATGGTTGTCTGCAAGAACACCACATTGAAAGAAGCTCCACTTGTTCGTTCCCAGAAGGAGTTGACTTTGACAAGCCCACCTCCGGAGTCACATATGGAGAACCTGTTCTTTACCTTCACCGAAGAGCATCGCAAGATTCTGAATGACCTCGTCAGACATACTCCCAAGCTCATGTCTGGCACTTTCTCCCTCTTGGTCAAGAATCCAAAGGTTCTCGAATTCGATAACAAGCGCAACTACTTCAGCCGAAGCCTCCATGCCAAGGCACCCAATAGCCGGCAATCGTTCCCACCTCTTCAACTGTCTGTTCGCCGTGACCAAGTCTTCCATGACTCCTTCAAATCACTCTACTTCCAGACTGGTGACCAGATGAAGTATGGCAAGCTGAGCATCCGATTCCATGGCGAGGAGGGTGTTGATGCTGGTGGAGTCACTCGTGAATGGTTCCAGGTTCTGTCCAGACAGATGTTTGATCCGGGCTACGCTCTATTCATTCCCGTATCCTCAGATCGGACCACGTTCCATCCCAACCAACTGAGTAGCATCAACGAAGAGCATCTGATGTTCTTCAAATTCATTGGTCGTATCATAGGCAAGGCCCTCTACGAAGGTCGTGTCTTGGACTGCCACTTCAGCAGAGCCGTCTACAAGAGAATTTTAGGCAAGGCTGTCTCTGTCAAGGATATGGAGTCTCTGGATCCGGATTACTACAAGTCTCTTGTCTGGATGTTGGAGAACGACATTACCGACATCATCACGGAGACTTTCTCGGTTGACAATGACAAGTTCGGTGTAGTTGAGACCATCGACTTCATTCCAAATGGTCGTAACATTGCTGTTACCGAGGAGAACAAGCATGAGTATGTTCGCTTGATGGTTGAGTGGAAGCTCACTGGATCGGTCAAGGAGCAGTTGGATGAATTCCTGAAGGGTAAGTTGACTCTTTCTTCGTTAAGACTTGATGCTAAATATCACAGGTTTCCATGACATTATTCCCGCCGAACTCGTCGCAATCTTCAATGAGCAAGAACTGGAGCTGTTGATCTCTGGTCTGCCTGAGATTGATGTGGATGATTGGAAGAGCAACACTGAATACCACAACTACTCTGCCTCGTCTCCACAAATCCAATGGTTCTGGCGAGCCGTCCGTTCATACGACAAGGAAGAGCGTGCCAAGCTGCTGCAGTTCGTCACCGGAACCAGCAAGGTGCCTCTCAACGGCTTCAAGGAACTTGAGGGCATGAATGGCTTCAGTCGGTTCAACATCCACCGGGACTATGGCAACAAAGATAGACTTCCAAGCTCACACACATGCTTCAACCGTAAGTTCTCTTTACTCTCCCTTGACATCATCTGCTGACTCTTTTTCAGAGCTTGACCTTCCCGAATACGAGAGCTACGAGGTACTCCGCCAACAAGTCCTCACAGCCATCACCGCCGGAAGCGAGTACTTCGGTTTCGCATAGACGCATATCCTCCATACATACACTACAAAATTGTACTCTTTTCTCTTTTCATCACGATATCATGCATGGCAGGCCTTGATAAGCATTTCGACGGCGTCACCAGTTCTTGATTTTTCAGTTCCCTTCTGATCTGTATTTGGCATGACACGGTTGGTACTTGCTATGGCCCTGGCCGTAGAGGTGTGCATAAGATAGTGGAGGCTGGCGGCTTTGCTCTTTTTCATTCGGCAGTGTATGAGGCATTTCTCTCTCGTCATACTTTGCTTGCTGAGGTGGTTCACGACGAAGTGCAGGTCGTTCGTGGGTTTGCCATATGCTCGCAGGTGAGGGAGGATCTTCATCGCAGCTTCATGCGGGGCGAATCAGATGTGTAAAATAGATGATAGTTTGCACGCAAGACTTCATAATTGATGAATCCGTCTTTTACATGGGTAGCAATAGAATGCCTACTATCAACCCTCTGTTCGTCTAACTCCTACCTCTTGATTGCGATAAACAAATTGCGATTAAGATGCCCTGCATCACGGAGAAAATCATCACGTGCACCTCACCCCACTCGGCATTCTCCGGACTGGGTCTGACCCCGCTGCTAACCTTGAAATAATTTTTTGAAGAACATCAGACGGCTGGGCCACCAGCACCAACAAAGCAATTTGCTCCAATCCTGTCGCCAGATGGCTATTCTCTAGCCTGCCACTCACTTCCCTCTTTGTCCGCCACTGCCAGATTCACAGACCATTGCTTGATCCTCTTTGTCCGCGCTGCGAATTTTTCGAGTCGAGGCGACTACACGACTAGCTTCAAGCTCCGCGCACAGGAAATAGAGGCCCACACGCAAAAGGAAGGAGATAAATAAGGGATAAGAAATAGAGAGAAGGGAAAGCAAGATGGCGACAAATTCCATCAAGCTGCTCACGGGCAACAGCCACCCGCAGCTGGCGAAGCAGGTCGCGGACCGCCTGGGCATCGAGCTTGCGAAGACGATGAGTTTGAATTACTCGAATCAGGAAACGAGCGTTACGGTGGGCGAGAGTGTTAGGGATGAAGACGGTATGTCTGTAATTTTCCTCAGTGGGCTTTGGAGCTAGGGAGGGAGAAGGAGTTGAGATGCTCGTTATAATGCCCAAGCTGTTCACAATGCCAATGCTCACTTCCTTCACAGTCTTCATCCTCCAATCCACAGCACCTGGCGACATCAATGATGGACTAATGGAACTCCTCATCATGATCAACGCCTGCAAGACCGCCTCAGCACGGCGCATCACGGCTGTAATCCCGAACTTCCCCTACGCGCGCCAGGACAAGAAAGACAAGTCTCGGGCCCCAATCTCCGCGAAGCTGATCGCGAACATGCTGCAGACGGCGGGCTGCAACCACGTTATCACCATGGACCTGCATGCCAGCCAGATCCAGGGGTTCTTCAATGTGCCAGTCGATAATCTGTATGCGGAACCGAGCACCCTCAGGTGGATTAGGGAGAATTTGAAGGTTGAGGATTGTGTGGTTGTTAGTCCGGATGCGGGAGGTGCTAAGAGGTATGTCCACTTTACTCTCTTTCCCTTCTTCTCTATTCATGCAGGAAGACTTCGGGAAAGGGAAGTGAAGGAGAGAGCTGACGAGAACCCAGAGCAACATCCATAGCCGACCGCCTCGACCTCGGCTTCGCCCTCATCCACAAAGAGCGCGCACGCCCCAACGAAGTCTCCCGCATGGTTCTCGTCGGGGACGTTGAGAACAAGATCGCGATCCTCGTCGACGATATGGCAGATACATGCGGCACACTCGTCAAAGCAGCCGAAACCGTCATGAGCCACAAAGCCCGGGAAGTGGTCGCTATCGTCACGCATGGTATTCTGAGCGGGAATGCGATTGAGACACTGAATAAGAGTAAGTTGTCAAGAGTCGTGGTCACGAATACGGTGCCGTTGGGTGATAAGGGGGAGAGGTGTGGGCTGCTGAGGGTTATGGATATTTCACCCACGCTGGCGGAGGCGATTCGGAGGACGCATAATGGGGAGAGTGTGAGTTTCTTGTTTACGCATGCGCCTACTGAATGAGGCCTTTTCATAAATTGCGAGGAGAAAGCATGCTGGGAAATTGAGGGGTCTCGTGGGTCTACTTGCTGGGCGTTGGGTGCATACATTGTTGTCTTATTTCTCAGACTACAGTGTGATATCTGTTTATACCATGCTTCAGAAAGAGAGAAATTGGAGAGAGAGAATTCGGGCTTCTCGAAAGCCAGGAGCGTTATTGGGGCCATGTATGTCTCAACTCTCGAGAATAAAAATACGTTGATAGTTTCTGAACTCGTGGGGCGGTGATTTGATTTTTGCAAGGAACTTCCAGAACAGGCACGGAGCGTGCTCTTGACCTCTTCATTGCAGCACTTCAGGTCACAAGCATAAGAGCCAAGTCAGATCAAAGAAGCATCTTAGATAACGCCTAGCTACATGCTATTATGCAGTGCAGTGCCATTTTATGCCCCTTGACAATTACCAAAGTCTTTCTTCTCTGATATCACGGAGGAACCAGAACCCACGGTCTCAAACTTCCTAGATACAAAGTGTCCAGTCACAGCGAGAAGAGCCACCAGATCTATCCTCTCGAAGATGGAAAACCTTGGTATTGTACTTTCTGATGCAAAAAAAACCAAGCAAGTTTACTTGCGCATCGAAGATGCTCGTCGCTTGCGGAGATCGGCACGGGCGGACTTGGCTTCGGTGACACGCTTGGCGAGGATGGCGGCATATTCGTTCTGCTTCTTGTTAGAATTGTTAGATAGAAAGGGAGAGTAATGGATCTTACGGCAGCATCCTTGGTACGCTCGGTGTTACGGCGCTTCAACGCAATGCGGTGACGCTTGTGCTGGAGACGTTGAGGGGTGACCAATCGCTGGATCTTGGGAGCCTTGGTGTATGGCTTCTTGCCCTCACCCTTTGGCTGGACTTCACGACGAATGACAAACTTGCGGACCTGTAAAATTTGGCAGCACCTCGTTAGCGCTTCACGTCAAGCTCACACTCTGTGCACTCCCCGCTGCGCAGTGGCAGCCAGGAGGACAGGCGAAGAGGAGATACGTGGTGATACGTACATCGTCTTCCTTGGTGAGGCCAAAGAACTTGCGGATCTTGGTGGCGCGCTTGGGGCCCAGGCGTTTGGGGTGCACGACGTCGGTGATGCCGGGGATGTCGTTGTCGCCCTGCTTGACAATCGAGAGTGCGAGGACGGACAGGTCCATGGCGACGATGCAGCCGCGGACGGATTTGCGCTTGCGCTCGCCGGTGCGGCGGGGTCGGTAGCACGAGTGCCCATCAGACAGGAGCAGGCGGACTCGAGTGGGATGCATGACTCCTTGCTTCATGGGGAAACCTTGCTTGTCGTTGCCGCCGGTGATCTTGAAGATGTAGCCCTTGAACTCCTCGCCAACGCTGTCGCCGGGAACCTCTGCGCCCATTCTGTGATTGTCAGCCACTGTATATTCGAATTCAAGCAGCCGTTCCATACCGCTTGTCCATAAAGACACGGAGCTTTCGCTCATCTTCGATCTCGATCAGCTTTTGACTGCCATTGGCAGGCTGTAGAATTGTCAGTGTGTGTTCGCAGATTCGTGAAGGGATTTCCGCTGTGGGAATGCGGTGGGACTCACGAAGGAGATGTTCTAAAGCGCGTAGATATTAGCAGATAATCACAATTGATTCTGGAGGTGACTTACGAGCTTCATCTTGACGGTGTCGGGGTCAAGAAGAGGTTGTCGAAGTGGTTTGTCGTGCGATCTTCAAAAAGAGGAAAAGTTAGCGTGTGTGCGTGGAGTGCGAACCGCGCTAGTGCTAAGCGACCTAAGGCACGTGATCTAGAATTTTCTCTTCGGTCTAACGTTCTTACACAGTTCACAAAACCACCAAGACAGTAGTAAATATATCAGTATTTGAGCCGTACTATGAATATCACTTGTTCCAGTACGTTTAGAACATTCGGTCTTCCAACTGTACCAGTAGTTGTGGAATATATACTGAACATCCAGCGTAGAATGCTAGAAAACTTGGACGAAACTGGAGAATCGTAACCTACAGAACTGCTGCAACGCCAGACAATAGCCAGCGTAGGAGCTCAAGCATGATAATACAATACGAGAAGAATGATAGTTTCATCTTCTTGTGACACTGTATCCAGTTAGTATCGGCATCCGGATTATCTTCAACATCCGACGAGAGCCGGCTCAATATCGGCACTAGCCGTTCGCGACGTGAACCAATGAGCGTTCTGGACTCCTAGACGCGCTCTTTGCTCCCAATTCCTCTCTTGTTCAAAGAGATCGCGACGAAATCACTCACAATTGCTCTTGCTTCAAATTTCGCTGTTGTTGGACAAAAGCACATCACAATGGCAGACGAGAAAAGGGTCAAAATTCACACAGCTCGCGGACTCGAGCCAATCAGCACCTCGAATCCATTGCCTCACGTGATCCAAACGAAGGCTGGGCTTGCACTGCTCGAGATGCAAGGCACGATCAACCTTCCGGGTCATGGCGACGAGGCTGCGATGTCTACGGGTGAGGATAGTGGTGAAGGAGAGGCTAAGGTGATGGAGACGCCTGTGGGGCGACTGGTGTTCCCTGATTACGAGGGAGATGAGGGAGGAGATGCGTGGATGAAGAGGGTGTATCTGTACGTGGGCAAGCACCAACGGCTCACGGGCGAGGTCAAGAAGTTACCGAAGGCTATTGCTGTCATCAAGAAGCGGAGAGTGGAGGATGGAGATCAGAAGGGAGGAAAGGTAGGAGACGAGGGTGGCGAACCTGACGAGCTCGAGATCGTCGAAATCATCAAGTACAAGATCTTGTTCTCGACACGGCCGGAACCAGTCGGTACTTGGGCGGCTGGGGAGTGAAGGGATTCGGACTCCTGGACGCGTCTCTTGCGGCGAGGTGATCGACATGACGACGCAGCACCAAGCGGCAGCTACCCCGCATCGAAGCTTATCACTACCTCAGCTTCTCCATCAACACTATATAACACTGCTCTCGAACACATCGCGATGCCTTCAGCAGTTACCTCTGTCCCAGAAACATACTTCCTTACGAAACCAACAGCTCACGTCCCGAACTCGCGTCTCCCAGTCTTGGTCTACCGCGACGTCCTCCCAAGCCCCACTCCTGAGTCGATATGTGCAGCCATCGAACCGAATCACTGGATCAAAGGCGGAGTCTTCAAACATTATCCGGCACATCACTTTCATTCCGTGACGCATGAGCTGTATGCTGTTTTCAAAGGACACAGTCGGTTGCTGCTAGGACGAGGACCGCTTGATGCGGATAGTGGCATAGAGGTGGAGTTGAAGACTGGGGATTGCATTGTGCTTCCAGCGGGCGTGGCGCACTGTTGTAGGAATATGACCTCCTCTATTTGCACAACTGCGTATCTCGCTTCTCCATTTGTGATCTACCTTATGCACTGAATTATGCGATTCCATCTTCTCCGTTGATCTTTTGCTTGTTTGAAATACTAATCCCACGTTCACAGGCCTCGAAAGCAGTGAAGGCTATGAATATGTAGGCTTATATCCCGAGGTACCTTTCTCATCCACCTTTCTCCTTCCATTGGCATCCAGGACAGCACTGATCCAGCGCAGGGGAGTCCGCACTGGGACAACAACTTCTGCAAGGCCGACGAGGATGAAACGAAGCTGAAAGTTGCGAACGCGAAGGCTGTGCCGGTTCCAGACTCGGATCCTGTGTTTGGTGCTGGAGGACCACTGGTCGAGATGTGGACTGCTGCTGAGAGGGAAAGAGTGGAGTCTTGAAGTTAGGGAGAAGGAGTCCGTTGGAGAGCAGCGCTGGTAAAGGTGGACTTGGGATGATCATTGTGATCATGGCTTTGATCGGGCTGAAGGAGGAAAACTCTTGACGCCACAACACACCACGGTATTGAAAAACACGAATCTTGCAGTCTTCTCTGAAGCCTGGCGGTCGAAGCTGCTGCAGCAGATGTTTTTGAGGCTTTAGGAAGACCTCAAGCTGAGATACGCTCTCGCAAATATTCATTGATTTCTTTGCGCCGTATATCCGGTCCAGCCGTCTTCTTGGAACTCTGTTCAGTGGCTCTATCTCTTCGTCAGCTCGACCTCAAGCACTCCTTTCCATCACGAGCGTGAGGCTGATATGTTTATATCGAAACCAGAAGTTTAAAGACTTGTATGAGAGTTACTTCAAATTATCTTTTTCGGATGGGTCTGACTCGAGTCAACGGATCAACAATCACGGCCAGTGAGCTGTATGTCATGATTCAAATCTGCTCCTGGCTACTTCTGGCTCTTTTTGTTCACTGTGTTCCTTGTTGATATCGACTAACCCCTAGCCTTGGACTCTTCTTTGTTAATTGAGAACTATTATCCTTGGATGACACGATCATGGCTACAATCACTGCGATCGATGATATCCAGCATGCAAGTCAGCGGGCTTGCCTGCAGTCACGAGAAGTCCTTTTTGCTCTGAACTCCAGAACTTGAATCACAATCTCCAGGTTTATGCTACAAAAAGGTCCACTCTCCGCTCTCCTTTGCCCCCACCTATTCCTTTTGCATCCAAGCACTGCTTCCATCAACACGCAACCTCCATCATATCACACCAAAGCAAGATGCCAACCTCCAGAACACACACATACACCTCTCATGAACCTCTTGCTTCCACCAACAATCCAACATTCCAACCATGTCCCTGCACTCCACCTCCACTTCCAGCTCAAGCCTCCTCAGCTACCTCTCCCAAACGTGCCAAACACCCCCTCTCACCCAAGACCAGCACACCCCAACACCCCACGACCTCGAAAAAGCATCCGCACCCCACGATGCATCACCCAAACGAAGACTCTGTCCATACGCAGCAGCACCCTCAATCTTCAAGATCCTGACGATCGGAATCCTGTTCCTTGGCATCACTGCAGTTGTTGCTGGAATGGTTTCCGGGGACTGGGAGGCTAGTGTCTGTACGTACTTCCTTTCCTCCCCCTCTACAATATTTGCTAACAAAGATGAATGAAAGGTGTGATAGCCATGCTGCTTATCCTCGAAGCGTGGATCTGGGTTGAGGAATTGAAGTTCCAAGAGTTGAAGAGAGGTCGGTACTCGTATAGGGGTAGGAGTTTGGGTTGGGGGTTGGGGGTGAGTGGACGCGAGATGAATAGGCTGTTGTATGCTTGGGCGAGGATTGGGGACGATGAGGCGCTTTTGGGGTAGGGTTTTATGGTGGGGAGTGGGAGGGAGGATGGAGTAGATGAAGGGAATGGATTTTGCAACTGGCTTTCAAAAGTTAGATCAGAGGGTAGGGATGAATTTGATTCGGGTTCTTCTCTTTGATAGTCAACTATATACTGTCAAAGGGTCTCCTATTGTATGATTTATATCAATAGTTGGAGCACCATTCACAACCCATCCCCACAATCCGAAGAATTTTCAAAGCCCCACCCATCATCCGTCTCTACCCCGCTTCCAGACCAAGAACCTCACGACGATATCTCGCAATCCTTCCCCAACTCTTGATCGGATCTAGAACTACATGTCCTATTTACAACATCCCATCTCCCATCTCCCGGAAGATTCGCCCTCTGGTCCTCCCTGTTAATTCGCGTCATTACTAACCTCTGCCACAGGGTTTATGCACTGCTATGTGTTCCCGAGTCAGCAAAGGCCACAATATTCCTATTCCAAGACAACATTGTCCCCTCCACTAAATACTGAAAAGAAGTTGATCGCCTCGATCAAACCTGGATTCTAAACAACTTGGCGAAAGTCCTCATATCTCCTGCCCATCCCTTGTATCCCATGCAGCACAATCCTCTCCTTTCTCTTTTATAGCATTATCCCTATACACACTATAAAGGTATATGTCCTAAGTAACTTGTACTATAGCGCTTATAATCTAGACAGGTAGTCATAAAATAAATTAAAAGGCTATTCTAAAATAATTTTCTTATTTTATAATTATTAAATTTTAGTATAAATTCTTATTTTTTATTAACTATATAATTATCTCTTATTTTAAATAAAATCCCTCTTATAAAAATAAGGGGGTATATCGCCTAATTAATTTAAGCTAAAGTATATATTACTTAGAAGAGTAGTTGTTAAGTAAATTAAGAAGGGGTGTTTATAAGCTTAGAAATTATAGGGCTAGACAAGGCTTAATAATTATAAGGGCTAAAAAGTCGAGCTCCTACGCCTTTCTAAATAGCTTTATGACTATAGCTTTAGGGGGTATGCGCTAAGGTTTAAATTAATCGGGCAACGCTCTTCTTTAGTTTTATAAGAGGAATTAGCCTTAAGTTAAGTGGTAGTTACATGGTCGATGGATAGCTTAGATCGCGATTTCTGGAAAACGCGATTTGGTACTCTCGCTAAAACCACGTGTTTTAACTCTTGTTTCGTATATCGCTTGTAGGCTAGGCGCGCGCAGCGCTCATCGAGAAGCTCGAGGACTGGGGGAGTCGAGGGATTGAGTCACGTGGGGAAGAGGAGCGGGGAGTTCGGAAGAACGCCGCACGAGGGGTAGGGTGGATAACAAAACCAAAAGAGAGCAGCCTAGAGCTGCTTCTTTCATTGGCATAATTCTATTTGCCCAAGTTAGAAGATATTCGTCATGTCCGTGAACAGCAAAATCATGGCCAGCAGAGAGGCTCTGCCGTGTTCACCGCATTTCGCAGTTACGTGGCAGCAAAAGGAGTTATTGGCAACCGGAGTGGCTGATCGGTAACACGGAGCTCCCCAAGCGTCCTAGAGCCGCGTGTCTGATGAGAGGATAATCTCGTCAGGCATAACCTTCTCGCTTCTTTAGTCAAGACACACGATTGCACGAAAAGACCAACGACTACCTGCCCCTCAAAATCGCTCCAAAAGCGCACGGAATCTTAAGGGTGACGATGAAAATCTGGAGGAGAGCCACAGGCACAGGCAACAAGGAGTACGATGGAGCCCAGAGTGCAAGGAGAAGAAGAACGTCATTTTGGAGCCGAGATATCGAGAAGATTCCAATTTCGCGAGGAAGAGTGCCAGCGTACAGACTGAGAGAGGACGTTCTTAGAGCCTATCTCGGAAGGCTATTCCCTAGATATGTTGATTTTCATATAGAGGTTAGTTAGCAGTCATGAAAATCGCTGCTCGCATCCCAGTTAAATGGCTGATGTGTTTGATCGTATGATTAGCTCCGGGAGGATAACTTCTATTTTGAGACTCCAGTTGAATTAAGTGAGGTACGTTTTCGTAGTCCATCCGATTGACGACTGCTTATCCATGCACAGATGCAAATGCACGCTATTCTTGAATTAAGGGAAAGCTTATGAATCGGAATTATGAAGGAGAATACTTAAGACAGTGGGATCATAGCCGTGCACAAGACCACAATTATAGGAGAGACACGTCGTAATTGAAACTTTATTCTAAAGGCGTGCATAACAGCGGTGTAGCACACGATAAGGTGTCGTCTCGGTATTCGTTGCATTGTAAAACAATCGGCAAGACGCTGCAGACAAGTCCGAAAGAGGTAGATTTCAAGCCTCTAGGGCTGAGGTGGCTGATTTCTGCCCGTGCCTGCCACGTTTTACCTTCAAGAGTCTTCCCGGCCATCCTTGAACTTACACCGTGACTTTTCCCTTCCAAGAAAGCCTTTCTCAACCCTCTGTCAAAACTGGCGGTTTAGACGACTAGACTTGGACCTTTAGATCGCCCCACAGCTCGACTGTTGGAGCCGATGCTGCGTAATGGCTGTGCCGCAAATACTTCTCAACTCGTTTAAGAACTTTGCTGAGTATCCAACCAACTTAGTCTTTGAACTAGAGCCAACAGAGGAATTGAAATCGTATCGTGCTCGACTGACTCACTCGACACAACCCAGCAGGAAACTTGTTCATTTCCTAGATCTACACTGCTCAAGCAACTGTTCGCTTGCATCTGTCCGTCGCAGCGCAGCACTAATCCTCTTCTAGCACCCCAAATAGATCTCGGTGAAGCTGCAATCACGGGTGATTCGGATCTGAAGCTCTGGCTTGAAACTGGAATAGAATCAAGTTTACCTCGACCTCGACCAGCCCAACAAATAAATTCTAGTAAAGGGCAAATCCAGCAAGGACAAGCTTCGAAGAACGAGACACGACTCTCTGTTGCTGCACAGCTTGTATTCAATGCGCAACAAGCTCCACTGGCCGAAAGTGCAACTCCAGTAGATGTGGTCTACAAAAGGGATCCAAAATGTCGATTCATGTAAGTTGACCGTGATGCTTTGGGATTCAGAGTGCTTGAGAATTAACGCCTCGAGCCAAACAGCTTCCTTCATGCAGCCAACTCCCGCAGTCCTTTGCGAATCTCTCTTACAATGCTCACCAAGATTTTTACTCACCATCAAGTCATGGCGGCCTTCGTTGAATTCATTTCGGTGTTCGTGTTCCAGGGATCGCCTCGAGGCCAGCGGTTTAGTGGCTTCAAAGCAAGGACTCAACTCTCTCATCCGGATGCTACGTCCTCTAGCGGTCTAGGTCGAAGTGGTTTGTACTATCACATGTGTTACAACTTTAGATCGGCCGCACGATCCATGAACGACATTTGGACGATTCGCCAAACTGTTTTCTATCATCAATTCGATATTAAGGAAGGTACGGCGCTCTGGATAAGTGCCAAGGGGAATCTAGACATGAAAGCCATGATAGATGAAGCCGTCAAGCGCATGGACACGAACGACTTCCAAGATGTTGGGAGTTGCTTTGCATCAACACTGAGAATTCATACACTGCATTCTCAATTGTGTACAAAGGGATGGCTGGAATATATAGAGTATCTCGAGAATGAACTGGACGTGCGTTGATATCAGTGATATTATGAAACGAATGCTAACGGTGTCCTAGAGAGTGGAGAACGAACTGGCACCCCTCATGTCGGGGCAGGGAGCTTCCTATGTTGGAAGTGAGAGACGCCACACACGCGAAATAACTCTATATGATCTTCAGAAAGTCCAATACGTGGAACGCAAGAGTTACGAAGCGCTTATGACGCTCGAAGCCAATATCAAAATCATAAGCTCCCTTAGAGGCTTCTATGCCAACATCCTAGAGACCAACATATCGCTAGGCCACTTGTATACACAGACAGACGGAAGGGATTTCTCGCAAAATCTAAGTAATACGAAGTCTGAGACTGAAAGTTTCGAGACTAGATTTAAGAGAGTTTTCCACCTAGCTGGTGATCAGAGAAGCGTGGTATGCACAAATCCCACAACTGTGTTCCTACACCTGCAGAGTAGTCACTAACACACAAACAATAAGGTGATCAAACAGTTAGAGTTCCAATCAAGCAATAAATTGGAAATATCCAGTCGGAAAATGGAAAATTTGAGTTACTCGACATTTGCGTTGGGGGTGCTAGCCCAAAGAGAAGCGGTCGCTGTAAGAATTATTACAATTGTCAGCTTGATCTACCTTCCTTGCTCGGTCGTCTCAGTAGGTACCACAGCTTCTTCCTTGGCAAGCAATAACTAATTGAAGCCTAGTCTCTATTCAGTACCGATATTGTCAAATTTCAAACCGGCACTATCGGTATCTATAAAACATCCTTCTCATCATTAGCACTACAAAGGTGGCTCCAAGTCACTCTGCCATTGACTTTGCTTACAGTAGTTCTGGGCTTCTTTGGATATCGATATGAAAAGTTGCGACAGGAGAAAGAGATACAAAGCCAAGTTGAGAAGTTGAAAAATCCACCTAAGAATGATGAGACCGAAGATGGTGACAGTTTCAGTGGAATTTGAGATTACACAACTTGGTAGTGAGTAGTTCTTGAATATATGAAACGAAGTTGCTTTCTACCTGTCAGCAGTCGACCTTTGTATTGTCAGAGCTTGAAACAGATATCTTATAAAGATCGAATCAACCGCAAATAACATGCCTTCAGCATAGTAGACATAGCGATAAGCTGAGCTTACCTAGAGCTACACAAGGCGAAACTAGGCGGTCGGTGCTATTCCAAGTGATGCCTCAAATAGCAAAATCTCACATTCCAAATGACTATGTTTTGCCTGACATTCAAGTTGCAGTCTATCCTCTTATTTTATCTGACAATTATTATATGTTCCTTGATTTCTAAGAAGATATCCAATTAATGAACATTGCCAAATTTGAATACCGACTACAGCGTGGGGAATCCTGCCCAAAGGTCGTAGTAACTGAGTGTTCTCGCTTGATGTCAGCCGCTCATCCTCTAATTCTTGAAAATTTTCTCGCCTCGCTGGCGCCTTGTAATCTTGGAACAGCAACGGAAATAGCAATGGAAACGCCCGTACAGATATTCCACCAATGGCTTGAGAGAAACACGTGTCTTTCAGTGTCTGGTAGAAGATTTATTCTAACGAAGCGGCTGAAATTATGGCTGAACAGCACCTTTGACACTCCAGAGCCCGAAACCGCGTTGGAAAGCCTTTTCAATACTACCATTGCGAACGAGGTAGCGGTGGCGTCGATCATACCTCCATGGAATTCGGACACTGTTCTCATCTTCTGCATTCTATTACAGCTCGACAGAGCTCATCTCTTGCAAGAGTTCGTAGAGAATAGGATATCCGACAAATCGCTCCCGGTTGATGAACAGACTCTTCGGGCTCTTGAGCGAAAAACTGGCAATACGAGAGAAAGTCTCGCAGACGAGTTTTTTGAGATACAATGGCAGTACTGTGCGGTCACCTTCGATCTTGACCGCGTTTATGAGTGGCCAGAAGAGTTGATCATCCCAATCTGTTCCCAGAATCTGATTGCCGAAGGCCGCACGGCAAAACTGTATGAGATTACTATCCCGGAAGACTTCATTGGGCTGGGTCTTGCAGGCGCTGTTCCCAACTTCCGATATGAAGACCCAGAAATCTCTCCTGGCGGGTCCATTCACAACCTCCCCTCTAAGGGCACAGAAGATGATTGTCCTAAAGTGTACTATCGATTCGTGTTGAAGAAGTTCGATAGATGGAATGTCGAACTTGGAAGAAGAGAGATGGCCGCTTTACGAAATATGAGGAGCTATGAAGAATTCGTTCGCCCCTTGACCGCCTTCCAAAGCACAGATAATCAGACTCTCGGCATCATCCCAAAGCCTGACGAATCGAGGCAATCTTACAACATTTTGCTTCAATGTTGTGAGACTGATTTGGGCAACTATTTTGCAATTAAGAATCCCCCATTCCTATCACATGACATTGCGTTATTTTGGACGAATCTCAGCAAGCTGGTAGAGGCACTGGAGCAATTGCACGGATCGTCTAACACTACTGATTTTGGGACTAGGCCCGCAAGGGAGTATACCGGGTATGTACAAAATACGGTTCCACACCCTCCCTCTCTTTCTATGGCTGAGAAATTGAACTATAGTTATCACCACGATATCAAACCATCAAATATTCTTTTATCCGGAGAGCATTTCAAACTTTCGGATTTCGGATTTGCCTATTTTGGGCCTATCGACGGTACTATCTCTGCCCTCGCTGCTACGGCGTCATTTGGCACGGTATCTTACGGTACATTGACTTCTTGTGCTAGAGTTATGAGACAAATAGAATAATCTAACCGTCACAGGTCCACCAGCTCCAAATATATATACTACTGCTCATCGAACACTCGAAGGGTTCCTAAAGTTTGATCTATGGTCCCTAGGCTGCGTACTTTCAGAAGCAGCAACGTGGGTAGTGCTAGGCTATTCTGGCATCAAAACCTTTGCCACTCTTCGAAGACAGACTCTTAATAGGATTTGCGCTGAGCACGAGAAAGACAGGCTGGAAAGAGAAACCGAAGCTGATAGAAGTGTCAACATCCCGCTCCCAGGCGACTATTTTCATGACGGGGTTGATGTTTTGGCGGCTGTGACTTCATGGCATACATTTCTGAGGAACTCGGTTCGTAGATCCGACACGATTACAAGTAGGGTTCTTGATATCGTCGATCAGGGCTTGTTAGTTAGCGACATAAAGGGCAGGTGGGATGCAAAGACTCTTTACGTTCGATTAAAACACGCTATAAATGCAGGCCAGGTAGAAGCTGATCTTCTGCCTAGTGTTGATACAGACATAAAAGTGTTTCTAACAAACGAAGAGAGCAAAGATTTGGAAAGGAGATATAGTACATAAGGACCAAGGAGTTTAAAATCGAAGTGAAAAGTGTCAAGAGACACAGCTAACGAGTAAGGCTCATTCATACAAGCTCTTCATCTTCCGTGCTCTATGGACGAGCATTCATTGCCACGTTGGGGCCATCAAATTTCCGTCTCAATCCACTCCTGACTATAATCAGGCTGCCTCAACCTCTATCTACTCCATACTCAACTCCACCCCACTCCTTTTCCTCGCCTTCCGCAATATAGTCTACCTGTCCATCTAGCCCCTCCACGCCCCCGCCTCCTCTTTTAGAACCTAACTCTTCGTCCCGTGTACTTAATCAAAGAACCCTAATATCCTAAAATTCAATACCCTCTTAGGGTTAAATAGTTACTTATATGCTCTGAACCGTACGTGATTTTTGCCCTGAGAGAGGCGAATTCGTGGGGTGGGGAGACTCGAGGGTGCTGTCTTTTACCGCCGTGCTCGTGGGGGAAGAGGAGGATGGGTCTTGCTCTTGAGGAGTTGTGTGGGTTTGGGGGGCTCTTAAAGGTCGTTCGGATTCAGTTTTGAAGAAGACGGCTGTCGAGTCATGCTTGGTAGGCATAGTTGGGGCGAGGAAGGGAAGCTTCGAAGTACGGCGAGAATGTGTGGGACGGTGATGGAGATATCTGGTGGGGAACTGCTTCACGGGTAGTGGTCAGCCAGCGTGCGTCGCGATGGAGTGACAAAATAGAAGCGAAGACATACTCAGCGATTGGAACGATCCCAATCCCGGTGCGCGATGTAGATATTTGAATTAAATTCATAGCAAGAAGCGAAAATACGCCCGGAGAGAAGTGGTGAAAGGTGACTGTTGACTCCCCCTATCCTAAGCGAGCACAAAAAATCCGCAAAAAAATAGGCGCACATTTAAGCCGCGGGAATTCCAATCTCATCTTAGGGGACTCAGGACAGTTTCGCATTAAGAAACCCACACCAGTTAAGGGGGAATTAGACACAGTTCGGCCTGCCAGGAGCCTCAATGAATCGACGTACTGGCCCTGGGATGATGTTAATATTTGTGATTTGGAAGTGAATGTGCGAGTGTGACTTACCGGGCTTTGGTTGCTGGGGTGCACTCAATTGTGCTCGCTACTAGGTAGCTGGCTCGAAAATCGCATATTTAACTTTATAAGGGCCCCAGTGAAGGTGAATTGCCGAGGAGGTAGAAGTGAAGCGATCTCGTGATTTGGTGACGGCGATGTCGAGCATGGCTCACCATTTGATGATCTGCACCAGAGATCGATATATTTGCCATCAAAACTTCGTATATATGCAATGAGAACTGCGATGTAGCTCGTAGAATTGAAATGCGAATCGATATGGGGTTTTTTGCGTGGGGAGTTAAGGGGCATCGTCACCTTGTTCCTCAACCCCCTCGATCAGAAGGTGATGGTGAGCAGGAGCGGTGACTGCCACGGCCACAGGAGGTTGGTCCGATAGGTAACCTTTGGCACAGTATCGTAGCAAGGTAATACGAAGTTTAGATGCACGAATTAGAAAGCTGGGAGGCAAGTTCCCGGAGGGTGGTTTCAAGTCGTGGTATGATGTTGTGAGGGTACAAGAAGGAGATGCACTTGGACCCACGGCGTACGAGATATCTAGATGGCTGTTTCTGATTCACCCAGTAGCCTTATTCAAAGAGTAAATTTCCTGTGCTGTGGCACTGCCTGTGAGACGTTCATCCCTGGGGTGAATCATCAGCGCATTGGGAATTAAGACAACAAAGCGAACAGATGCAAATAGTTCAGACAACAGAATTCCAGACAGCAAGAGTTCGGAAAGCAGGAATTCATGCAGCAATAGTTTAAACTGCAAGAATAAAACTGTAAGCGTTCAAGCAGCAACGAGCAAAAAATAAGTCAGTCTTCCAAATCAATCCCATTCTTCCGTGAACGCCCCCCAATCTAGATATCAAAACATATGCCAAACAACGCCTGATATAATGAGTCTCTCTCGATCTCTTGCCAAAATCAAGAGATGGTATCATAACTCCCCCAATGCGTCCAATCTTCCAAATACAGCAGAGTACAACTTTACAAAACCAACAAAGCAATCAATGCCGTACCCAAGAGCATTCCTAGTCCGTCCAATCGGGTCTCCAGAACGAGCGTCCTCGCCGCTGCCGAGCTCTTAGTCGCACTGGAGCCAGACGCCGTACTCGTAATATTCGGTCCCGGCGCTTGCGCTTTATAAACCGGTGCATTGGGATCAGAAGTCCCATTCCCACCATCATATAACATTCCACTTCCATCATACGGTGTTAACTGATTTTCAGCTGAGTTCCAGTAGGTCTGCACGCTGGAATCAACTCCTTGCCCTCCTGCTCCCACTAACTTGAGATTCGGCGCCGGAATCGGTAGATATTTCGTGGGGTCGTTGTTCAGGTATCCAGCATATGAGAGAGAATTGTTAACTGCTGCGGCGTCCGAAGGTGCGTGGTTGGTGTACCCCGTTTGGTCGGCTACGACCTGGAATACGTTCGCTCCAACGTCGTATCTGCCCAAGTTTGGCAGCTCCCAGTTGTTTTCCAACGTTGAGAGAATGGAGTAATGTGTGTACATCGTGTCATCTGTTGTTCCCTTCTTGTTCGATGGTACAGCGCCTCCCAACAAGAGGGACACGATATGGTTTGGAATTGGGTATGTGGCGCTTTCATCGTAAGTGAGGAGGATGAGCGTACGGTTCATGAATTGTTCGTTCGCAAGGAGAGGAGTGAGGAAGGACTGCGTCCAATTGGCGGCGTATTGGAGACTTGTGTTGTGCCCATCATTCAGCATATCGGGAGAAAGGTGGGCGTATTGTGGAAGGGTGTTGGCCTTGACATCTGACGCGAAGTCGGAGAAGCTCAGAAGATTCGCTAATCGTGTGCCGTTGAGGTTCACGCTATCATAGGAGACGAATGGACTGAAGTTATCAGCAACTGCCTAGGTGGCAGGCTTTTGAGGGCACTTACTTATGCTTCCTCACATAATCCCATCCCGAGCCATCAAATGCCGTGCTCCCTTCTCCCATGAATCCAGGCCCGGGTATGCCTTCAAAGTAGCCCCTCCACTCAATATTCTTAGAGTCAAACAAATCCACCAGCGTCGAAACATTCTGCGGTATCCTCACGAAGCCATCGTTGTTCAATCCAAAGTAGTCCCCGCCAACAGATGCAATGTAATTCGGTTGTGAAGGATGGGTGAGTCCATAATATTCCGTGAGCAGTATCCCTTCTTTCGCCAATCCCGCAATGTCCGAGTTCTTATCCACCGCACTGAAATCCTATCCCATTGTCAGAACGACCTTCCGTTCCCATCTGCCTGGGGACGGGGGGCATACCTGGTTTTCGAGCCATATCGTAAAGAATCTATCAAATGCTCGTCCAGGAACGTACTCCGCTGTCACAGCCACTGCGGCAGCAAGAAAGAGCAATGACCTCATCTCAAATCGCAATATCCTATGCAAGTGGCGAAGACAAATAGGTGGGAATTATGGAGAGGACATGGTGTAGAAATTGTTGTACTTGGGTTGGGACGTTTCGCAGCTCCGCCACAGGGGTCGCTGGTTTCAAGGCTGGGGCGTCGTGCGTGAGGATTTTCCGGGGTTGGCCTAATCTTAGAAAGTCCTAGCGCCAATCTCAGGTGCTTCACCCCCTTTTGGATCGCTAAGAGAGGGGTACGTAGGTAACTTTGCAACTTCGAGGATCAAGAGTTTATTCGACAGGTGTTTGAGCACCTGATGATTGTTAACATGTTTAGATTTACACGGGGTATACTTTCGTAGGCCAATCATTCTCTGTATCATAGTTATAGAAGATCCCAATATCTCCTCTCCTTAGAGTGACGCTGAGAAGGGCCTACAATATCCTTTAGATAACTGAAAGTTCTCGGTCCAACTTGAGTGTAGATCTAATGTAGCTTGATCTTCAGTTATTATTTGCATTGTATTAACACAGCCTAGGAGCTTGCCGGTCATTTATTTAGTACTCGTTGAGTGAGATGTGTGTGGTCGTTCAAAGGGCTTGGAACCTTCACGATCGTCAGCTGTGCGGCTGGTGAGCCATTGCTGATCCTGATAATTTGACATCCGTACTTCCTAACTCGCCGTAGACTTTCACATTCTCTCCAGTTTTGCCTATACCAAATACATGCAATCTCAAATACACCAAAGTATAGCGACCACTGTCTCGCTAATCAGGGCCATAATAATTTCCACCTCATACGATCTTGCAGTTCATGTATTTTTGCAGCACGGGCAAGAGCATGCCGTGCTAGAAGCTATAAGTATTCCCTTTTCTCCTCTTCTCTAACCTCTCGAATAAACCCACAGTAGCCCAAAAAACTCAAGCAACTCAACTCTACAAATTAAACCCCCCCAGCAACGCATTTCTCCATAATCACAGTCATTTTCTTCTTATTCGCTTCTCCCATCCTCTGTCAGAGCCTAAATAAGCTCCCAGTATGCGCTACTTTTTGCGTGAATTATTATTGTCCCCCTAAGGACAAGGTGGTGAACAAGGCATGCACCAGTGCGGGGAACACTAGAGAGCAGTTCATCCAGTGTCTCCACGTTGCCTGTTCCGAAGCCGTTTATGAAGGTGCATAAATCAATAGCCACACACAAAACGTGAGAATGAGGCTAAATTCAAGTGTATGTAGAATCTAGATTAAGGCTATATATTTTTTGTCATTACGCATAAGACTGGACCTCGAGCACTTGCTTCCAAAATGTCTGTCAATAGCGCATTAACGCTTGTGGGCTTACATCGAGGAGTACGCTGTTGGATGGAGTAAATAGAGGAAAGAGGTTTCCTGAGTGGACGCTAAGTTGAAGTATTAAGAACCAGTCTGACGTCTTGAACGGTGGCCAGATCCTCGAGAAATGGTATCAAATCGAGCAACTCGAAGTCGTGTGGATCTGAGAACCAGCTACTGATCGGTACTGCATGATCGGGGTGGAAGATGTATGAGGAAGGAGAATTGTCGATGATGATGGTGTCTTTCAGATCCCGCCCGATCTGAGACAGGTCCTTGACGTAATTGCCCTCATGGACATAGCAGCTCTCTCGGAACAGCCGGTGCTGGACGACATGGTGGATATCTAGCTGGTCCAACAGCGGATCACCGTACTATATAGGGTTAGCTGCTCGCGGTCCACATGTTTAGGGGCGTCCTCGCCTACCTTGGCAATAGAAGCTGTGAAAGTTACTACTTCGTAGAGCTCCCCTACACGCTTCATAAACTCGTCAAGGCCTGGCCGTTTTATGGCATAGACGTTGTGGTACTGGCCCTCAACCTCTACCGGTATGGTGAAATCGGCCTGTGATAAGATCTGTAACCTTTAGCTAAGCTGGCGACCTGAACTGGAGTTTCGTACCTTAAAGCTGCTATGCACGAGGGTCTCGTCGAGGTCCAAGATTAGACACTTCTTGCCTCTGAACTCCTGCGATTGTGGGGGAAGGAGGAGTTTTGGAGGCGGTTCGGTGGCTAAAATAGGCTCCGTCTCAATCTCCAGGTTGCTTGGCCCCTCTCGAACGATCGGGAGCGGTTCCACATGGGGAGGTGAGACATTGGTATATATTCCCTTGGCTGGTATCGACTGCTTCGCCTCTGGCATTGGCTGCTTCTCTTTCGTCACCGGCTGATTCTCCCTTATCACTGGCTGCTTTTCCTGTGACAGTGACACAGCTTCGGGACGGGGCACGGGAACTACTCTTACAGGGTCACTATCCTCGTCATAGGAGACGTTAGAGAAGACGTTGCAGCAGCCAAGGATTTGGAATAAGCCAAGCTTCTTCGGCATCTTCTTGGGCGCAGTTGCCGGTAAGCTGTGATCACTTTCGGGATCTGGCCCGGAGCCTGCCTTTATCCTTTCAGACATGCCAGCATGAGAACTTCCACCTGGATCGGGCCTAGGCTTTTCCTCCCTCACGTGCATAATCTCTAGGGCCTCGCCCGTCTCCTTTCTTGACGAGATGTCCTGCTTAAAGTTGGCTGTGCTTTTTCGGTATGCATCTACTATCATCTTGTACACTTCTCGGTCTTTCTGCGCTGGTCTAGCGAGGTCTTCAGGCGTGACAATCAGGTCATTTGTTTGTTGTTCCCACCAGGCATCAAAATTTCCGATGATTTCGTCCCACTGTGTCACAGTGTGTCTCAATATCAGACGCTTCAAAACAGGCTGCATTAGAGTGGCTGCTTTCGGAGGTCGAGATATCAGTAGTTCTCTGAGGGCCACCCCCACTTTGCTGCCACCTGAAACAGACCAAGGCAGCTGGGACAGGAAGTTTGCAGAGAAAATTTCAGAAAAAATCTCCTGTGCTTGTTGCCTCGTTTGGTCCTGGGAATTTAGGGCAAACGCCTTGTCCAGAATGACTCTGAGTGCGTCCGGGATCAATACATCAGTTTTAGGAAGGAGCTGGCAGTCAATTTCCCGAAATTGCTTTGAGATTTTGACAAAATAGGCCACGGAGTGGGAGATGGCAGTTACCGTTCCCATGAGCTTCATTTCATACTCGTCGATTACCCAGGAGCCCGAGTCGCCGCGTTGTAGTTGTGCTTTAATCCCATTTAAGTATAAGCAGCACAAAAAACTAAATTATACAGGATGATACATACTGGAGTTGTGAAGCGCCACCCTCTCCACTTCTGGCGGAGTAGAGTAGTCCCCAATCAAAAACGATGAATACCTATCCACGGAGCCTTTAACTAGGCCGCTAATACCGCTGTTTATGAGAACTTGGCGACCACTTGTCGTGTTTGTACTGCTCTGAATATATATCCCCTCGTGGTAATCGAGTACCGAGCTGGCTGATTTCGGCATCAAACGGTTGGGGAGGATTTCGGATTGATTTACAGGAAGTAAGCGCCAGTCCGATCCTTCTATCACATCTCCATTTGGCGAGAAAACTAGATGTTTGCGCGTATCCAAGTGGCTATGGAGCTGTGCTGGAAGCTCACTATTACCAAAACAGTTCGTCGGCTCCTGTAAGAGATGTTCGGGGACCATAACAAGAGCTGGCTTGACATCGTCAGGGAAGTCCTCATCCACTAAGGTATCAGCCGGGGAAGACTGCTCTGCCTCGTTAGTGCTGGCGTTGGTATTTTGCTCCGGACGGTGGGCTGTAGTAATGATGTAATAATTGCTATCGACGCAAATCAGCCCTCCCAGAGTAGACAGCCACGAGACATTGGCGCTGGTGTTTCTGCTAGCAGCTGTCATCTCTGATGCCACGCCACAGAAGGTCGAAAGAGAGCCCGGCGTAGATGATTTGTCCATGTCGAGCGGGTATAAGCGATATGTCTCCAACGACCCGGCCGCCCTCGAAACCTTGGTTGTCTCGTAGCAGAGCCAAAGATCCGAATAAGACTCACGATACCTTTTCTGAGACATAATCGTGTGGAAGTTGGAGATTTCGGCCTTCTCGACGAGGCCTGTCACGCAAATGAATTTTTTCGCGGGCTCGATGCCGTCGTTGATCAGGACTAGCCGGACGCTCAGTTCTGGCAATGGTTTGCCAAATAACACCTTCTGGCTCTTTGCACCATTCAGCAGCCTGGCGAATCTGCCTAGCTGGTTGATTTCGTTCTCGGACATGGACGTATCTGTCTCTTCGGCCTGTAGGAACCAGCTGGACTTGAAGCTAAAGTTTCGCACTCTTTCGCGCGGACTGAGAGGTATCTCAACGGGAATTTTTGGCCTGTCATGTGTCTCTTCTCGACCCTTGCCCTTACCCGCTGGCTTTAGATGCGCTTCTAGCTCTGTCGAAGCCTCCCCGGAGCCCTTACCTATCGGTTCTATCTCGATAGAAGGTAGATTTGTGTTGTCGGTGGCTACATCCCCAAGACTTGGTACCGCCGATGATTTTGTGCCAACGCGAGAAAGTTGAGAAGATTGCGCATCCGCAGAGAGAATCGCCGGAGATTTTCTCACTGATTCCAATGAGGACATTTGATTGGCAACTACGCTGGTCTGAACGGCTGATGATCTTGACGCTGGCTCAGCCTGCTCATCGTTAGTGACACCCTTAAGGCTGGGCGCACTGCGAGGTTTTTCAGGCTCCGTGTTTTTGTCTGAATTGACAACGGACGGCGGTTTGTAAGGGCTGGTCCGTTGCCGTGCCGGGTCCTCCATAAACCCTTGGTTTGGTCTCCCAGAACCGCCATCTTTGGAGTTTGGTAATGCCCCATTGGCGGTTGGCTGCGCATGATGTACGAAATCTTGAGATAAACGCCTTTTTGGTCGAGCGACTTTTAGAAACAGCCTCTTCCAAGGTTGGTGAGGCTTCAGCGCGCCATCTTCTAGCTTGCTCGGCTTGCTCTTCCCGCCCACGATCTCTGGTTGAGTGATGGCATCGAAAGAGACTCGTGCATCGCAAACATTGGCCTTGAAGATAGCGAGGTCAACTTGTTGAGGTATATTCTTGCCTATGTCGTCGGGCTGTATCGACGTTAGCCTGGGTATAACTCCACGGGTCACATGCTAAGAACCTACTAGCTGCCGGGACGTTCCCACTTGGAGCTCATCGATTCTCAATTCAGTCATGCTAAATGGCATAGTGTCAAATACCTAACGGAGGGGTCATGGCTCATTTGATGAACACGACTTGGATGAGTGAGTATGCGAAGTCGCTCATCGCGCTTTTCTTTTTCCCGTCAAAGTGTAAACGGGAGACACAGCCTCCGGCCCCACACACATCAGCTTGATTGGCTGATTTGTGTCTTGGGAGATTAAGGCCACTCAGCTGAGTGTCGTTGCATATGGAGTCCAATTGTAAAAGTCTACAATACATTGCTCTCCAGAGACGTCACAATGACGAGCGACATACGTCTTATGCCCGTTACTTCATCACAAAATGAACAGGCCGGATTTGGAAAGATGATCGTGCAGGAGATCTGGGGCGACACAAACGCTCAACAAGGCTGCGAGAGCCTGCTCCAGTTGCTGGAGGGTTACCTTGACCACTGTGATCAGGAGCAACGCTTCGCATCAAGACATACAACGATCCTGGGGGAGACTTTTGACTTAGATCTAATCAGAACCATCAGAGTGGTGAAGGGCAGGCCGGAAGTTCTGAAGTCGGCATTGAGCGCGGAATTGGGACAGGATGCGCACGCCGTTTCTCTAGACATCGCCATTCGACTAATGTTTTCGACATTTGTAAGACTGGCTGATACCAGAATCATTAGTGGGACCATATTTCAGCCCAGATGGAGAGATTCGGAGAGCCTCGTGAGCTTCTTAACACGTGTATATCCTCAAACCCAGAGCTTGGCAGCCTATGCGCAGGACAATGGGCGGGTACAAATCGCAAAGTTCTCAACAGTGAGTCATTGTGCTGCCCTTCCAATTTCGTAAAAAAAAAAAAACTCCCCCCTACCTACCTAGCCCCGAGAGTTGTTCTGTTCTCCTACCAGGCTGATCATTTACATGGCATACTTAGAGTTATCTATCTCGTTTTGCAAATGTTAGCATCGAGTGGACCCACAACCTTAGTGACCATCTCATGCTTCTCAGAGGTTTAAACTGGAAAACTCTGTACCTATTCCGGCACCCCGCCTTCCTAAAGGTCTCTCTAGATACGCTTGCTAGAGATAGGATGGACACGACGCATTCCCTTCCCGAAGCTTTAAGACTGTGAGTTTCCAATCGATGTTTTTTACGTCCTGTCAAGGAGTTCCCGCCACCGTCTAGGATCTAACAGTCTACCAGAGGTTGTCTCCCGCCGAAGCTACTTCGGGAGACGCTCATGACGTACAATCTTTTGTTTCCCGAGCTAGGAGACGAAGAATCGCGGGCTATGTTGATTGCAGATTGCTCGAAGAAAGGGCTCGATCCCTTTTTCCTGATGCTTGATGAGCACCACTATAACGAACATGAAACCCCGACGGACGCTTTGGATCCGACCGACGTCCGGGGACTATATGACAAGTATCCGTACTGGGGATACCGACTCTATGAGCTCTGGAAAGAAGCCGATGATCCGACGCCAAGTACGAGGATCGAAAGGTGGACAGAAAGCCGGCGAAACCCGAGGTTTACATACTGGTGTACTGTTGTCTCTCTCAGCATTGCAATCATGTTTGGAGTTGCTGCTACGATTCTCGGTGCCTTGCAGTTCTGGACTTCTTATTGTGCTTGGCGAGGATGTGGAGCAGTATCTTTGGGATCATAAGAATGATAGGGATGAAATTACGTAACTCTGTCTGAGGTGCCCCTGACTACAACTCCGATGGTATTATATCTGGCTCTGGGTCGGCATCTTGGGAAAGCCACATTAACCATGGATGTATTGGACAGTTTCGTAGGAGTGGAGAACGTGTGCGTAGATTTGACGCCAGATCTCGAGAGGGAGGGTGCTGAGGAACTGGGAGTGGATTTGTGAGATTGATACGGAACCAGAGGCTTGCGAAAAGGGGTTAGTAAACCGTGATTTGAGTTTTGAGAGGGTGATTCCGGGCTGCTGTTGCGGATTCCTTGCGCGAAGGGAACGAGGACGAGGAGGTACGATCACGCATAAAAGACGTATTAAAGTAATAGTTTGAGAGTGTCAGGGCTTGTAGTCAACACATGGGATTGATGCTACCAAGGCTGTCTTTGTAAAAGAAGGTTAATCACAGGTCGAAATTCATGGAATATCCCACAGCCTGCGGTAGGGAGATGACACCTGTCGACGTTGACTGATCACTAGCGAGAACGGCAGAATCCCATCTAAGCCTAAGTATTTTATATTTACATAAGATGACAATCTCAGCGAGCATTGGATGAGGAAGCAAGCTGGTGGCAAGTTTTATTAACATTGAGTCTTTACTACGTACATACAATAGCCAACAGGAGCAACTGCGGGTATCTCTCTGGGTATAATTGGTACATCAAACGAAACCAAGCCTGCCTCTGAATCCCTCAAAGTCATCCGGATTGACAATGTCTACTTCTCCACCTGGCCTTACACCTTTTCCTTCCAGCTCTGGCAGACGCAGCTGAACCTTCGCGGCGAAATTGCTCCTCGCCTTCTTCTCAATACCTCGGTTGGCATCTCGTTCTTCCAGGACGCGGCCTTTCTTCACAACGGATTCCTTCCAGCTATTCCAAGCCTCGTAGTCTTCTCTTTGCTTGGCAACGAAGTACTGAGGTGTCGTCTTGGCTGGTCTCCATGCAAGCCTATTCTTGGGCATGGTCCTGAGATCGTAGATCTTGGCCGTACTTGCAAGATTGAGGAGCTCATTCAGCACATCTTGACCTTCAGTGAGCACGAGAGCTTTGCGTTGCTCTTCCTTGCTCTTAGGCTTGACCAATGGTGCTTCCAACCACTCTAACCCTTGAGAGTCGCCAAGACGTGCACGTCTATTGTCTTCCCGTAAGTAGCGAACAGCGGCTTGCAGACTGGTGATCTCGGTCTTGAGGGCTTCCATTTCGCGGGCAGTGGCGACAGCACGCTCCTGGCCAGCCTTCGAACCCGGCGCCACAACACCGAGAGCTTTGGTATCCTCGGCGATCTTCTTCCACTTCTCGCGTTCAGCTTCAGCTGTTGTGATCTCCTTGTTCTGGGACTCGAGAGACTCCTTCAGTTCAGCCTCGCGCTTCTGAGCATCCTCGATCTTCTTTTCCAATTCAGTGATCCGCTCATTTTTCTTGGTAGCGTCTCGCATTCGGCTTTCTAACAATTCAATCTTGACAGAGTGTTCTTCGAGAGTCTGATCCCGCATTGCAATGAGCCTGGCACGCTCGTGATTTTCTTCTCTCAAGCGACGCATTTCCTCCTCTGCATCTACAGGCACAGTCTTGGATGATTTCAGCTCCTGGGCTCGAAGAACCCACGGTGCTGGTGCTCTCTCAAATTCCTGAGTCATCTCGAGATCAGAGGCCAAAGCAGCCAATTCCATCAATGATGATGTCAAGGTTCGAAGCTTGTTGGAGTACGTGGAGAACAAGTCGGACTCGCTAGAGGCAAACAATGTTAGTGTCGTGCGGTGCACACTGCTTTGAACCTCCAGATATGTGAATGGCTCGCTTCTGCCTTCCTCGCTAAGCAGAGTGTAAAGGTCGAGTCCAATTTCGCGAGAGAATTTGGCCAGTTCTTCAGTAGCTGTTTCGCACTGCTCGAATGTCTGGATTGTATCCGGCGTCAGAGATAATGAACGAGTCTTGAGATCTTCCAGAGCTCTGACTGCTTTGCTGATTATAACCTTCGAACTTCGAGTTTGTGTGATCACAGAATCGGTCTTCCGAGAAAAGTGCTGTGCTAGCTCGTCCTCATCTCCTTGACTTGGTACCCTTGACTGTACCATGGACCTAGCAGCTGACATTGCTGCAGCTGCATTCTCAAGGTGGCTCTGCATGACAAGAGTCCGCATATGGATTTCATCAGCATAGCTAGCCAGGCCGGTCGAGATGTGGACTTCTGCCAGGTGAGACATCAACGCAATAGTTCGTTGGAGCTCGCTCGCACACTGCTTCTCTTTCAATTCATCTCTTCGGAGGCCATCGATCCACCCGTTGAGCGCCCTTTCAACAGGTTCGAGTTCATATAAAGCACCTTCGTACTTAGCAAATTCTTCCGTGGAGCAGTGGCTGATAGCATTGACGAAACGGTCACACATCGCAGTTACCCAAGACAGTTTATCAAGTACATCGCATCCGGCAAAGATGTCGTCCTCGTGGCCAGTAGATGACTGCCCGGTGACCCTCTCCTTGACGAAACCGTGGAGAAGATTGGCCTTGAATCCAACTCGCTTGAAGCGGAGAAGTGCCAAAACAGAGTCTCTGTCGGCATGGAATGCCTCTGGCAAGAACAACTGCACAATGGCCAAATGCTCGGATGCCTCCTGGGCATCGAGTCGGCGTAATTCCAGATCGATTGTTTTGACTTGTGTCTTCGCTGCGGAAACCTGGAGCTTCATGTTCAGATCCATCATAGCTCGTGACCTGCTGCTCAGCTGCTCAGATTCAGTCTCCGTAACAGCATGAGAAGCTCGCATATCCTCCAAGTCGCTCTGAAGACTGGTCACTAGCTCACGGAAGCGCGACAAGGTATATTCCATATCCTCCATTGCCTCCTCTTGCTGTTGTGCTCGCCGAGCTTGCTCCGCAATGATAGCATCTTTGAAGTCGATATCTTCTTGCATCTCCTTCTCCGTCTCAACATGATTGATTTCCAGCTCATCATTCAACTCCTTCAGGCTTTCGAGATCCTCAATCGTTGCTTTGAGTTCCTCAATCTGTTCATTCATGCTCATATTCCGCTCCGTGAGCTCTTCAATCATGTCTTCGGCACCAAGAGCGTTGTCGAGTTGTTGTCGGAGATCTTCGACAGTAGCTTCGGACTGACCAAGCTTTTCCTTGGCCACGTCGTAATGTTCCTTAACAGATCCAAGTTCTCGGACATCTTCCTCCAAACTCTTGATTTCATCCCGAAGTTCAGCTTCGGTCTGCTGTGTCATGTCTCGCAATCGCATCAGAGCTTCACGCAGCCTCTCGTTGTTCCTTTCCATTTGTAGCCAGCCTTGGCTCGTCTTCTCTTCTGGGCTCATCTCCCCGCCCAGTTCGGCATTTTCCTCTCTCAGGACTTCTACTTCCAATTCCAACTCCTCCGTCTTTTGCTTGAGAGCTTCCAATTCCGTCTTAAGGACTTCCGCCGTTTCCTCTGCCATTTCACGGTCTAAAGTAGCCATCTCGAGAACAATGTCGTGCTCTGCCTGTATACTCTCGACCTCCTCAAAACGAGCAGCAGCTTCCTTCAATTGTTTTCGTAGTTCCGTGATCTCTTGCTGTTGTGGCTGGTATTTCGTCTGCAATTTTTGAATGATTGACTCAAATTTGTCCCGCTCTGTCTGTATCTTTTCAAGTGCCTTCAGCTTGTCTCTGTCCTCCATACGTTTCTTGTCCATAAGACGGAGTTTGGTCTTCAGATCTTCAATTTCCCGACTTGCAGCCGTACTCGATCCCGTTGGCCTTTGCGCCGCGGCGGATCCTCCGCTTCGATTCGAAATCGGTGAAGCATGTTGTCTGTCCCCTGCAGATGTGCGTGACAAGACAGGACTCACGGCCTTGGGTGATAATGTCTCTGAAGGATCGCTCTTCATAGGTGATGCCCCCCTGCTCTCATCTCCTGTATCTTGCCCACTGCCCTCGCTTGCATTTCCAGTGCTCAACTGGCTACCAATTGAACCAACCCGTTCTCCTGGTTGAAGGCGTGCCTTGGGTGCAGCAAGTGACATCCGCCCGCTCGTAATTCTTGCTGGGGGCGCGGATGTCCGATTCCCTACACCTGGCCCTCCTACCAGTGACGGCCTTGACGTCCGTGCTGCTGCCGGTGGCGGCGGCGGGCCCATCGAAGTCCTACTTCCTGCAACACTTGGTCTGGGTTTCGACAACGTTACGGATGGGTTTCTCGCGTTCGAAGGAGTACCCGTTCGTGGCGTTGAAGCATTCGATGTCGCTGCTGAGAGCTGCTTCGTGGGAGATTTAGTTGGGGACTAAGAGCTGATTAGAATTGATTTTTAAGTGTAGACCTTTGGATACTGACTCTGAGCATACTCGAAGGTCGAGACCCTCTAGCAGCAGGACTCGGGCTGGCAGCATTCATGCTCATCCGCTTCCCAGCTGCTGGATCCGGTGCAACGCTCGAGCGTCTGCCAGCCACAGGTCCCGTAACGCTGCTTGGCCTTGCTGCTTTCTTGATAGCTGCCGGCTTCGCAGCTGGGGGAGGCTGATCGAGGATTGCCGTGATCGCTGCCAGCCTAACAAACATGCCCCTCCCCATCTCGCATTCGAAGTATCGTTCGCCTTTGACGCTGCCATCGTTCTTGCCACCATTATCTTCCAGCTCGACCCCAATCCATTCTCCGGGCGCAAACTCAGTCTGGCCGATAAAGCGAATGGATGCTGTCCGACCGTCATTGAGTTCGACCGTTTGACCAATCGCAAGCTCCGCCATGATCAAGGATATGATTCCATGGGATGAGAAGATGGTCACTTGGAGTTACAACCTTCGAGTTGTGGGTTTCGTCGTTGTTAGTGGTGATGTTGTCGACGTTCGCGTTGAGTTCAGGGGCAACGCGTTGCTGAGTCACGGCTTTGTAAGCACAATTCGAAGTCACTCAATCTTCAACGTCCTGCTTTTCAACAACTCAAGTCAAAGAGCTGCTCATATGCAAGCGTTATATTCCCCGATAACTCCCTCTGTAATTCGTTCCTATCATACAATTGCTTCTCCCTTTTCAAAAACGTATCGACCAGGTCGAGGAAAATGAGACGGTAGTGCTACGTCACGTGCTGCTTGGTGAACTTTTCCAGTGCACCTCTGTTGTTGATTCAAAGGTCCAAGACTGCGCAAAGGAGCAGTCAAACTTAAAGAGGAGATCACTGTTCCATCGTTTTATTTTGAATGTTATTTTCGGACAGTCTTGCTCCACGTTGTAAAAACTCACCAGGCGCTGTTGGAGGATGGTTTCCTGGCGGCAAGTCACCTTCGGCACAACTTCACACCTTGGTAAATCACCGTCGAGTCATCACACCTTTAGAGGTCACACAATGACATCATTTTCACACATCGAAACTGCGAAGCCTACCTTCACACCCTAATCTGTGCTTAACACTCAACATGGAAAGAGAAGAGACCTCCACTTTGCCTTTGCGTTCGCGAGAGCAACCTCAAATGCACTCCCAGTTCACTGTGAAATCCAGCTGTCTGTGCTACGGGGACCTCCACAACATCTGGGTTGGCGCAGGCAGCCCAATCCAGGGCTTCCCAAACCCCGCACCAGAATTCTCTGACACGGTCCGCGTCCACAAACTCGAATACAATGTCTCTGCACTCAAGGGAACCTGGAAAACATTTCACCTTGTTGACATCGGAAGCCAGATCGTGCGCGCATGGTTCGCATGCCACTCCTCTGTCAATCCCGAAGAAGAGATTGACAAGATCCTCCGCGTCTCGGGCTCTCCATATGAGTTGGAAAGTGGGAGCAATGTAAACAATGCAGAAACGGCTGCAGAGGGTGTATTGGTTATTAATCGGTATGATTGGGGGTATTACGATCAGCGCGGGATGGCAGAAGCTGGAGATGCTGGTGATGTTGAGAGTGTTGGAAAGTACGGACATTGTGTTGGACTGGTTGATCTTGAGAATGCGAAAGAGCAAGCTTTGCAATGGAAAGGTCAGGATAATGCAGAGAGGGATGAAGCAGAAGCCGGAGCTTGGTTGTATATTCCTTACGCGGAATATCTCTTTGGTCGGTTTGGATTTGATGAGGAGCACGCTGCGGCGAGATCGTTTCTCTTCTTCACAGAGAGCACGTCCTTTATGTATACCGGATTCCAAGGAATGTCGTACCCGTTACGCAAGGAGGAAAGTCCCGAAGAAATTTTCACTCGTCACTTGAATTCAGGAGAACAATTTGATGGCCTTGATATCATGCGGAAACTGTATTCGTGGGTGGAGTATCCGGCGGAGTCCGACTGTCTTGGCCCATTCGACACGAGCGAGAGTCTCCTCGAAGAATCGGACTGGGATGCTCTGCGGCTGTATACTCAGGATCCTCGTGAAGACGCCCAAGTCAGAACCTTTGGTGAGCCCTTGAAAGAACTAATTTTTGCGCTTCTGAACAACTTGGCTCTGACATGTCTGATGCGCTTTATCGAACCGATTTCCTCTGCCGACTCAATTCAGGCTGTTGCGACTACTCTCTGTCCAAAGCACGCCGAAGGTGATCTCATGGACAAGTACCTTTATGAATGTCTGGTCGAAACAAAGGAAAAGATTATTCCCGATTTCAATGTGGCTGTGATAGAGAGTCGCATCAAAGGGTTTCTTGTTCGACAGTGCGGAGACAATGCTTTACTTAATGACAGCGAGTTCATCGGTAGAGTCCGTCAATACCTGACATACCCCTTCACAGAGACGTTGGAACTGGCAGGTATCAGAGCGCTTGACGGCCACCATACGAGCATTGTCACCAGTGACATACGACTCGCTATATGCCAAGACCCTGCTTTGTCGTCTCTTTTCAAGTTTTGCAAGGTGCTTTGGTACGGAACAAATTAAGTGTAGCGAAATCATAGTTTTGAAAAGGCTTTAATAGTACACTACTGCCATTGAGAAAGCTTTATTGCTAGACCTAATATGGCGTAGATCTTGTCTCGAGGATCGGTCGCATCGAATCCAATTGTTTCTTGCAAGAGGCGAAGGAGAAATAGAGGTGTTCCCTTTTGCTGCATCAGGCGGATCTTTGCAAAAGCTGCAAGTCGAGTTCCACGTCTGTAAATCTCTGAGTTTATCTTCTCTTGCCCTGAAATGTTCGATGTCAGAGATCGTAGAGAGACTAAACAGGATCGAAAAGTTATTAGCTAAGACTTCCTCTAAAGTCTTAAGTAATAATTAAGCCTACTAAAGTCCACTTCTATCTTAAGACCTAAGTAGTTATTACTATAACCTAAGCTAAGCCCTAAGTCTTAAGTATACTAATAAGTTGATTAAATTCCACTTAGGGGGTCCCCTTTTAACTCCCTTGAAAATTAGTTATAGTTTCTATATTATTTATATATAGAATTTTATAAATCCTATTACTTATAATATAGTTATTTAAGATATTATAATAGTGGCTATTCTCGCTCCCTTACTATACTTATTAAGGGTCCTTATTAAAGCTAAATTAAGACTCCCTTTTAAATTTATCTTATAATAATATAAGTAATTATAAGCTTATAGAGGTATATAAGAGTATATATAAGGCTAAAAGGATTAATTCCATAGGCCTAATATGAAGGAAACAAAGAAGATAAAGAAGAAGAAGGAGAGAGAAGCTAGCTAAAGGAGAGGTAATATGCCCGCGTAGCCGCGCCGCAAGCTAGAACCCCTGAACCGTGCACGTGACCCTAAAACCAGCCGTTACGTATCTCGGCATTCCAATTTGGCTCCCGATAGCCCATGTCAATGTCCCCAGTTACATCATTTGTCCTGCCAGGCCCAAGAAAATGCTCTCTGAACTTCTCAAGAATCCAATCCTCTCCATTTCCTGCTTGATATGCGCAGTACCACTCACCATGCTCATCACGAACCAACTCTTCGAACAACTGCCTCGACGTACCAAGACCGAAAGCTTTAGGAAGATCACAAGATATCGCATGAGCAGCAACACCAGAAGAACCTGATCCCTCCACCATAAACGTTTGTCTGGAGTAAACAATCGTCTCTTTACCGATCAATCGCACAGCATCTAGAAGCACGTCGATATCTGGCTTGCGGTAATCCACGACCAATGAGGTGCTGTTCTGCAAGAGCGCTCTCAAAGCATATACTCGATCTTTCGTCTCAAAACACTGTGCTCTATCCAAGTGTTTGAGAAGATCAGATAGCAGATAGTTTGCTGCGCCCCTTGGCGAACGTGTAAGCAGGTACATGACATGAGGAGACATAAGCTGAATTGGTTCCCTCATTGGGACGTGATCGTCCAGCCATACTGCAAAACAACGCAGCAGGTACCCTGCCAAAGTGTAGTGCGCGCCGTATACAGTGAAGTCGCAACTGACAGTCAGTTCCTGCACAATCCACATACGTGTCCAGTACTGGTTCTGGAAGAATTCAATAACTGTGGAGAGGTCTGGGGGTTCCATTTCGTATATGATGAAGGGTCCTGGTCGTCGCCCGTACTCAGCGGCCATCTTGTCCTCGATATAGGGCATTATGGCTTCTTGTTCCTTTGTCAACCCTCCAAGCCAAACGACAACTTCATCGGCTTGCTCATAAATCGAAGCCATCATGCTGACTTGGTGATTTTTCTCCAGCACAGTACCTTGGTCAATGCAGATTTGGTCGATCCAAAATTCATCTGAGAAGGTTGTTGTACATCGTTCGGATGCCATGACCAGGAAGTCGTAGAGATTCTGGCGAACTTCGAAGACCTGATCATTGATCAAAATGCGATGAGTTGGCTTTTCGGGCCCCCAAGTATAAGACAGTGCTCTAAAGGGGATCTTGGGTCCGTTGTCGCGTCCTATCTCCGCGGTCTGTAGCTTACATCTGATGATGCCGTCCATCGCACCGCAGAGTTTGAGTACACGGATTTGCTTGCGTGTAGAGTCAAGTGGCGCATATCTGAATGGTAAAAACTGAGCGTCGATTGCGTCCGCTTGCACTTTAGGGGCTGCTGAAGCAGACTCGTTGTTGCCGCTGCCCGGAGGCGAGCCTGTTGGGGCTGATGGGTAATGAGCGTTGCCGGCCATCTGCGTAGCTTGATAGGTGTAGTTTGTCGGAGGAGATAGAGTATTGTGTACGTGGTCTGTTGTGCATGAATCGGAGGTCACTGTGTTGTGGCTTCAGGCACTAGCGCCACTACGCGCGCGGAAGGGCCTGGAAGGACCTGGTACAGTGGTGCAGAAGGCCCTGGAGGGCACTGGAACAGTGCTTTGTACTAGTAAGAGCCTGGAAGGCCCCTGTAGGGCCTAAGGCCTATAAATACAGCGTAGCTATGCACTGTAGCATTATTTAGCTAAGTTATGTTAAACTTGTGGATGCAAAGCGTGTGGCTAGACAGGGGCAGATCTCGCCGGAACATTCCCGTTTCCCGACATCCTCCGACTAGCCAAAAGTAACAGCTGGCAACTATCACTTTTAGCTTATCACTACTAGCTTCTCACTTCTAGCCTTTTAATTTAAAGAGCTTAAAAAAAAGTAAATGTAATAATTAAATATAAGAATTAAAGATAATATTATAATATAGCCTATAATACTTATTACTACCTTATATAATCTTCTTTCTCTACTAGTTAAGCTTTCTATTCTAATAATTAAGAGGAAATTTATTAGCATTTATCCTTTTAAAGATTATAGGGCTTTAACTAGTAGCTAGGCGAGGCTAAGCGCCAAAAATGTAAATCTTTACTGGATCATTTAGAGTAGATAGATCAGTCCAACAGCACCTGAAATGCTATCAACTCATCTGCCTACTTATGGCAACCCCTAATAAGGCCTTTGAACTTTTCCATCTAATAAATCTTGCACGAAATCCACAAATCTCTTAGGCTTCAAGTCATGATACAGTTCCCTGGCATCCAAATATCCCAGGTACCGTGCAAAAATTGCCCGGTTGTCCATTCGAACATACTTGCTATATTCATACTCTGCGCTAGCCACTCTCCCGAGAGCTTCTGAATTATCCGGCTCTCTCTCTAATAATTTCCTCGCTGCAACTACTTCCTCCTGGATCTCTTGGTCCGAGGTCTTCCCGGTATCAGCGACTTGATAATAGCAAAGGCAGGAAGAAACTCACGAATTTCTGCTCCAACTGCTCACCAGAAACCTCTTCCATAGTGGCATAAATTTCCCTTTCCGTCAGCTCCTCGCCATATGCGAAGACATACCGATTGAGAGTCCGTTCATCAGCAACGATACGCGCTACAAATCTTCCGACATCTCGTAAGTCGGTGATCAGGTTTGGTGCGGTGCCATCTCCACGCATCTTTGTATTCATGCCCGGGAATATATACTCGTCCGTCTTTCCAGATGGCAGAGGAGGAAAGGAGAATTGGTACCAGTAGCCCACGTCTATAAAGGTGTATGGCAGAAATAGCTGCTTTATGTGGTTGAGTACTTGCTCTTTCTGTTCTCTGTCAGATGGAGTCCGTCTCAACGGTAGAATGAAGAGAATGCACCTGATCTCTCAGTTTCATCACACCACCTGGTGGGCAGACGGTTGCAAACCCACAGGGAACAAATCTCTTCACACCTGCTTCTTTGGCTGCCGAGACGATGTTCATCTGCGCAAGCAATGCCATCCCAGAGATAGCACTGATAAAAACATAAAATCCTTTCAGTAACGGCACCAATTCATCGATCGGCGATGATATATCTGCGATCAGGACTTTGACGCCTCTTTTGACGAGATCCAGGACGTCAGGCTTCCGAGAAGAGGAGGGCCGGACGAGGGCGGTGACTTGCTATTGCAATTGTGAGAAAATATACTTATAACTTCAAAAAGTAACTTACGAAGTTCCCAGAGTCCAGAAGGCCATTGAGGATTGAGCCCCCAGTTTCCCCTGTCGCTCCGAGGAGGAGGACTTTCTGCATCCTCATGCTGCAGGTGGAGCAACTATGGATTATGGTGACCATTCTCAATTTTCATGTCTTAGATATCCAAGAGGATTCTGGATACTTTTTATGCTATGCTTGGGAACGGAGTTCATATTCTGTGCCGTAATCATGCTTGACTGTTTATGTGTTTAGGCGGCAGGAAAGGAGGTTTCGGAATTCGATTTCGGAATTTCACTCCGTGTCGAACACCGACAAGTGGTCGAAACGGTCGAACGAATCGCCAACAGTGACACTCAACAGTGATAGCAGGAAGAATTCAAATTCTACCGAGGAAGAAGTCGTGAAAGATCAATGATAGGTTTGTCTTGTATTAACGCACGGAGTCTTCGGGCGATATCCACAATTCAGCAGTCTTTCCCCAGTCCTTGTCGGAACTTGGGAACGAACACCAGGAGTTATCGGGACTTGATGCGCAATACCAATCTTGATCATCCTTTAACTTGAGAAAGTTCTAACAGGTAAGGTTCGTGTGTTCGAGACTAGGGATCTATGACATGTTGCCATCAGCACGCGATGGCCGACATGTCACACGTTGTAAGGTCGGAACATCGATATTGAGCGTTACAGGCGAGTGCCAAGGTACTGCCCCGTAGTTTATTATATCATATTTTGTGGGAAGGTAATCAGCTTTGAGGAAGCTCGCGAACCCAATAATCTGAACGTTCTGGCTGCCCGCAGTCCTCCTCGCAATCATGCGTTCTCGCAGACCGGCCAGTTCCAAGATCATATCACCTTCCCTGGTTTCAGCTGGGGCAAATCCCAAGGTCTCAGTGTTAAACTCGTCTTCAGGGGGCAAGAATAGTACAACATCGTTAGTAATCGATCCGGCTAACATATTGATATTCACAAAAACATCAAAGATATCGGTGTCGGAGGCAGAATGCCAGTGTGTCGTATATGGTCCGGTAGGGTCGCCCCCTGCTTCGAGCCAACCCCGTTTTGCTGAATGTTTGATCCAAACCCCTCTTTGTGTTGTTCTCGTTGAAGAATCAACATCTGATGATAGTATATCATTGGGTGATCCAGGTAGTGCAAGTGTGCTTGCGCCAAATTTCGAGTCTCGAAGCCCCGGCGGCATGGGAAATAAAGCAGCCATCTGAATAATATGGTGAAGCTCTAGAAGGCTACTTGCAAGCAGCAACTTGACGGCATACTTCCCCCACCATACCTCATACGGCAGCCAGAAACTTTTCCCGGGGATACAAAGTGCTGAGATATTGCCACTGACTGCTGTGATGGAGAATAATGGGTATCCTTGGACAGCAATTGTCGTGGAATTACTGAAATATTTGATGCTCTCGCTTGTGTCATAACCTTCGTCCTGGTACAACGTAGGGCATTCAAGGCGTTCATGAAGTTCTCGAGATTGAACAAATATCTCCCTAGTATCGTCTGGAAACCTATGTGAAGATATGTGATGCTCTAATAGTCTACTACATAACGCATAGGCAGAGCACGTATAATCAACCGGTACGGCCTCCTGGCAGCACAGCGGTGCCAAACTGTGAAGCCCGTATACTTTATCTCGGACATCAGCACACTTTGCACCATAATGTGACCTCGTGAGTGTGTAAAGAGGCATCCTTCCGGCGTTTATCTTGTTGATCAGTGTCCTTCGCTGTTCATCGAGTTTTCGAGCCGTACATTCAAGAACAGCGGCGCAAAAGGGAAAATCGGACCTCAGTCTTGTTTGCTCGTTGTCATCTTCAAGTAGACTGACATACGTAACTTCGAATTCTCTTAGTCGTCGGATCATTGTGTCCCATGAGACGAAGAGATCCCCGCAATACACGTTGACCTTGGCAGCCAGGACAATTTCTTGGATGATCCATAGCCTTGTCCAGTACTGCCTCTCAAACAGACGTGCTACGCTGTGCCACTTGAATCGATCGGCAGTAAAGCTAGAGCGCATACTATCGAACGTCGGAGTCTCTCGTAACATCATCATCGCGCCGTAGCTCGAAGAATCTGGCAATCCTAGCCACACACAAACCGAGGTGGCACAGCTATAGATTGTACCCATCTGACGAACCTGGTGACCGCGTTCTCCGTCATCCGTCTGGTTGATACATAGCGCATCAATCCACAAGACTCGCGGGACTCCCCTCTTTCTGAGATATTTGAGTGCGAACCATAGGTTTTGCCGTATTAGCCGTGCCTTGCTATCGATCAGGATCTCTTTGGCGTCTGTATCTGTTCCCCAAGCGTAGGAGAGGGCTTCATACTGAATCGAGTCGGAAAGCTTGACATGTCTCAGTGTACAGCGGATCGGTTCCGAGCCAGAGCCAGGTAAGAGGTCCAACAGCCGGATTTCATCCTTCTCTCGTAACGAGGCGTATTCAGCTGCCACAGAAGTTGACATCGCTGCGGACAGAGCTTGGAGAAATAGAGCACCTTTATTTGGCCTCTGAGGCGATGATGACTCGGGTCCAAGTAAAGTTGGCTTTGCTGGAGTTTCAATCTCAGGAAGATGGCAGTTGCCTTGTCGTCGCAAAAGATGCTGGCTTTTAGCGAACCAAACATCGAGGATGAGCGCCATCTCAAAGAAGTTGGTTCGGTAGGAAACGCGAAAAACTTAATTATAAAGCCATGATATAGGTGTGTTCTCTTAGAGTTTAACTTATTTCCCCCAGGCTGGCTCCCCGAACACTTTCCGAAGCAAGAGTAAAGAGAGAAGAGAAAAAGAAACCATTATATGATCACGTGATGCGTCTTTCTCTCTTACGCATGTACCAGCGGACTTGCAACCGTAAAATTATGAATTATATTATATATAATACACGCCTGTTAGAAGCTTTCAACAGACTTCAACAACGCATCAGACCGGGATACTCCCATTGCACTTCCCCAACACCAAACTCGCACCAGCGCCAACCAATCCATCAAAATATCCCAGGACGGTCTCGAGCGGCACCATATCCATGAGACCCAGGCTCGGATTCGAGCTCCGAAGGACCTGGCCCTTCCACAGAACGCGGATATAATACCCGCTCGCGCTGCTCGGTGTTGAAGTCGGCGTCACAGTTGCTGTAGGAGTCGGCGTGACCACACAGGAGCAAGCAGCAGACACTGCTGCTGCACCTCCGCAGTTCGAGGCAAAGGTTGGGATGCTGGTTGTGGAGGAAGCGGTGTAAGTTGGGCACACTTGAGACGCGGAAATCGATTGCTGGATGACTTGACGGAGACAGTTATCGTGGTTGCAGGTTGGTGCTATGACGGAAGCTGTTGTGGTAGGTGGTGTAGTTGTATCTTTCTTGTAGAGCTCGAACACAACTTCTGAGCCCATGCCCGGCCAGACCATGACGTCGAGCTGCAATACTGAGAGAAGACGTGAGATTGACCCATCGTGAGCAACGTTGTGTCTGTATACAACGTCACTGGTTCCATTGATAAACTCCCGGATGTGGGTAGTAAGTTCTCCTATCCAGACTCCGTAGGAAGTAGCGCTTGCTGCGAGACTGCGAGGGTCGTCTCTGTAGATGTACGAATACTCGTAATTGCCAAGTCGGTAGACTTCGTCGGCAATCGTTTGGTCTACGCATGTTGTGGAGTTGATGCCGTTCACGAGCTTGCAGGGGAGAGGCTTGCCGTGGCATTGGCGGGCCGAGAGATTGTCGTAGTAATGGTCAAAGCTGGCGTGGAAACCAGAGTCTGTGGGAGAGACGCCTGAGATGTTGTCCAAGGTTGCGTACAGGGAGGTAGCGTCTGTGAGATGAGCGGTCCAGTTGGCACCCGATTCGATGCTGCTGAACAGGTTTGAGGATACTGTGCAGGAGTAAGTTGGCTCCAAAGAATCATATCCACTAGCCTAAAGTGTGTCAGCGGGGTCAAGCATGTACTGTAGAAATACATACCTCGATTAAGAGCGGAATATCATTCTGAGTGTTAAACATCCCATTGACAACCATTCCAGCAACCTCACTTGTAATGACATTCTGTGTAACCCTGAAGCTAACCTTCTCATTGGCATCATCTGGCAGAAATCCTAACAGGTCATGATATACACCGTAGAGGTCTTTCCCATGCTGCCACGAATCATCCAGCCCACCAGCAGTTATCTGAGGAAATTGGCAAGTTCCTAGAAATCCAGTTGGGATGAAAGGATTCGTGGATGACTGATAACCTTGCCAGTATGTTGGCGTAGACTTGTTCCCAGACTTCGGTTGTCCATAATAAAACAGCTCTTCATCATCACAGTTCCATGGATATGATTCGACTGGGAAGGAATTCGAGGCGTAGACTGTCCGCTTGTGATGTCTGTGGATCTAGGGAACCCATCAGCTTAAGCCTCTCAATTCGAGCCGAAAAACTTACCACTTCAACGTATTGCAACTTATATTCCGAAGAAGGCACTTTGTACTCTGTCTTCCGTACGTGAGGCATGTTACACCAATTGTAGATGCCGTATTCGTCTGCGGGAACCTGGGAGTTGTTGAACACCCAACCATAGATATTAGATCCAGCCATGACCTGCGTCAAATTGTTGATGCTCGTCGCGTTGGGCGCATACCAGCTGAGATCAATTGTTGCTGCACTGCTATGGGGGGCAAGAGAAGCTGCAACGGCTGCCATTAGGTTTGATCTTGGATTGGTGCGCATGGCGAAGTAGTCCTGGCTAACGATGCGGTATAACAATAATATCCCAATGATGGGTATGACGATAGTGAGCCAACGTGCGCCAACCGACGGTTGGCATCGTGGAGTGCCCATCCATATTTATATCTGCAGAGGCTCTGACAAGCCTCACACGTGGGGATGAATTCGGAAGGAGCTGCATTGATGGATGGCTGCAAAGGTGGGATTGTGATGGGACAAAGGCCCGTTATTTTGAAGGGCCTGACCGATGATCCGCGGTAGCGTGCATAATTGACAAAGCACCTGCAGGCATGGAATGCTGGATTGAAAGGTTAAAAAGATCGTGTTCCTGGGAGAATAGATGAGGTTGCTGTCTAGCGCGTCTTCAGCCTCGCACGTGCTGAAACATGGCCAACGAATGGCTGGATCCTTGAGCGCGCCAACACGGTATCACCCACTAATTCTCGAACTTGTCTTCCCAAGGATCCAGCATCTTAAATCAACACAGAATGCAACAAGGCTTGCTAACATCTACCCCATACCCTGCTGCTCACTCTACATGTGCTTACTTGCTGTTGCTTATGTTCTCGGTGGCTCATATCATTATGGGATCACGTTCATGTTTCCTCGTACAGCGCTGGCAGCATGATGCCTGGCGCCGCCGCCCCGGGTAGGCCTGCACCATGAAACATGAATCTGAATAATTCATGAATCGATTCAGATCATAATGTTTAAAGAGATGCAGAAGAGGTTTTCCAGTCACGCGTGCATCGCCCTTGGTGCAAAACCACGAGATCAAAAGGCGTCACATGCATCTCTGGACAGACCGAGGATAACTTGTACATCAGGGAGCTTTAGACAGGCTGTTTGGTATGATGGAACTTCCAGCTTGAAATCAAGGTGACCCACGTGGGTTGAATTAGGGGTAACCCCTGCGGCCGCCTCGCTAAACCTTGCGTTTATTTCCACCGCCAGCTGGCGGAAGACATCACTGCGTATCACTCGACTTCGTAAACAACTAAACCACATATAGCCACATGAGGTTCGCATTAATTTGCAGATGAGGCCAATTTAGATACCTAAAGGAATAGACTACTGACACGTCTGGCACGAACATATTGTTCAGATGATAAAGACCCGCTATCGCGAGATTTCGAACCCGAGACCCTATCAAGAGGTACTAGGTCGCTTCTAAAATTTCTATCTGAGACTTACCTGGGCTCTGATAAAGATGATATTGAGCTCGATTTGATGGATGGTTGCAAAATTGTTGGCTTGTTTGGGTTTCGTTGCCACTTGAAAGGCGAAGATAATCTAGAAGACTTGGTACATTGAGCAAATGGTTGAGTCAAGTCGTTCAATATCAGACCATTTTGCTTCTCTCAAGATCTTCTATTTTATGCCATGATCTCTTCTATTCTATTCCTCATCCTTTGAGTTGCTTATTTCTCTGTGCAACCGAAGCCTCAAAGACGCAACTTCAGGGTGTAGTCAAAGAAAAAGTTTTGACGCTAACGGAATCATGGGATTGCCATTCTCGCTATCCATTGACAGCATTCCAATGAACTTAACGCCATAATTAAGAAATGAGGTTAAATAACTACGAAGGGAATGATTGGAGTGATGGAAACGGGGAATTGTCCCTTCAGGACTGTAGGAACCACCAACTCATAAATGTCTGTGACATGCTGCCAGAATCTGAGGAGGAAACTGTGAACTCATTCATGCTGCCTCGGTCCGAAAGCAAATTGAAGGGGATATTATCTTGATTCTGGTGTAATCTGTTTTATTCTCAGTCATGCTCAGCAGAATTTATATTTCTCCAAGAGAATAGTTGCATGTAATGAAAGATTCCTTACTGGTATGAATACATCACACCATAAGCCCTTGACAAAATCCCTGCTTCGCTATGGTATATACATATACCTTTGGTTGTAGACCCAACTTTCCCTACTCCCAGATACACTTGCAAACGCCAGTAGTTTTTGACATACGTAGCCTAAGCCAGTGGACCCATCTCGATGTCTGCTCTCCGTCCCCGTGACGCTGACGATTGCACACTCTGCAACGGTTGCTGCTCCTCTCTCCGAACAACTACCTGTGTCCCTCCGAAAATGCCGCCAATGATGCTGGTGATCGACTCTCCCACCCGATGCCTCGCACTTGCGGGGATATTTTGAAAGCCAAGACTTGTACCAACCCCGCAATCGATGATTGTGGGTAACCATTGAGGCAGGTTGTCAGAGGTGATATGTAGTACCGACATGAAGAAATAGAGCGCTGCTATGCAGCCAGCCACATGCCACAGACATCTTCTGATGGGGTGTCAGTGTTTGCTTTCAGTCATAGCAATGAGAAGACAAACTTGGTTAATGATGCGCGCTGGAGACTGTGAAGGTCGAGGAAGAGCCACGTTGTTCCAACTACCAACCATACTATGAAGGAACTTGTGGAATAGACATCAGTAAAATTCGTCCAAGCAGAGTTTTAGAGTAATCATACCCCACAAAAGCCAATTTCCAATTGTCCCCATGGCTTGCGGTCATTCCGGAAACGATATTGACAGGGCCTAGGAAAACTGCAATCCCATACAGAGGCAGTAGGAACAGGCTTTGATGTCGTTCTTCTTCGGATCGAAGTTCCCTGTTGTTTTCGCCTCCTTCGTCCGGTGGCGGTGGAGATTCTTCCTCCCTCGGAAACGGGTCACTCTGTTCTATGTCTAGTCTGTATCCTATAGGAGGTGGGTTAGGTGCACTGTTTACTTGCGTGGGACGGTCGTCTTGATTGCTAGGAGGAATATTCGCACTTGTTGGCGGAACTGAGGGAGGTAAGACCCCTTGCGATGGATGAGAGGCTGGCGTTAAGTTCTGACGCGAGGGGAGGCCGGGTGTAGAAAGCAAGTGGTGGTAGAACACTTTTCCAATGTTCATGCGGGTTCTTTGTTTTGGAACAGAGCTGCGCTTTCCCCCTTCCTTAACCGACACCAAGCTGTCAATTGGGCAGCTCTCTTCGCCAAGTGATATCCTGAAAATTGTGGCAGAGCTCATATATGCGGCATCCGCGGCCGTGGTGCGTTGCTCCTGGATCTGAGATTGAAGGCCCAAAACGCTAGCTCGCAGCCGACGCATACGCCGCAGATGCCGCAGTGAAAAATAACTATTTATATTCTCATCATTCGACCAAGGCTCAGATATAGTTGTTTCGGAAAGCGTCTTCTCTAAATCCAAATATCTATTCGCAGTATTAGCCGGCCTTCACCCTATGAAAACCGAACAGCTTCCTCACCGTTCCATTGGGCCCTTCACCACCCTAGTGGCCTCACAAGGCAGTGGCATGTTGTTGATCTGCACAAACTTCAATTCGGATAACTCAGGCATTAGAAATGTCTCCCGCGTGGTTCCATTATCCAACTGCTCCATCAGGAGACTTAGGAGAGACCGTTCTGAAGCTTCTGGTCCGGGAAACACCGCAGCCTCCATCCTGACCAATTCGTCCTCCACGAGGCAGGAGTAAGATCAATGAAACCCGCCCGAAGGTCCCCCGAATACGGCGTGCAATTGGTAGTCGGTTACGAAAACTGTCATCGAGCAGGTGGAAGGTATGCAAGAGATGCCCCGCGAACACAACGGTGAGGATATAGAAGGACTTCAAGACAAGAATGATAATTCTCGAGGTCGCGGAGAGAGCCAACACACCCAGTTTTCCCAGACCGGAGAGGCTGTCTGCGAGGCATATCTCGGGCGCGGATTGACACGTCACCTTGGGCGAACCACGCAAGGCTCAGAGCCTCATCGCGCACCACTTCCGTTCTTGAATTTATGCATCTTGAAGGTGCTTAAAGCTTTTTGAGAAAGCTGTGGAATACGCACGAGGTTGGCCAATTCGTTTGCGCGAGACTGGACAGCATGTCTTCAAAGATATCGAGTCGAGCAAAGCCGAAAAGCAGCAGAGTTTTTCCCACAGAGTGGAGTGAGTGGACATGGGATTCTCTGGGCCAACGCTTTTGGCAATGTCGTTTGGATGCGAAGGGTACGTTTTCCCGTGAAGACTGAGTGGCATTTCTACGAGCAATCTTTCTGATGATGGCGAAGGAGAGTACGAGTACCAGTATCAGAGCGAAGAACGCTACAACTCCAGTCCTCCCCTCGAGAGTTCAACATCGCCATCTCAACAATGCGGCGATACGGGAGATAACCCGGCGCAGGTCAGTGACCTTGGGGGAGTTTCTCGTGAACTGGAATCCACACACAAGCCGGTCTCCCGCCAAAACTTGCACTCTGCATGGTCATGGCCCAAAAGCTTGCAGAAACGAAGCTTCTTCGATAGGGAGACCGAGAACCAACCATACATTGAATGGTTGCAGCGTAACTTTGTCGAGGATGTGATAAGTGGCGCAGAGGATGAAGACGAAGAAGGAGAGGAGGAAGAAGATGATGGCGATGAGAATGGAGATGAGAATGGTCCGTTTGAGCAGTGCCGAGAAATGGAACAAGCGCAGAACCAAAGGGTCAGCACACGCACCTACCAAACAATTCGCGACCAGACAGGCAATCCCTTCACTAGCCATTACTGGGCACCCCCTAGTTTATCGACAAAATCTTGCTACGAGATGAATTATTTACCTAGTATTGAATCAGCAGGAAGCCAGACGGCAAGAAGATACCTGGGAACCCACCGTGACCCAGGTGAAACCTTGGATCTGAGTAAGGAAATCTTTTTGGCAGAATAACGAGCGCTTGTTAACTTTGACAGGCTTCCGAGTAGACAGGTCGAACGAGTTTTATTTTGGTCGCGTTTTCAAGGTCCTTTGGTCTGAACCTTCCGATTCAATCAGGACCGGATATACTGCTACATATTCGACCGCTTATCCTAAGACACGTCGATTTGTGATGATGAGAGAACAAAAGAGACACTCGATTTGCATGCAAGTACTCACCATGCTTATATGATCCATGAGCTAAATATCCTTGACAGTCCTATCTTGACTTACGGAAGCCAAGGCATAACAAAGAATAGAGTTCATCCAGAAGATCATGCAGTATTCTATACCTCACGGCACGCTGAATATGGGGACAAAGGTTGTACCAATCCTAAGGATATACATTGCCCGAAGTGTTGCCAAAATTGTTCTGCTCGCGGAGAGGCCAACGCAGACTCGGCAGTGGATCCTTGCAACCCTACTAGGCTCGATCGATTCGAAGGCATGAATGCCCAAGAGTGGGAGGATGTCAATGTCGTTTCTAGGCGACCTGCTCAGACTCCTGCTCCGGCCACCAAGTCAGTGGGACTGAGTGCGTCGAGATACGCCGTTCTGGCTGATGAGGATGAGCCTCCAGCAAAGAAAGAGCCAGAGAGTTCCCCTGGCACGAACATCTCGAAGGAGGAAATCTCGCGACTTGTGGATGAAAAGGCATGCTAGCTTTCATGTCACTTATATCACTATATACTAACAGACACAGTTCGCTCAAATACTGGCCGCTCAACAAGCAAATGCCGCAGCAGTCAACAACATTCAATCCCTCATCCCGACCGGTCCTCGCTCCAAAGGCCTCCTGAAAGAGCCCCTCTTACCAGTGAATCCCAAGACGAACACCTGTTGGTTCTGCCCGGACTGCAGTCATGCAAAATGTGTTTCTTGCGGGGATAGATTGACTGAACAGAGTGCTATGCCTCTGCGCCACTTGCACTACAACAAGGCGCACATTGTTGAGCACAACCTCAAAGTCTGCTTCACGGGATCCATGGACCAAGCAAATGTGGACCAGCTTCTTCGCGGGAACCCAGCTTGGGTACAATCAGATGCAGGGGAAAATATCCCAGTTATCATGGAAGAGCAGACGTGTTCATGTTTGACATGCCGTCGTCGCCATTTCCTGGTTGCAGAGGATGATAAAGTACCAAAGAAGATGGCAGCTTTGCTTGCCATCTCATCTGGAGTCCTGATGAGTAGCAGCTTCGTGTGGCTGAACACGCGGATGGACCTATATGAGCCAAGCATGATCATGAAAAAGGTAGTTCAAGTCTTCCCGGAGAGGTGTAATGCTAACAGTTGTAGTTGATAATCGCTGCTACGAGATATGATGTATCAGGTCGGCTGCAACATATGATTCCGAACGAGATGATCTTCGCCTTCTTCCTTCTTGGAACCGCAGGACTGACAGGCACTACCATCGCCTTGTTTCATACTCGGCGTCAATTTGGGCCTGTCTTCATCATGACTCTTGCGGGGACGGTCGCTTCCTGGGTTCTTGGATTCAGCGTGGAGGAGATCATCCTTGTGTGCCTCCCACTGATCATTGGCTGTGTGATCCTATGCAGTTGCACATTCGGGTGGAAGAGAACCATGATTGTTGATCAAGACGAGAAGGAACTATTGAAATCCGAGGTTTGAGGCAAATTGCACTTGCGAGGAGTCCCGAAAGTGGACGCAGTTTCATACTGTTGCCTCTTACATTTCGACAGATTCGATAACACCGGCTGCTTACTTTCCTTCGTATCGAGTCATTGCGTATGGTCTATTACAGTAATATTTAAAGCCTCCATGTTTCCTGCGATTTTTAGTCTATACGACACTTTTCTCGCACATATTTTCCCCCCCAGCTTTAGAAGTCCTTAACGTTTCTTTCTTATATAGGACTTCTAAAACTGAAAAAAAAAACCGTATGAGAAAAGTGTCGTTTAGACTAAAAATCGCAGGAAACATGGAGGCTTAAATATTACTGTACTATAAACACAGCAAATATAAGATACACAAATTGAGAGCTTTTCATCTTTCGACAGTATCTGGTTGATTTTCTTTGATGAGCATTTGAACATGATCGTGATGCGGCCCATACAGATTTCTGTATTTTTGAATCGATGACTTTCACCGAACACATAGTTGCTGATTGCTACACGTTGATGACAATATAATACCGCGAGTAAGGAAACAACTTCAGGTAATTGCGAGCTCAAGTATACCTGCAGCGAAGGTTAGAGGGCTCATTATGGATTTCTAAGAGCTCTCTCAAGATCGTCCCATCGACCACTTCTATCCGGATCAAGCTTCCTCAGTTCAGCCAGCCACGTCTCACATTCTTGCTTCTCGTCTGACTCCGGTACTCGCTCTTCCATCCGACAGAGTGCCATTGTATACTCGATCAAAGCATTGTAGATCCACTTGCAATCCTCTGCTCCATCCAGCATATCTCTGAGGATGACGAGCTGCCTCGAGACGTATTCAGCACGATCTTCTAGTGTGAAGTGTGGGATGATCGTTCCATGGCCAACGTAATCCGTGAGAGTTGTCATGAGGAATTGGTAGTAGAACCATGCAGATTGCTGGTATGGGTATGAATCAGTGTACATGGCGGAGATGATGAGCTCAAATTCTGTGGAAAGTTAGATCTGGGGTAGTAAAGCACGAGAGAAACCATACCATCATCTAAGAACTGTCGTCTTGCTTCATCACTGGCCTTGCGTTCATCAAGAAGTCGAGGTATGAGTTTGCTGCGCCTGTGCCATGCCGAGAAGTTCGAAAGGCCTTTGTCGCCGTGGATCATCTTGGTGGTGTATTCGAATTCCGACTCCACTATGCTATGCCCACCCAGCTTCTGGCTCTCCACTTCAGACACAACCTTTCTTCTGTAGCCCCATCCGTGGAAGTTCCGACTGTCTTTCACCAGCATCTTTCCCACCAAGATAAGTTCCCTGTTCCATAGCTGCCTTGCGATTTCAGGCTCCAGCCTTTCATTGGCTTCCTGCAGCAACCATATTCTATAATTCCATAGCCAATAACATTTGGGATATTTCATCATGATGGGGAACAAGAATTCGAGCTCTGCTTTTATCAGGTCAAGAGTTGTACCATTCTTCCCATGATTCGGGGAGGCGGGGTTCTGTGGGGATGTGGTCGAGGCCTCGGACGAAGTGGTAGTAGAGGAAGAGGAAATTCCGGAAGAGGCCTTGGTAGTGTCGGTCGTAGAAGTATTCGGCGACGCCGTCGAGTGCGAGGATAAACCCGATGGTTTGGAGAATAAGCCATAGATTAGCAAACGTCTCCGGACGTTCCATATTGTGTAGTATTCGGGATTCTTCTTGAGCAGTTTCGAGGTGAGTTCGAGGACTTCGATGGTGTATTGACGCTCAGCAATCTGTCCTGGGTCAGCGCATCTCTCTATCACAGCACAAAAGTTCCCGTACCTTCGTTGCGATCAGATCTTCCAGGTCTCTGTATTCCCGAATCTGCCGTTCTTCCTCTAGGCGCTGTGCTTCTGTTCTCGGTGCTGTCTCTGCTACTCGCGGAACACCATGCTGCCTCAAAGATCAGCCCAGCTTACGCATGCAAGACTAGATGTTCATACGCTGGCCATGTTGGGGATTGCGCATGTTCTTGGGATCGAAGGTGGGTTGATTACATTCGAGAGAGGTCGCAGAAAGCGCGAGTCAGTCCAACGGCAAGCGAGAGCGAAGCCTTGTCATGTTTCCAAGGTCATACCTCTCCTCCTCCACATGTCCAACATCTGCATCGAGAAAATATACTAACGGTCCACCAAGTATCACTAACGTCAGTAGCGCTGCATTTTATTGTCATTGTACAGATCTGTCAGGCTTTACTGCCTTCTCGGTGGGTAGCAACGATATCCCAGGCCGCATAACATTCATTGCCCTTCGGACGCCGTCCAGACCCCCAAGGGCCTCCATTGGACACTTTCTCCTATCCTTCGAAGAGTTCCTATACTAAATTACTGTTGGATGACCTTTCGTTTGTTCTGAGAGAGAAGAGAAGATAGTTTGCGGCTCTTTAGCAGACTATCTTCAGCCTCCTCAACCTGCTCACTCATTTAGTCATGGGTTTTTATGGCGGATATCTGCCGCATGGAATCCGAGTTCCCAAAGTTCCTATTCGAATTAAATCTCCAGACGATCAGCTCAAAGTACCGCGAATCCGATTAGCACGGCGGGCACAATCCCATTGTGGCAAGTCGTCCAAGAGTATTTCGATCAGGCATCTGACTTTTTGGGTAGACCTCCTTAAAGTCTTTCAAGATCCCTTCCAGGAATGCTCGGCGCTGACGGGAGTTTTCGATGGGCCTGCGGACGACGACACCCCTCCTCCTGCCCCGGCGACGCTTCCCCGCCTCCACCCTCGATCGAAGATCACGGGATACTTGCGACGGCCATCATTGAAGATCTTTGAATCCAATTCAACATCAAAGTCCGGTGGTTCTCTCAGAAGTCCAGATCGATTCGTACCGAGGAGGCGACCTGACCTTGATTCTGTCATCCAAAGCTTCCGTGCCAACAAAGAACCAAAAGAGCTATCCACAGAAGAGAAACTGCTCAGACATAAAGATGTCAGCCCTGACGCGTTCAATCCTCGCAGAAGAATGTCATCCCCAATACCACAGGCTAACATACCGGTATCTCGACGAAACTATTCTGGAAGGCGGAGTGGAAGTGGAGGTATGAACCTCCAGCCCTTTGAACAGCAAGGGCTAAGTGAGTTGCAGGTGGGAGTGTCCTTACTTTCCAGAGAGATCCAGCAGGCCCCAATGGAGAGAGACAAGTAAGTAGTAGCCACAGCTGAACCATCTGTAGCTACCAAGTCAGTCCACATCACCATGATACTCATCAACCTCTTGTTTGGGAATCCCAGCCTGGCTTTTTCAACGCTGACCTCATGTTACAGGTAAGTGTTGGTACGATATGGAGAGTAGGCGGACTTGCTCCTCCAAGTCTCGGGGTCTCAAATGGCCGAGGAGGGCTCCTTGGTAGCGGGACAAATGCTCCTCTGTACACCACTTCATTCTCAGCAGCAAGGCCAAAAGCCCAGGAAGAGACAGAAAATCACGAGAATCGTCTTGCGCATGCCCTTGAGCTAGACCGGGTTTCCAGAGTTCTTGAATTTCGAGATTTTTCAGCTTTACCGCCTAGGCAACTTACCCTGAAAGAGAGACAGACAGAGATAGGGTCGAAAACGACTTGGACTGGCACGGAATGGATCGTGGGAACTGTGGAACATAGTATGGAACTCTTCCAGCATTCTTTGAGTCTCTAAAGGTTTCCAGAACTGACAATAATAGAAACGCCGATAACCCAAGAAGTTCGGAATCTCCCAATTGCTCCTTTCAAGTAAGTCATCCACTCATAAACACTGCGTATGGCTGACCTCTTGCAGAGTATTAGATGCTCCTAATCTGCGAGATGACTTCTACTGCTCTGTCCTTGCGTACTCCGCAACATGTCATACCCTTGCTGTCGGTCTAGGTCCTTTACTCTATGCATGGTCAGAGATGCAAGGTGTCCATCTTTTGAATAGCGGAACAGCAACCGGAGCTTGGCTTACCTCTATTGCATTCTCATCTACTCAAGGATGTAAATCCATCCTAGCCTTTGGGAGATCCGATTGCTCTTTGACGCTCATGTCGCTCTACGACAGTATGTTACCACGTTTCGAAGTTAAGCAACCCTGTCCGATAGCATGCGTCACCTGGAGACCCCATACCACGGTACGGCCATCCCGATGCCCTCTTACAAGTGGAAATCCAGTCAAGACTGAAGACCTTCTTGTTGGGGACGAAATTGGGAACGTCTACTATTATTCCGTTGAATGGCCTGAGGCGTGGGAAGTCGCCCGCACCGCATGGTCAGGCTCGATGACACTTCTTGCTCGAATTATGGTCCATAACCAGCAGATCTGTGGCCTCTCGTTTTCATCCGATGGCTCCATGTTTGCGACTGGAGGAAACGACAATCTCTGTTGCCTCTTTCAGACCAGCAGAGTTCTTCACAGCACCCGAGAAGAGGCCCAAGCAGCAGAAGAAGTCTTCATCCAAGCGGACGGCATGCGACGAGTGCACACCATCGTCGGCAGCGGCGGCGTCAAAGAAGTCAGACTTGGCTCGGAGAAGCACCGCTGGGTCCACGGAGCCGCCGTGAAAGCCATCGCCTTCTGTCCCTGGCGCGACGGCCTCGTCGCCACCGGCGGCGGCAGCAATGACAAGTGCATCCACTTCTACCATACCTCCTCAGGCGCCTGCCTCGCAACCATCAGCGTAGCCGCCCAAGTCACCTCCCTCATCTGGTCCACGACCCGCCGCGAGATCGCCGCCACTTTTGGCTACGCGCAGCCAGAGCACCCCTACCGCATCGCCGTCTTCTCGTGGCCTGAGTGCAAGCAGGTCGCTGCTATCCCTTGGGACGGCGAGCACCGCGCCCTGTACGCAATCCCGTACCCGGGTGGTCCGAACGAGAGCCAGACTAGTCGGGAGGGTGGGAGGGGATTGAGTCGTACGGCACAGGAGGGGTGTATTGTTGTTGCGAGCAGTGATGAGAGTGTTAAGTTTCATGAGGTGTGGACTGCGGGTCAGAAGACGACGGCGGGTGGAGAGGGACTCCTTGGTGGGAGTGATATTCTTGAGGGGTTGGAGGGGATTGATAAAGAGGGTGAGGTTATACGATAATCTGGGGAAAGGAAATGGGGTTGAGGGAGAGGCTTGTGGATGAGTGCGAAGCGCAGCCATGGGCGAAACAGGTGTTTTGTATGGGGCTAGACTGGTTGATACCCATATACGATATGACCTTCCTCATTCGCTGTCTCGGATCATTCCTTTCTGCATACATTCATAACCCTTCCATAGTCCATTGCTCAAATGTAATAAGTCAAGATCATCTTACAACAGCCGTCGATATCGAGCTGGAAATTGGCATTCCGAAAACAAGAGTTGCGGCAACCACCATGTCTAGTACGCGAAGATGAAGTCGAACTCAAGCCTCAGGATATTGAAGAATGGGTACAGTTCTTTGATGATATGCAACGTCTTCCAGTTAACGTACTTCTTGGGCAGCGGGCAGAGTCCTGTTTGGAGATTATGGGCACCGACATCTCTGATGAGGGGAACTTGACTATGTCGCTGAAGTCGCAAGATTACTCGACGAAAAACGATCAACGCATTGCTTCAAGCTCTCAAAATGCATAATCATCTACCATATACCTCTATCCCACCTCTACGGCTATTCACCCCTCCAAACTCCCACACCAAGGCCGTCCATGCCTCTCATTCCACCTACACAACCGCCCCTCAATAACCATGCCAATCAAACTCGCCACACAAATCCCTCCACTATCACTCACACTCGTCGCCCCTAAACTAAACTCCCTATCACCCTCATCCACCTCCTTCAAAATCATCGCAAACGTATTCACATACACCGCGCCCCCCAGCAGTCCCTCCCAGAAAATAACTAAGAAAACCAGGTAGACTGACGGGAGGAAGAAGTACATGGATTGGAGGGTGAGGAGGAGGAGGTTGAGAACTTGGAGGTAGGAGGGGATGTAGAGGGAGGGGAGGAGGAGGAAGGAGATGGAGGATCGCGAGATGAAGACGCCGAGTTGGTAGAGGAGGGCGTAGAGGGGGTAGAATTGGCGGTAGGCGGTGAAGGGGGTTGAGGAGAGGGGGAAGAGGAGGGTGGGCGAGATGCCCTGGTTTATGGTGTATTCGGCGATGTAGACGAGGACTAAGGGTGGTGTGTTAGAGGTTGGGTGGGTTGATGTGGGGAGTGGGGAGGAGGCTTACGGAGGGGTAGCATGTAGGGGAAGAAGAGCCGCTTTGCACGACGGAGGTTGGCTGCGAAGGTTGGTTTGATGGGCTGTCGTAGAGATGGTGAGGAGGGTCGAGAGTGTGATGTGTAAGCTTCTGCTGCTTGGGATGGTGGTCCTGGTGCTAGTAGTGCATCGGCTGCAACATCTATGGGAAGACTTCGGATATCTTCGTCATCGATCGATATTTGCGGGATATCTGAGTATCCTTTCTTGTTGTGTGCTCGACGTAGAGGTCCTTGTGGCAGAATGAGGAAGAATGCTAAGGGCATGATGAAAGGCAGGCATGCACTGGTGAGCAGGCTGTTTTTGATGGACAGTTTCAATGTGTCGGTCAGGAAGACGTAGAGCCCTGCTCCAATGAGACCTGCTCCTCCTGTCCCGCTGCCCCATGCCGCAAGAGAAAAACGTCCATAGTAATGTGTCAAGCCCAGCATGGAAAGTTCCCCCAGTCCACTTGATAGTGATGCCACCCCCACGCCGAACAATTTCAGCCCTATGGAACCACCGTCCATTGTCACAGACGGTGTGAGTGCTATCAGAAACATTCCCCCTGCCGACAGAGCGCACATTATAATTATTCGCACGGAATATGGCACTACATGGATGAAGTACGGCGCCACAAGCTTCGTGAGGAAAGAGGGTAGGACGTCGGCGAGAAGGACAAGGCCTTTAGGGACGGAGGGCCCGACGAGGTCGTTAGCCGCAGAGAGGATGATAACGTAGCAGACATTGTTGATAACACCTGCAGCTGTCAGTGGTAAGCCGGGGAGAAAAGACGGGGCCAAGTACCGAACAGCCAGAATGCGATCAGGACCGATGCATCAGCTCCTTGGAAGATGGCCCTGAATCTGGCCTTGTAGATTGCCCATGATGAGCCTGGAGAGCCGGGAAGAGGCAGGAGACCCGAAGAGGAGGGAGATCTATTCATCATGGTCCCATATGCCATGTGCGAAAGAGGTCGAGATGCTGCTGCTGGTGGGAAAGTGGGATTGTCGTCGAGTACGTGGCTCGTGTGCAGTCACGCGAACATGTTGAGAGCTGGATCAGGGCCGTGGCGGAGAAGTATGTTGTTATAAGATTAAAAGAAACCGTGTTCTATAACCCCAATATGTCCCACCGTCGATCCTCCCTCGGCGCATATATTTTGACCTCGCCGTCGCTACCTTGCCGTCGCGGGTTCTTATCTGTGGCTCTGTGTGGCTCTCTGGCTGTTGATTCTCCCGGCTCGGCACTGTGACGTTTGGCTGACCCCAGACTTAAGCTCATTCCGCTCGGTGGCTTGACTCCTTGCATGGTTGTGCTATTTAGTGGACGCTGATCCCTGCACTTGCATTTACATAGTGCAGCTGTTGGCAGCACTGGGCAAATTTAGCTCACTAGGGCGGAAGTGCTAGGACAGGGAGAGCGAGAGCATCCTGGTGCGCCTGCAGACGAGAAGAACGAGCAACGCAGAACTTTGGTCGAGACACAACATCTCCACCCTCACCACCCTCACCACAACCCCCCCAGCGACGCCCACGCTGTTCGCAGATCCGAAGCACATCAAGGCGATCGAGATACTGACAGCGAGGACATGGCTAGCTAGAGCAAGCGCCCGCTTGAATCCTCTTTGCTTCTTGTGTGTTGCTCGTCATTCATCGTGGCTTTCGCGATACACCGAGGCGCTTCTCATCCAAAGCTCCGACCACATCGAACAAAGAGACGAAACGAGGGACGATACATTGTTATGAGACGACAGCATAACTAGGGAACGTGGCTACAGCTATTTTGCAGCTCGTGAAAGAGGTTGCTCCTTCAGAAAATATACGGCCGTCTCAACACACCGCTGCGAAATCAAAGACATCATGGATCCAAGACAACCGCAGCATCCCTTTTCCTCGCGGAATACGACCTCACCTTATGGACGCACTCCCTTCCCGCCTACATCGAATCAAGCACAATACCCTGCCTCCTCGCATCCTCCTCCTGCAGCACCTGCATATGCCGATCATCAACGAAGACCATCAGACCCTCCATATTACAACCCAACAAGAAGTTATGGGCAAGAAGGGGCTCCCATGTCTGGACCAAGTCATTCAAGACATCAAAGCTCGTCCTCTGTTGGACACGGAACACCTGTGAATAGAGGCATGCCTCCTCCATCTTCTCCTCAACAGCAAGCTCCACAGGCTACTCATCACTATGGGCCCCCACCACCCAGACCTCCTCCAGTGTCCGTTGGGCCACCGAGTGCTTTCCCGTCCGGTCGTGAATTACCAGGACTGCCTTCGTTGGGACGGCCTTCAAGTGGTAGGGACAACATGTCCATTTCTTCAATGCTTGGCGGCCCTCCTCCTGCTTCGCGAGAGCCACCTATCTCGCAATCCCATTACGCTTCTCCGGTTGCGACATCGGCACCTCCAAGCTCGATGTTTGGGACTGCCCATGCATCACCGCGGATGACGACTGCTGGTCCTGAGTACGCTCCGTTCCGTCGGCCCCAAACTCCTGAACACCAACGGCAGTACGAGAACCGCGATCATCGAGCAAACTCTGCGGGCTCCCCAGCTGGCCTTGGACATTATGGAACTCCTGAAGCACGGCGATTCGGGACGCCTCAACAGTCTTATGCGCAACGAGTCGCTGCCCCTGAAGAACGGCGCGAGCCAATCCGAGTTCCGAATCCAAATGTTCCCAATAATTCAATCCCACCACGGCCCAATAGTCAACCTAGCGGTTTTAATGCCCCCCCTCCACCTCGATTAGCCGAAAATCCTCGTCCGCCAATGCACAATGAGAGTCTGTTTGGTGGCAGGAGGGTCGATCCTGCTCGCCCAGAACCTCAAAGAGAGGCGGGTTATGGCAGGCCTGCATATGAAGAGAGGCATAATCCCTACGGTTACGAGCGGGATCGCCAAGAGAGAGAGAGGGAGCGGGAGAGAGAAAGGGAGAGAGATATGCTGATGCAAAGGGAGCGAGACTTGCGGGAACGGGAACGAGAAAGGCTGGAGAGGGAGCGGATTGAGCATGAGCAACGAGAGCGAGAGCGAGAGTATGCACACCAGATGGCGCAAAGGAATCCTCAGCCAGCTTACAATCGACCTCCCGAGGCTCGGGAGCAGCCATGGGTGAGGCAAAGCTATGAAGCTCCAGCTCCACCACGTCCAGCATATGACCAACCACCTCCCGAACGGGTATCTCAGCAACCATCAAATGGTTATTATCCAGCGACGACAGCTCCTCAATATGGAGGACATTCTGCATACGCCACAAACGAACCTCGGTACGGCCCAGCACCTCAACCTACATCAGTACCGATAAAGCATGAGCCAACCCCAGCAACACAATACGAGGCGGCGATGCAAGAGCGACCACGGTATGCTCCTCAACAAGAACAGCGACCAATGTACGGTGCACCGCCTCCAAACGGTGGCTACCAAGCCAGCGAATCTCCTAGGAAAGGGGAGGAGCCGTCACAAATGCAGCAACAACCAAGATATCTTGGTGTATCAGGCATCAATCGAGCGGGCAACCGCTCGCCTCTCCCCCAAGCCGTTCAAGGTGCGCAAAGCCAGTTCAATGCTCCAGGGGGAGACCCGGCTATTGCAAACGAATTTGGCAAAATATTTGGTGGTCTTGGTGGCTCTGGGGGTATGGGCGTTTCCAGTCCACTGAATACGGGGCCTCAAGGATTGCCATTCTCGAGTTCGGGACAGCTGCGCAGAGAAGATCTAGAAAATCTCCAAGAATCACCTCTTGAGAATGGACAAAGATTATCTCGAACGGCATCAAACAATGGCAGGAGAAGAAAGCTGAAAGAGGAAGGAGGTGATGATGAGAGTAGCACGGGGAGGCGCACCCCGAGTGGAAGAGGCAAGCGGCTCAAGACCCACCAGCATGGTCAGCACCATCATCAGTAAGTTATTTATTCCACACTCATATTACCTCGCTAACATCGCTTTGATTGAGCCACCACCACCATCACCGCGTTGAACCTGTTGACAACAACTCCTCGCCATCACAATCCAATCTCACGCCATTTAAGAGTCTCAAAGGATCCAACATTCCGTCGCCACCAGGTCGTGACCAGGGTGCAACGCATCATCACCACTATGTTAAACATCAGCCTCATGCGGCTGTTCCTGCCCCTCCACCAAAACCTCCTAGTCCTCCCCCTAAGGCAAATGCCATCATACCTCTCCAAAAGGTCACGATTCGCAATCAAGCCGTCCTGGACTCGGTCGCAGATCTTCCGCGTAAACATCTAGGACACGCGTATTACCATTCTACACTGAAACCTGACCCTTTGGCTCCAAGGCGAGATTTCGCAGTTGGTCGTGGCTTTGCCAGCACCCCGCAGCCATTACCTCGATTTGAAGGAAACGAGAACTGCACATTTACTGTGAAGGTAATGCGTACTTATCTGGACCATAAGAGCAGAGAAGAGATTACTATAAGAAGAGCCGTCTGGGGGACGGATATCTACACTGACGACTCAGACATCATCGCCGCCTGTATCCATCAAGGATGGTTCAAAGGTGCCTGGCCTGCTGGAGTCGATGAAGACCTCCTTGGTCTGGAACTCACCGAAGAAGGAGCCGCTCCAGTCTTGCAACCCCTCAACGAGATATGGACACAGCCATCGCCCTCTGGTCCAGCCGACGTTCCAAAGAATCGAGATCTGAATGTCCACATTTTGATCCTGCCATTGTTGGACAAGTATGGCAGCATCACGAGATTCGGCATCAGAAGTCGGGAATGGGGCGGAAACTATGATGGATATCATGGCGTGCACGATGGTTTGAGCTTCATGATCCAGAGTATCCAGTGGGTTGATGGCGTCGATGGGCTAGAGGGAAGGAACTTCTCGGATAGACGAGAGCTCTTGGCGCATGAGCAGCGCGAGGCTGAGATCGAAGCTGCGAGAGCCTTGGAGGAGCTCGTGTTGAACGGAAACGGAAACGGAAAGCCGCAGTTCGAGGAAAGCTTCGAGAGAGGCGGCGATGGACCTGAAGAGAAGCTGGGCGAGATCAGGGGACTTGGCATGAGCAGTTGGTGGAAGAAGCCAAACGGCGTTCACAAGAAGGAATCATCGGCCCCAATACCAACTCCAACTGAAGAGACAAACGGTGCAGCAGTTCCACCTCCACTCATACCAGCACCATCCGAGATCCTCCCAAGTGTCGAAACAGCCCAAGAAACGCAGGAGCAGGACCCAGAACCGCACCAACAAGACCCACAGCAAGAGCAATCTCGCCGCATCTCAAGAGTAACCGAACTCATGATCGCGAACGCGAACTCGTCGGAACCCGTCGTCCGTCCCGTCACGCCTATCAGAGCAGAGATCCAAGCGCCAACGCCGTCGCCGATCTCGCCTGTGCATCGGCCGCTCCGCGAGGGCTTTGGACGAGCGGGGGATGGTGAGAGGGAGAGGGAGGAGGATATGGATGTGGATGTGGATGCGGATACTACGTTGTAGTTTATAATAACAGCAGAAAGGGAGGGAGGCGAGTAGTGTACGTTTCCTGGATACGTAGAGGTTTTGTAGATAATGTACTCTTTTCAATGAGTGAGTGGAGAGCTGCTTTTGAGCGACCCAAGTGCTATTTGGCGTGGTTCTGAAACATTTACTGGTCTGCTTTGGCTAAAGTGGATGTGATTCCTTACGCTGAATTTCGCAAGTGCGAAGTCAATATTTCCAAGTCTGGACCGTCATAACTTGTTCGTTAATTTGCAAAGCTTTTCTGTTTGTCTTGAATTTGCCGTAGCACTGTCTCGAACGTTGCATGTCCCCGTAGCCTAGGTATGGGAAGGACAAGCCCAGGACTCAGTGGATCTGGTGACCCCATCACGACACTTCACCATCTCAGAACCAGGGCTAATCATACCAAAAAAGAAAAGAAAGGAAAAGCTCCAAAGCTCAAATTGCCCCAAAACAAATATTCAGCCCTCCAACCAGCCAGCTTCCGAGGTCTGAGAAATTCGAACCTCTCATCACCGCCTTCGACACAAAACCACGCACACATCACATACCTCCCTCATTAAACTACCCATTCCATCATCCACGCCTCCCACACTTCTCCTGACCACCTCCCTCCACATCACCCACAACACGCCTTTCCACCACAGTTGAAGTGCCGAGGACGGAAGCAACCAAAGCACCACAGATCAACGCAGCGTTGATCCCGAAGAAGAGATACCGGAACACGAGATCGGGGATGTCTGTTGCAAAGGCACCGCCTGCAAGGGAGGACAGGAGGAATCCGGAGACGAGGGAGAGCTTGGTGCGAGGCTTGGAAATGGAGTAGAGGAGGGAGAAGAGGAGGACGGTGGTTGTTGTTGTGAGGAAGGTGGTCAGGAGGAGAGTTGAGGGGGAAAAGGTGCGTGGGAATGGGGGCTGGGGAGTTGTGAAGAGCTGGGTGAGGGTTGTTAGTGGAGATGAAAAGATAAGAGGGGAGAGGAAGCGACTCACGGCTAGTTGCTTATTGAGTTCCAGATGAAGTGCATCGAGAAATGAGGAGCAGTGCTTCGTTGCCATGGCTGGGTTGAGGGTGTCTCCCACCGGTGTTGCTGTCGCAGGAGAGCTCCAGAGTAGCAGGCTCGTGAGTGCGGCCTGCCCGTGGATTCTGCGTCGGGACTTTCTCTTGGTGATGGATGAGAGGAGAGTTCCTATCAGCATCCCGACTAAACCCCCCACCATGTGTATGAACATGATAGGATTGACCCTCAACCCCATCCAAGTCTCAGTAGATTCAAATCTGATCTTATCAAAGGCCAGATGTGCAGCGTTTATCTCTTGAAAGAGAAGACGGCTGATAGCTGCCCCACCGATCGAGAAAGTCCCACCTCCAGTATTGAATATAACATCAGCCATGACTCTAGAAAAATCGCTTCTCACTTCCTCGGCAGTTTGCGATAAGCTCTCGATCTCAGATCTCAACTTCTTTGCCTTTTGCTTCATGTTGGGTGGCCTTCCACAACTGCGCTGGTCCAGCAATTTCAATGAATGGAAATCGATTTTTGGTGATGATCCGTTTTCCCCATAATAGATATCGCAAACTCTCTCCTGCATAGGAAAGAATGAAAGAGCTATGAAGTTGGAGTACGAAATGCTATATATCTCGTCTCGAACAGAGTCTTCGCTTATTTCAAGCATTTCTGTGTCTTCTGTATTGGACCACTCGAGAGCATCTGAGCCCTTCCTATGACCATCTCCTTGCCAAGCCCCTGCTGGATTTTTGAGTATTCTCATTTCTTCCTTGTTGTCTGTGCATGTCGTTGCTGAATTGTCAAGACTGTGTTGTTGATGGATGGATCGCGTCACATTATTTCCCTTGTCGACGCCATCGCGTTGAACCTGTTTGCTTGGAGTGCAAGAGGCAGGTGGATGTTCAGCAGGCGAGGACGAGGACTGATGATAGAAAGTCGCCTTGGCAACCTTGGGGAGTGTCGCTCTAGCTATACACGAAGGCTGTTCACGTCCTATGAACTGTAAGAATTCACTGGGCCGTGCTTTAGCGAACATCCTCCTCTAATTAGCAGCGTTGCTATTGCATGTAGTCAGAAGGAGTAGAAGTTATTGAAAGATAAAATCTCGAGAAGTGCGTAGGAAGAGATGAGCAAGGCTATCTTGCAAGTAATTCATGAGCCTCAGGTCCAAGAGGATGAGCTAAATGGCGAGACGATGGCGAGACGAGTTGGCGAGTTGGCGAGTTGGCGAGATGGCGAGATGGCGAGATGGCGACTTGGCGAGTTGGCGAGTTGGTGAGTTGGTGAGTTGGGGACCTAGCTCGCTAACTGGGACTTAGTGAGTGACAGGGCTGGACGTATGGCAGCGGGGCAATACAAAGCCCCTTCGTAGAAGTCGGGCGTGGAAAACTCTGCCCTGCAGGGGCGGAACATCCTTTCTGTGCGCTGGCTCCGTAAACTGCTTTAGATTCCGTCTTTTTACACACCGCTACTTGGTATATAAATCTTTCTATGCGAGGTCTCGGCTCTCAAAGCTGTGGCTGAGTACCAACTGTACTCTCCGTGAACATAGCTGCAAGCCCACTCGTTCAGAAAGATACGTCGCTTGCCTTCTCATCTGTTCAAAGATCAGTTCTCGGCGTCATCAAAATACAATATTTCCAAATTACTCCACAACCCCATACTTTTCTGTTTATCGTGGTGGAGAAAGGGAGCTAGACTTGACTGTCAAGATGGCATCGAGTCCGAAACAAGGCCGCAGGTCTCCTTCCAGATCCAAAACTATTAGGCTGTGGGGCAGATGGAGAGATCAAATTGGTGGGAGACTTGAAGCCTCTGGAGAACATATCAATCTGCAAACAAGTAATGCTACTTTATTTACCCCATTAACCTCATTTTTCTCCTCTCGTTTACGGTTCATAGTGGGCACATGGACGAACTCATACTGTGATCGTGTCATTCCCTGATTATGGAGACGTGATAGTTATAATCTTACTTTAAACAAAGGAGTCCAAGTTGATGGCGCTAATCGATATACAACAGTGACAGAGGTCGTTTCCCAGAACATTGAAGGTCTTCCTTTCGAATTCAACACTCTCCTTCAGGAATTGAGTGGGTCGGAGTTGAGCATGAAAGGCCAGCAAATCTGTAATCGCTTTGGTTTCCTGCATTGCGATCTTCTCAAGCAGGGAGGTTCTGGTCGACAAGAATTTGGCACGGGGACATCTGCCGGAGGAGGTCAATCACTTCCTAGCCAAGAATTCATCAGATTACAGCTGATCTCTTATCTGAGCGATAAACTGTCAGAATATGGTCAGTTCTTTGTTTCCAATTACCCCGCTCGTATAGCTATTCAGGAACAAAAAACATGCTAAAAGCCAGAGCAGAAGATTTTCTTCTATCACAACTCATCTTCAGAATTGAAGAGACTCTACGTCCTCATCACCCTTATTATCATTTCGCTCTTGGCAAGTTCTTACTTGACGGTCCTCCCGTTCAAAGAATTGGTGAAGATCCACTGTGTACGCCTTATTCACATGCCGTGAGAAGGCTCCTCCTAGATCAAGAAAGCAGAAGTTGGCTCATGAAGGATGTGAGTATTTTCTTTGACAAGACGGATTGGGTCAGAACTGTGGAGAGAGATGAGCCCGGAATCCCTCGCATGGACATTGAACACGGAGATCTCGAAACCAATCAGCAAGATCCCGCGGAAAACGTGTTTGACGAAGAAGAGATCGAAAATATTCCCTGGCAATCCTCAATCTCGTGGCACCAGATTCGACAGTTCCTTTCCGACAGATTGCTCCCACCCTTAGCGACTGCGATATGTATCCTCAACATAACGACAGCCTTGGGCTACGTATTTCTGATGAACGACCTCGCTCCACCTAATCTCTCATATGTTGCATCGTAAGCATTTTCCTTCGTACTTGCCTTAGTATGACTGACATTTGATAGAACATTGCTCACTTGGTTTTTGACATCGGGAATGATGGTTAGCTATGGAATTCATACCACTGGAAGCACGAGAGAGTGAGTAGTATTTTCGAGCAAAAATACAGTTCACTAATCATGGGTTTTAGTTACGCCCGGCACTTGATGATACTGGCCGTCGTCATCTGTTTTATCGTCGCCGTTGTTTTTCATTTCGCTGGTGCTTCGAATTTTGCTTCTAGTTTTTTGGTGGGGATCACGATTGCGATCTTGCTGCTCCAGATATGGTGATAATGGATTCGTTGATCGCTTTAGTTTGCGTTGGTGATGGGTCGTGCCTCGTCAGGTACATCTCACAGTATTGCTGAAAATGAGACCAGAGAAGTGTGAGGTTAGGCTTTGTTAGATTATATTTAGTGGGATCTGGAGTTGCATACAATCGCTTGTCAGTTTAAACTCCCGAGAATTGGAGTTGGGTACTGCCTCAGTATGCTTACGCTTGACGTGAATTAGAACTGGGCTCCTGCTACATAGACTCATACCCAAAGAGCTGTGAAGCTAGGGTCAACCCCAAATTTGGTTATGCCTAACGCTTTTTGCAACTCTCCTCATTTTGATATCATTTCACTTCTGGGATTAAGATGAGAATCACAACTTGTTAGGCTAATATCCCCGTCATGGTTTATAATTATACACCTCATATTGATCTACTATCAAAAATCGGTCACCCGTCGATTATAACTCCAATCGCCCCTCTCCCCCATACTCCTCCATCTCAGCGACTCATAAATTATCGGGGTAGTGTTCGCTCCTCAAATTATCTTGATCGAGCTGTTAATTATCCGTTAAAATAACTGTCACCAGGTTCCTGGCAGTTGTCATGATGATTAGTCATGACATTTTCTGGACTGACAGCGGGAAAGAGTGGGTTCCCCC